>JAPTHN010000010.1:34484614-34968357 GCA_026936325.1 Platynereis dumerilii
CTATCTATCTATCTATCATATATATTGATCTATCCACCTATCTACTTTCCTTCTGCCTTTACTTGACATTTACACAACTTCTGTTTTATTTGTGAAGCTACCTGTTCCATACACTGGTAAAGGATTGACATGATACTCTGATTAGGACAATAGGACACAACCAATTATCTTCATCAGATTGTGCATTATGGCTACTTGGGAGGCATTCTGCTTATCTATGAAGTAAGGAAAAGTTTCTTAATCTGGGCAGTCACCTCAGTTGTGTGTGCCCTGTCTCAGTTCAGTTTACATGGACTTTTTGCTCTTCCACCCTTAATTAGCCCCACCTTCTGCTTACATTATCTGATAACTTCCCTTTTGCAAACTATAGTTGTTATGCAACTGCCCCCCTCTTCTTATTCCCCCTTTTTTTTCCAGATCTACTTATCAACAGTGCTTAATTGCTTTACAGCCTATTTGTTAGTTATGCAAAAAGAGAGGACAACTTCATGATGAAAAATGCATTTAGTGATAGTCCATGAAGTGGCAGCATCATACAGTTAACATGGAAACATAGAGGCTCCTTGATTAGTCCTGATTAAGAGAAGGCCATTTGATTTGTCATAACTGAGTTTAGAGAAAATATCAGATGCATAATCCTTTCATTTGCCTGTCAACAACAAGCAGGAATAGTCTCCTAAAATCAAATTAACATTGAAAGTATTGGTATGGCCATGACAAATAATCAGTATGATGACTCACAAAGTGTCATTTTCACTGGGAAACAATCCACTCTTTTTGCATGACATCAATAGATCTTTGTCACACAAATATGCAAATTTTTGCCTGTATTTGTAATTAATTTCCCAAACACACCAGCAAAATATTTTTAAAATATTAAGATTTGATAATTTGTGATGTGTTCATTGGAAGGTAGACAATTTTTGCCTTCAGATAGGCCCAAAAACTTGTTCGAAAGACAAAAAATCAACCTTCAGAATTGTTTTAAAACAAATATCAAAAATGTATTACTCAAATCTTAAACCTCGTCTTAAATAGGATTTCCACCCCCAAAAAATCTAAGTAAGGGTATTTCTGAATAATATCATAAAATTTCCTGTCTTCTTCCTTTTGTCTTCTTTCACTCACTCATTGAGGTATCCATCGGACAGGGAAAAAAGGGAAATGTCAGGGAAATTGATATTTGACAGCTGTTTGCAAGTTATAACAACATAAAGATTATCATAACTCAAAACGGCAAGCTATCATGGCTCAAACAAATTGTGCAACCATCTCACTCAATCATTTGAGCTTACTCAAAATTTCAAATTTTACAGTGCTGGGTTATCTCAACTGATCTCATTCACAACACATTGTTGCACTTTCAGAGAGTTCAGATGAAATTATTCACCTTAAAATGTTCAGTTTGTTCACCCTGTTTTTCATACATAGAAATATGTATCTTGGAATCCATCATTCTACCTAAATTGACATAACTAATTATCTATCTACATGCCAACCCACCTATCTATCTATCTATCTATCTATCTATCTATCTATCTATCTATCTATCTATCTATCTATCTTTCTTTCTTTCTTTCTTTCTTTCTTTCTTTCTTTCTTTCCACCATCTATCTGCCTTGACAGCAAATTTTGAGTATTCCATGTGCATGTCATCAATTACCAACCTAATCACCTGGTTATGTTATCAGATAAAGACAAATTGCTGTTCATGCATTTACAAGTTACTAACAAGTAAATCATGGACTTTCAAAAACAACAGCCAGTCAATTCATGGGGGTGACCATTTAATAAACAGGGGAGGGGGGTTCTTTGAAATAAATTATTTTTTGCTCAGTTTCGGGGAAATAAATAAAGTAATCTTAGGCAGTCTTGAAAAAAATCATTTTTGCTTGGGGTATTTCTTAATAAGGTGTTGCTTGATCTTGGAATTAATATTTTGGGATTTTGCGTAAGTGAAATAAATAATTACTCAGCCATTACAGTGAAATGAGTAATTCCCTCCCAGGAAAACTCCAAGTCCCCTTGGATGTAAAAATGGTTGCCCCCAAGTACAAGTGCTGCAATTCCATTGTTCATAATAGACTCACCTCACTGATTGCTAAATATTGACTCCTCATAAATTAAATTAATTTAGTGATTCAATACCAGTTATGTTATAGCCAATAGCGTATAGTGTTCAATAGCAAATCACTAAAGGGTGAACTCACCTTTAAGAGCAACTGTATGACAGTGTATGTACCTATGAACCTATCTACCTAGCTACATATCTGTCTCTCGATCCATCTGTCTATCTATATTCTATCATCTACCTTCTAGTTAGTTATTAATAGTTGACAAATTCAGTGAACAATAATTATGTCTTTAATCAATCCAGGCTAACGTCAATGCACACATTGCACAGTGCATTGCTGTTGTTCTGAATCCAATTCAGGGTAAAGATAATGAATAAGATAAAGAGGCCACCATTTATTCTTAAGGGGGGGGGATCTTTGAGTTTTTTTTTTTAAATAAATAATTTCTTGCTCAGTTTTTGGTAAAAAAAAATAAAAAAAATTATTTTTGGGCAGTCTTGAAATAAATAACTTCTGGAGGTGATATTTCCTTAATAAGGCGTTGCTTGATTTCAGACAGAATATTAGGGCATGTCAAATGCTTGAAATGAATAATTATGGCTGGCATTGCCCTGAATTACTATTAAACAATTTCCAGCAGAGGAAAACTCCACCCCCCCCCAACCGATTATTAAATGGTCACCCCCAAAGGGCACTGAACAACAATTGGCTACTAATGCCCAATGCACACTTGTATTATTTCTGCGATGTCATCGCATGCGATGGTGTTGCAACCCCTTTTTCTCCAGTGTGCACCAGACAATTTAGGAAGGACGGGGGGGGGGGGTGAATATAATTGCCTGTACCTAATTCCTGCAGTGAGTCAGGGGCCTATGGTTAGCATATGTGAGTATTTATTAAGGCATCTTATCATTTTGCTAATATATATTGGACTATCATATGTGCATATACCACCTATCATATATATTATGTATGTCATAATGCACCCTACACTGGATTTCAATATAGTGTAACATGAAAAAATTTAATGAGTCAAAGATAGATAATGGGTATATGGATGGTTGGATCATGGATGTATAGATAGATAGTTAGATATATAGATAGATAGATAGATAGACAGATGGATAGACTGGTTGTTTGGTTAACTGATCTATTAATTATTAATTGACCAGCTGACTGAATTTGAGAAGTTCCTTTGTATCTGAATGATTGATCTAAGAACGTGTTTTATTGAAGATGGATAAATAAATAGATAGACGTTTTTTTATAAAATTAACATTATCTTTTTATTGGTTAATATTTGGTATAAAAGGTAATACAAATTGTGTAATTCCATACACAACAAATATACTGCTGGACCCCATAGGTGTATTTTGCAAGGCAATAACTTGATAGATAGATAGATAGATAGATAGATAGATAGATAGATAGATAGATAGATAGATAGATAGATAGATAGATAGATAGATAGATAGATAGATAGATAGATAGATAGATACTATTAGATAGATAGATAGATAGATAGATTAATAGATAGATAGATAGATTAATAGATAGATAGATAGATAGATAGATAGATAGATAGATAGATAGATAGATAGATAGATAGATCTAATTATCTTGATAGATGGATAGACAAGTTGTTTAGTTGACTGGTTCATTGGTTAATGAATCAATTGATAAATTGACTAGTTGAATATATATATAGATATGATATTAGACTGGGATACATATATCTAAAGAGAATAGATATATAGATATGATATTAGACTGGTATACACACATCTAAAGAGTAAAGACAATATACATAACATCATTAAAGATAAAATTGTTAAAAAATCACAAATTATTAGACACAGGTCTTGGGTGTTTACATGTGGCAGCAGGAATTTAATCTAACACTCTTAAATTATCAAATTAAGTTGGCTTCATCAGTGTGACAATCTACCAAATTTATCAGAAGGTGCCCTATCTTTGAATTGATAGGAATTTCCTTAATGAAGTGATACTATCTTCTAAGTAGATAAGTTAAGATATGCACCCCAGGTGTCTTGTGCAGCAGTATGGGTCTCTTTAACCACCCTTCGCAGCTGCCTAACCCCTTCTTTCAGCTACAAAGGGTGACAAGGGGCTACAAGGGGCAACAAGCCATAACGATCAGCAAAGCCTCATAAATTAATTAGTGAGAAATGTGCATCAGTAAGGCCCCATCACACCCCATCAGGCCCAGTGATATGGGGCAACATTGGCAATATCATGGGGAACTTCTGATTAAGTGTACTGTAACCCGTTTATCAAGTAAATTTCTTGGCGAATAGGTTTAAAATACAAAGTGAAATATGTACAAAAAGTGTCAACAACAAATCGCATGGTTGACTGTAAAACACGTCACATTTTGCATCAAATTCGTCAGCCTAAAGCAAAATTGGCCTAAGTCAGACTTAGGCCATTTTTCCTTTTTGGTACCATAGGAAGGCCCTTATGATAATACATGTGCTAAAAAAAATTTGGACTCCTAAATTAATAATAAACCCCTCAAAACCCCAACTCAATTTTCGCACAAATGGCCTAAGTCCTGTTGACTTAGGCCATTTGGACTTAGGCCAATTTCGTTATCACTAATTCTAGTGGATATCACCAATATTTTTCGGTCATAATTGTGAGTATTAATTTTATTGAAGTTGTTTCCTCGCATTTCATTCATAAATTTTATGGAGAATTGCTTAATAACACAGCTACACCACAAAATAATTTTGGCCTAAGTCATTTTTGTTTCAAAAAAAAATTTGGCCTAAGTCAGTTTTTCGCTGTTTGCCGAAAATTGCCAAAAATAACTTAGGCCAATTTTGCTTTAGGCTGACGATCTATTCTATTGGAAAACATGTTATGTAACTGAGTTAAGAACAATTAAGGAATGTCCAGATCAGGCACGATTCCGCACGAACCAAACATAAGCATGTTTGATCGAAAACAAGAAATGTGTATACACAGAAATTAGGAATACGTATGCACAAGCCTAATAAGAAAGAAACTTACGACTTTGACAACCTCAGCTGGGACAATGTTGGTCCGCCCAATTGTGACTGCTACCAACGACCACAATTTGAGGAATAATTATATAATATCACTGTTTTAATTAAATAGATAAATAAGTGACTTTGTAAAACTGCTGTATGTGCAATTGTGCATACACCTAAATATACGAAATATGGAACTTGTGGGGCCATTATAAAAATAGCGTGCAAAACTCAGATTCAAAATGTCTGCAAAAAAAGTGGATGGGCTTTCCAAAGTGAAGATTAAAAAGGATGAATTATTTACTTTTTGGCCTAACATTGCCTGGTCCCCCAAATGTACAATTGTTTAATTTCAACACAAGTATATATTTCATCTTTAATACTAGGGACTCTTCATCTTGTTTTGTCTTCAAAAGTGTAATTAATGCATGGATTTCTGTCTTAGAATTCCTACAGTCTGGTTGTGAGTGTATAGACTGAATAATATATATCTTACTCATTGTTTGACATTAGTGAGAGAATCACTCCCATGGGACTAAAGAAGAAGCTTTGAATTCATGAAGACAGGCATTCACGCAGACTAGGTTTACACTTGTAGGCATTCGTTATTGTTTACATCTTATTCGCCTGGCATATCAAATTGGTGATTATGCACTGCTCGCTGAATCTAAGAGATCAAGATGGTGTTCCATATTGTTGGTACCATTGTGTTTTAATTCATATAAACAGTTCAACAAAAATAAGTCCCCCTTTACGAAAACGTGAATATCTCAAAGACCTCTTCTCCGATTTTGGTGAAAGTTGGCCAGTTTGTAGGCCTGCATATTGACAGTCTGCATGTGCATTTGTAGCTTTATTGCTAAATTTTTGTCTGCGCCAGCAGACCCCGAGTGCACATACCCCTATTTTCAAAAATCCAAAGTTTTGGTTTTTCCAAAAAAAAATTTACCAAAAGGTGTTTAAACTCCACTCAAATTACTTGTTATTGCATCCAAGGAACCTAAACTGTAAAACTGTTGCAAAAGAAGTCCTTAGTTATCTTCTAAACACGATTGAGAAACAAATTTTATCCAGAAACATGATGAGGTTTATCAAGCTGGTGGCTCCCTCGCATGGTGAAATTGTTCATATCCATTGGAAAAGCCATGGATTTTTGAAAACAGGGGTAGGCCCACTCGAAGGCTGCTGGCTCAGTGAGGAATAATGTCACTGAGCTATAAATACACACTTGTAAAGTGGATATGTTGGGCTATAATTTAGCCAACTGTCATAAATATCAGCGAAGGAATCTTTGTGATATTCAAGTTTATCCAAAGGGGGACTTATTTTTCTTTAACTGTTTATTTATAAGTTTAAAAACTCGAAGAGAGGGATGTGTGTACATTCAACAACAACATACAACTATTTCTGCATCAAACCTGTGATAGTAGAAAATACAAATTAAAAATCAAATATCAATAATATTCAATATAAAAACTTGTTCAAATCAAGGGTCAAACATGATGTTAGAAAATCACATGGTCAGTAACATTATCTTAAGAGAGCCTTAATTGGCTTCCCCATAAAGAATATTAATAACATGTTGATCAGTTTGTGGACAACTGAAAATTCCAGCTGTTTTTCAAAAGGTCCAAGTTGCAGTGTAAATCTAGTGAATTTTGTGCATGGGTTCACCCCAATATATATACATGTACATATACTGAAGTGTAGCTCAGTATTCATTGTGGTGGTTTATCACACAGAACTCATCAAAACTCCATTGAATTACTAGTCAATTTGTGGAGGGAATTAAGGGCCTAATCTAATGAGTTGGTGTTCGTTAAGCCAGTGAATTACTTATCACTCCAAGGACAATTACCATATAACATTGAGCCTAGTTCTGCTTCCTTGTGCTTAAGTTAATGTTAAAAAGTACAAGGCATCCAGTTAGCACTGTAAAAGATTGTTAAACAGGAGAATTTCTCAGAGAGAAGATTGTTTTTTTTTTCTTTCTACAGCATCTTGCCTGGAACCACTTCCTTCCAATTTACCAGCCATATGTTGAGGAAACCTAGAAGGCTCTCAAAATTGAAACTTGATATTTTGCCAACCAATTTCCTGCATGCTGGTAAATATCCTAATTGCAATTCCATGATGTAGTTAAATATTATGGAGCCAAATAACAGAAAAGTGTGAGGTAATAATATCCTACTACTGGAATGGCTTGACATCCCACTCTTCTGAACTAACTGTACATTATACAGATTACATCAGCTGCAAACTAATCAAATAAAGGCAACACTGCACAGTTCCAAACCCCAATTGCATGTACAAATAGAAGAGACAAAAGCCTCCACAGCATCTTACAAAATAGTACAAAGCCTGCTTTTAGGCTCAGTATATATTCCACTGCTCTTGAGTCCAATGTTATTGCCATTCGCTATCTGACTTTTGATGTCAGATACGCTGCCGTTAATCTTTGTTTTAGTATCGTTGATACCATTCATTATGTTAGTCGATTTACCCGTACTTCCCACATTGCCATTCATGGTTGTCTTATTGTCAGTTTCTGTTTTAGTTTTTCCATGTCCCACCAGAGGTCTTTGTGTCTCTGGCTTGGGCTGAGTAGGTGGAGTGGGTTTGATGACGTCTGAGGGAGTACTGCTTTTTGTGTTCGCTTCATTTTTCGCTTGTATATCTTTCTCATTGGTGGAATCTGCCTTCGACTTATTTTCCGTTACTGCAGAGTTTGGCTTGCTCCCCAGCTTCCCATAAGAGGGCGTGGTGTCTTGTTTTTCGCCAATAGGGGGCAGTTTGCTTCCAGCATTAGTCCCATTGGTTGTTGTGACGTTTGAAGGAGTATCGGCTTTCCCTTTATTAATCGGTGGCAGGGCGTCCATCTTGATATTCAACTCGGGCATCTTGACTTTTGTCGGGGAGACCATGCTGCCATCTGTTGTTTTGCCCAACAGCCAATAAGTGTCCATGTCCCCTTTGCCCTGAAGCAAGCCAATTCAGTTTCAGAATTTGATATAACATTAAGCGAGCAAAACAAATAAAACAGATGTGCAAATATGGAGCGACCTCCGAAAATGATGGAAACCAGTGCTATTGTTCGAACTTTCAATCAACTCAATGTAAAAAGCTATCATGACTAAAATGCCCAATATCTACATCTTATTACCAAAATAATACCAGAAAATGCCAAATTGGTATACATATCATTACCCAAGTAGTCTAATGCTAGAAAATTATTTGACCACTGACTGATGCAATACACAATTTCCAAATCTTGCACTGATGTAAAGAATTAAGCCAACAAACCTTCACTGGAATGGTTCCTCTTCTTTCAAGCTTGTAAGCTTTTCCAACTAAGCATGACTTCGTATAGACGCTGGTGTGAATCTTCATGGGCTGCAATTTTCAGAAAATAAATATCATATTAAAGATGGGAAAAAAACTGTTATCAGTGAGTCAACCAAGATAACCTTATTGGCAAATGACAATTTTATATGATGACTTATGCATTTCTGCTTGGGAGTCACCAATGACTCATCAGAGCATTTTTGACTTATACTGACCTCTCCATGACTCTCCATTCTGGATGAAGTGTTGACTGTATCTCCGAAGAAACAGAACCTGGGCATTTTCAGCCCCACAACTCCTGTAACCACTGGGCCTGAGTGCAAACCTGGCAAGAGAGAAACAAATTTGGTCATTATAACAAATACAGTGAGGAAAATAAGTATTTGATCCCCTACCATATTTTCTAGTTTGGGCACTTGCGCTTGCTCCAAAAATTTCTCAGGTAGATCTGGTCCGATATTAGAAGACAGGTTACATACAAAAATTTGTTGAAAGAAGCATTACAGGGTGGTCAAAAAAAAACTTTACACTTATGAATATTTTTTTGGATGACGCTCATTGTAACAAATGCTTATTTTTCAATGCAAAAACAACTTGTATAGCAAAGAATAACTCTTCTAGAGAGAATTTATTCATTCGGAGGTCCTTTTGGACTGATGACTTTTCTGATGTGGGCCTAAATGATGCAGAGGTGTCAAAAATGTAAATTTGTGTCCGTTTTTCCCATAAAAACGTAATGGATGCCTTTATTGGGCAACTAAGGTCTGAGGTGTCTTGCAGGGATCTGCCTTTAAGTTTGCCCATCCAGAATAATCACATTGATTGAGATCTTGTGATAACAGGGGCCATATTGTCCCACTGAGAAACTTGACAGAACGAACCTTGATCCAGTTCTGGGCTTTGCAAGGGAGTGTGGCTAATGCCCTGTCTTGTTTGAAGATCAAATTATCTGTGGCACTTTATGTCTTATCTATCCAGGGCTTTAGATGCTCTTTCAAGATGTTAATATTTACTTTTCATGTGATTTCAACACCCTGATCATCCACCTTCAGACGGCTTTGTTTTAAAATCTTATAATGGCCATAGTGAAGTCTGAACTTGCTCTAGCACCCTCTGGTTTGTGCTGAATTGTGCCTCTGTCTTCTCAATTTCATTTTATGTTGTATTTATTTTGTCCTGTGAAGCTCAGTAGCTTCAAAATTGCTGATGGGCAATGAACAACCCAGAGTAGTAAAAACGCAGGAGCACTCCCGGCTTCTATTTTGACTGCTATCAAAAAAGTAATGAACCGTTTTGATTATTAACCAATTTTCCAAAGATATAACATTCTTGGCTTGTATAAACAATAAGTACCCAGGCACTGACTCAATCATCATGATCATGGCAGCCTGGAAAATGAAATATCAACTGTAAAGTTTTTTTTTGACCACCCTGTATGTAATATATTTATATAAGAATCCCAATAGTCTTCGGAAATAAGTAATTGACCCCTTCGTTTGCTATGGGTTTATCACCAGACTTTACAAAACAAACACTTGGAAAACTATCATAATTGAAGTTTATTGCAATCAAAACCTATTTCAATTGTTTTCCTCCCATTTAATTTAGCTTTTTATACCCTCTATTACATCTCCTATAATTTTTTGGTAATGTTTTTCATTTTGAAGATGCGCGGTTGAAAAAAAAAGTATCCCAAGACACTCGAGACATGATTTTTGACTGACACTAGTCTGGTGTTCGAACACAGATCCTATGTAATGATCTAGGGGTGAAAATTTCAATAATTGATGCCATTGTACATCAAGGTTGAATTCACAGCGCAAAGTTTTGACCGTGTTTAAAACTTAGGCCTGGTTTAAATAATACTTTCCAACATTTGTCGCTACCCCATTTCAGTGATAGAATGGCAGCTCCATTAATATTATAAAATATAGTTTAAAAGCGAGGTTTAAGCATACAGATTGCCTACAATCACCTGGTAAAATTGGGCCTAATATTATGCGATATATCTTGATAAGCACTTAGGGTTTTCAAGAGGCATTTCTAAGATGCTTTCGTCCTCAAAAGACGCATAAAAAAACTCTATATATATTATAGATGATTAGAGATGAGATTCTTCATGTACAAGTGCACGTTCTAACAATTCAGTAAGGAAATAGCATATGGAAGTAGGATTGTGATACTGTGCATGGCAAGTTTTCTTTTAGGTGGAGATATGAGGCATAGGAGTCAACATAGACACTAAAGAGATTTATACAATGACAGCTAATGAAGATCTGCCAAAAAATTGAGAATTGAACCCAGAACCTTCATAGGAACAGGTGAAGATGCTTCTGACAAGAACCTAAATAAGAAGACTTGGTTGAATTTCACATAGCATAGCTTACACACTAGAGTTCATGAACAATACTCTATCATCAGCCCCATTCCAAGCAACTACATTCTGTGTGATTTCTCCAGAAGATGGCAGTGCACACAATGAGAGATCAGGATCCACCTTGTGACAAACTTTAGAATTGTCAGTGGGTGTGATAAACGCTACAACAGTTGGTGTTCTTCTTGTTTCTCACACCAGGTGTAGTTAACTATTTATGATTTTTACATAATGGTGAAAACAAGATTCAGGCGACCGACATAAAATTAAGTTGTGTTCGGCTGCGTATGACACATGCAGCAACGAGAGTTTCCAAGGCATTCGTTTAAAATCAGTTAGACACAATCTAGGGAACTCCGACAGGTCACTGAATCTTATCCTCACCTTTCAGGTTAGACTGCATGAGTCTACCCTGACCACATGAGTAGTGTTTCAGTGAAGTAGTCATTAAAAGATTAACAAGACTCCAGTGTGAAGGACATAATTCATAGTTTGACATTGTTGAAAGCAACTGAATGAATGTTTGACTGTTGTCACTGTTGTCTTGTTTATCGTTTTAAGTATTTTCTTTGTAGAAAAACGCCGGAAAAAAGCTGTAAAAAGAATTAGCATATTCATAAAACTTTGTCATTTTAAAGTGCTTGTTGGCAGGGTAAGTGTAAACGAACCCTGTCATGGGAGGATGCTGAATCTTATCTTTTCATTGTTTGATTAGATTTCTTATTATTTCTGCTATAAGACTGAATGATTCATATTCTTTCTGGAAATGCAATGATGGTTACCACACTTTGCAACAGTAAGTCATCTTCTTCATTTGTGAAATATTCAGTTTCATCAAATAATTAGATGACACTAGTTTCTCTCCACGCTATAACAGTAAACAACAGAATCTAATTTTAAAGCACATTCACTTTGATAATTAATCAACATACCAATTCTAATCTTCACATGGTCATCCTTTGTCGTGGGATCTTTTATGTCCTTAACACAACGGATCATATCGAGCGCAAGATTTACCATTAAGACGGCATGGTCTTTATTTGGGTCTGGGGCCCCAGCTGCCACCATATACACGTCTCCAATTGTCTCAACCTGAAATAAAAACATAAATATATTGGTAATTCATTAGATAAGCAGTACCTCAGGTCCACATAAGTCCAATGTTATCGAGATGTTCTGCGGACCCAGAATTCACAATTCTGTCCAGTCGTTCTTCAGGGAACATTTGAACTACCGGTCCAGGAGCACGCATGCCCAAACTATTACAACAGTTTAATTAGTATGCGAATCTGGTCATTCACAGTTGACAGTGACCATACGATATGATAGGTAAGTCATAACCTCACACCTCTCAATTCTGACACCATGAAATAAACAGCTTATGTCTGCATAGTCCATATTCCTAAAATAAACATTTTCGTTGTCATTGTTTCAAGACAAAAACACAAAATCAAAAAGATTCTGCATAACTCTTGAAGATATAAATATAGAATTTGCCTGCTGGGTTTATTCAGTTCAAACCATTTGACAGCTCCCACACTAAAATAAAGAAGTGACTTGGCCTTACTTCAAAAAGGCAAAGCTCATTCCCACTCCCTAGCACTCACAGAGTTGTTGTAAGTTTTTTTTTTCCTGCTCTTAAAAAAAAAAGAAGATGACAGAGTGGTAACAGTAGAGCCAAGACAACAAGAAAAAAAACTGAAAGAAAAGACCTAGGAAGCACTGAATAAACCTAGTGACAGTCTTGCAAAAAAAGAGTAACAGCTATCTAGTTGAAGATGAGAAAAAGTGAAAAGAAAATAATGGGTGTAGCATCTTATAACAGGATATGCAGAGTGCATGTTTCTTTAAAGATGACCTTCCTTGCATGCCACTCATCTTCTGTTCTCAGTTTGCTTTTACAGTCTTTATAGAAAGGCATATTCTTTAACAAGGATGCATGTGCTTCCTTTTTGTCATGGTTTGCTTTTGTGGCAAAGTGTGCTTCTCTTTCTATGAATTCAGGACAAGTGAAAATTATTCACTTTTGTTTTGGCCTGACCTACATTGTTATTTTTAAACTTCAGTGGATTTAATTCTGTAAATTATACGACCCCTTAAAAGGAAAGCTGTGGAAGCTAAAGCGCTATCGTTGTTATAATTACATGGTCAATAATATAATTACATGGTGTTGTTTATCATTGAACTTTTTTGAAAACCTAAACTGCCCCTCTATTGTCCTTTGTCTTGAACCATAAAATGCACAAGAGTTTCTTAAAGCCTCTACACTCTTAACAAAAAGGTTCTATATGGAACCTTTAAGGGTTCTATAAGCTGGTATACATAAGGAACCCTAAAAGGTTCATTATTTAACTTTTAAAAAGGTTCCAACAGCAAACAAAAACAACACTTAGATAATCCAGCAACACTGAACTCACACAATGGAACCCCTTTCTCTCAAGTTGGGAGCATAGGTCCTATCATAGGGCCTTGCCACCAGTTTTGAACCTTTTCAATTCAGTTGAACCTTGAGCAAACTTTTTCGGCTGTGGGTTCTTTATATGCACCATCAAGAGCCTTTTGCACTAAGAGTATATCTCCTTTTACCTTGCCAGTGCTTTAGACTTACCTTGTAAACTTTGTGTCTCTCAATCAGGTTGTCAATCTTCGAGAAGAGATTGTTGAGCAATCCCATCACATCAATGGGTTTCATCTTTCCTGTTAATTCTGTGAACCCGGGAACGTCAGAAAACATGATTGTCACAGCTTCGTATGGCTAAATATGAAGAAAATGTTTAGAATCATAATTATTGCAGAACTGATCTGATTTAGATAAATGAAAAGCTATATTACAGAAAATAATATCGAACAAAATCAAACTTTACTTTGAAACTGCACATACAGTTTCTATCGAGGCATTTACATTGTACATAAATTTACATGTATCAGGTATTTCCCTTTCCACAATGGCATAAGACTAACCAAACGGAAAACCTAAATTTCATAATGTTCACCCATCATATTGCAGAAAAAAGGGAATCCAAGACCGTTTTACCACCGATCAATTTCCTATGTGGAATGAGTGGCCAGTTTTATTGTGAAAATTGCACTATTGTACACGAATCAAAATGTCAATGTATCATGAACACATCCACACTTTCAATAGAAAGGATCAGGGGCGTAGATTTTTCATTTTTGTAGGGGGGGATGATTTCCGCGAAAGCTAAATTCGCGTGCGGCCCAACGGACCGAAAGTCGCGTGACGGGGACATTTCGGGGTACCAAAAGCCAAAATATTTTAGATTATTTATTGTCTAAAGTAAATTATCAGATACAGGTCTTTAGCATGTACTTCCTAAATAACAACCAACTGGTATTTTGGAAAATTAGCTTAATATGACTAATAATATCAACAGCAAGTAGTTATAATTTGAAATTCTAGGGGGGATAATCATATGATCATCCCCCCAAGGCTCATCCTAGGGGGGGATGCATCCCCCCCATCCCCCCAGGATCTACGCCCCTGGAAAGGATACTGCTTGTTTTGACTAACAAACCAAATGATTATGCATCTGATTCTTACAGTAGATTGCAAAAAACTAATTAATAAACTTAAACAATTTCTGACAACCATATTGCACTAAAATGGTCAAAGTAATTGAAAAGTACCTGTGTGAAACTTGAATGAGTTCATATGAAATTCGTACAAAAATGTATGTACGTACTACGGATCGGCTCTTTTTTGTGTGATTTGCGCATAGAATTTACGTACATAATTTATGAACTGCACAATTGCTAGTGTAATCAGCCTATTTTTTTTCAGTGTTAAAAGTATGATGATAGCATATAATCAGCATTACGAGTAATATAACACAAAATGCAATTTTCACAATGAAACAATCCTCTCACTCCACACAACAAATTGTCTGGCTGTACGGAATGCTTACCACAACAACTTCCAAGTAACAACATACAACATACCTGACAGAGATCCAAAGTGCTTTCCCCAGCTTGCATCTTGGCTGCCACAGAACTAGGAATCATAGAGTAGAGCAACTCATCCCCCCTCTTCTTCAGTTCATCCAGTCTCTTCATCATATCTCCTAGCTTCTTGGATTTGCCTTGTTCCTATGTAAATGGTATTACAAGTTTGTAAAATATATGTGAAGCTTCACTATCAGTAGATCAGATCGCATTATGGTTGTATCCTTTCGTAGCCTTTCTTATGAGGGAGGAACTGGTGCTATTCAATTGAATGTGATCATAGAGTAGGGTGGAGCCAGACGCCTAGGTTAAGTGAGAGGCCCCCCTCCCCCCAGGGTTATCTAAACTTTCATTTTTATTGCGTTTTATTATCGATAGGATTGAAGCTAGAGTCTTTTTAAGTTACGTCACATATTTTCAGGGCAAACAGCACCAAAGCATAGAAGAAACTAAAGAAACTAACAAAATGTGCATGGTTTTTGTAACTTTGATTAATTCTTTGAAAGGGGTTGTCAGAAATTACTTTGGAAATTTTCAAAAGTATTTGTGGATATCTGCATTGCTTCACTTCATGGCAATCACATAAATTATGATTTGGATCATGTTTTTTGCAAAAGTTCAAAATATAGAGGTCAAATTAAAATATGTGAGTTTGGGGCGAGAGGACCCACACGGTATGGGGCATGAGGCCCCCTTCACTGGGGCCTCGAAGTTACTTCAGGAACCATTTAATAACGTGTATTTTACCTTAAATCATGATAGAATAGCCAATTAAAGCAGAAAAAATTTGGCCGAAATTGAAACAGGGCAAAAAATATGAAAAAATGAATGTATGAACAAAAAAAATCTGAAATTCGACAAAAGTGAATAGAATGCCGTAAAAATGATGGAAGAACCCCAAGAAATAACAAGCTGAATGCGATCGCAGAAAAAATTGCCATTGGATTATAATAGGGAGGCTTCTTGCCCGATAGGTGGGGTAAGAAGGCCATTTTCAATTCTTTACAAAAATGGCCATTACTCCGTTATTAATATTGGTAGACATTTGTTTCACTAGTTATAAGTAAAGTCAAGTGATGCCTTCCTGACAGCACAAGCATTCAAATAATCGACCATAAAAGTAGGTCAAATCGCACCTCGAAGTTAAGGGGGGCTGCATGCCCCGCCCTACTCTAAGCTAAATGGAAATTTGGTTCACATTTAAAAGTAAAAATATAACATTTCTGTGGGTTTTTAGGCCAGATATATTTTTAGCTTCTCAGATCAACTGATCTCACAAATGTTCTGCCTATGGAAAAAAATGCACTTACCCCATGAATACCCAAAATTTTTATTAAAAAGGCATTATATAAAATTGAGATAACAGCTTTTATTTTCTTCGTCCTAACGACCGACCCTAGAAAGAGGGCCGTGTGGAGATCTGAGAAGTTAAAATCAATAATGGTTTCACCAGAAAAGGTCCAAATTAAATACATACCCGCGAAAGTGCTTGGGTCAGTTCCCGAGACTGCTGGGCTCCAACGAGAATGAGATCTCGGGACACATCATGCATGCTGAGATCTGTGATGTACACTCCGAGATCTGACATTTTGTCCAGGTTCTCCATTCTGAAAGGAAATAACCCGATCTTGGTATTGTTATTTAAACAATGGACCCCAGGATAATTATTTTCATACTCCATTAGGGTTGCACGATAACAGGCTGAGATACGATATTGGATAATAGATTGTGATAATGCAATGTCACTTATTTCTGCGACAAATTCATATGAGATGTTAGCCTAAAAATTTGATAACAATGATATTGTCCATTTCAGTACCAAATTTGTGAAAAAAAAAAATAAAACAACATATGCCATAAATCTGACACAGAATTAACCCTCCTGGCCCCATTACATGGGACAAGAATCACCAACTGTCGTGTTGGAAAATCATACGATTTTGATAAAAGAATATGGGAAAATTAGATCTTGCTGTGATTTTTTTGTCAAACCAACACATTGGCAATTTACACATTGACTCCTTACGTACATTTTTCAAAATCATCACGGCCTTCGTGAAATTATTCCTACCCCAGACTACGAAAGGTTTTTTTCATTATTTTCCTTAAACATTGATCAGAACGAGTAACTGCCCTGATTGACAATCCATTTTATAAGGTCTGGTTAAGAGTTATTCCCTCCAGTTTGATCAAACAGAACTCACATGGGAGTAGCTAGGAAGATAACAGCATCCCAAGTCTCAATGTAAAGCATCTGTCCCTTCATTTTCATCCTGGTCGACGTCTCTTCTTCATCTGTGTTAAGAAGATTAAAGAAAAGTTCTAATTGCATGGCGCAATATACGGTAAATGTGGTAGCTGTACATAAAATTGATATGGAATACTTAATCAATCGCCATAGAAATTTATAACTTAGGCAATTAGTACTGGAGCACATGATGGTCCAATCCAACTGTAAACATCTACATCTGTACTTCCAATGACCGCCATTGCTCAATGACTTTTTAAAAAATGGCTTCTCTCCAGCTGAAGCAAAGACTTTAATACATTTCATTTCTACAATTTGGTAATAATTTTTTAAAGCTTTAATACTTTGTTTAATCTTATCAGCTGTAATGTCTCATTATGAATAAAATCATATATATATTAAAAGCTCATGTTACTGATTTAACCCCAGGTATTGCAACACTGTACAACAGGATGAAATATAGAAATTCAGGGGTTTATATGAAGGTGGTTTGCTTTCAGCCAAAAATTCAAAATTCTTGCTAAAATAGTAGTTAAGGCTTTCAAAGAGTGATTAAGAAAGGTTGTTAGACCTTTACAGTTGACCTTGCCAGTAAAGATCTCGTAATCTTCCTCAATCATTCTTTAAAGCCTCAACTACTATCTTAGCAAGAATTTTACATTTTTGGTACAGCTCCAAAATATGCCTTTTCTGCCACTTTTTCTCCAAAGCAATATCCCATATTTATGAGCAAGAGTATTCATACACTTGCTTTGATGGTTCTTAAAATCTAACATGTATTTTTTGTCATTTTCATTCAACAAAATAATGGCTTACCAGTTGTGCTTCGGGAAGAAAACTGCATAGATTTGTTGTTTCCCAAGGTACTAGCTGGAATAAAATATATTTTAATTAGGGAGAACTTGAAAAAGTTGCACGAAGAACAAAAATATCCTATTAGCCTCTTGAAATCTAAAAACATTATAGTGCCATTACTTTCCATAATTCAATTTAAACTGCATTCCACATCAGGTGATAAGAACAGTAATTGGTCCATTACCAATTATGCCATTAAACCACACCGTTTCATCCCTTCACAAAACTGTTTTGAATTATTATTATAACAGTTGTTTCAGTTATTGAGAATTAAAGCGTCTCATCTATTGAAAACATCAATTTTGCACATATGATACTCTAGTCACCAAGATTTCAGAAAAAAAATTGCCAACCCGCGATACAAAAATGAAAACATAGAAAAAATTTTAAAAATAAAACCAACTCTTTAAACCTTTTCTTAACTTTATGCATTGTAAATGATATTACACATGCATCAATCAGGGCCTCAATGAAGAACAACTGTGCCAATTGTGCTACCTGACATCGTTAATTTGACAACAATAATATTGCAAATTTACCTCTTGAAGTGACTGATGATTTGCTGGATGACCTGGACACATTTGACCCTTTTCGACCAACTTCTTTAATAGTCGTGACCTCGAAGGTAATGTTCTGGAACATCATGATCTACAAAAAAGAACATGAAATTCGATGCAGTGGTATATTTCTTCAAAGACAAATACCGATTTTATCCAGATTATTGAGATAAGTCATTAATATTCTAGACTATTCTTTAAAAGAATAATAAGCAGACAGACAGACAGAAGCAAGAATATTAGAATCTTTTTTGATATCTTTGTCCTCCAAATTCATATTTACACTATTGTTCATTAATATCAAATATGCTAGCAATCTTCATATAAACTGATAACTAAGGTAACTTCTGCTGGAGCGCATGATGGTCCGATACAATCATAAAACTGCCATTTGGAGGAGCATACCACCATTAAAACTGTAAAGCTATTGCTGAATATAATATGGAAATTCAGGGAGTTCATGAAGATGGGATATTTTCAATCAAAAAGTCAAAATTCTAGCCAAAATTGTAGTTGAGGCTTACAAAGAGTGATAAAGGAAGATTAATGGACCTTTACAGTGGTCTGGTATATCATTCAAACTCTGCCTCTGTTTCTCTAAGAGCCTCTTCCATACTTGTGAGCAAGAGCGTATAAGCAAAACTGATCAGTATAATATACAGTATCAGACGAAAGTTTAGACCGCGTCAATCTTTTGTCAATATAAGGGAAAGTAGGTGCTCAGCGAAAGAACTTCTGCATGGATTCTCTTGCCTATGTATCAGAGAAGTTCTACAATAGAGAAAACTTCAACTATTTTTATCACTTACTTGAATATGTGTGATAAACAAAAATTTCAGGTGGTCAAAACTTACGTTTGATGCTACTTACATCCAAAAAGGCCTTTAATGGCATTGTAAATTAGAGGAAAGGTGGGTTAATTATCCAATGTTATTTTAGACAAGATATTAAATCATTTTTCATGTGATTTAAAGGCAATGAGTCATGACTCAGGAAAAAACATGTTTTTAAATATTTTTTATTAAATCTGAACTGAAGGGGTAATAATGGTGATTCAATGAGCCAAAATTGTTAATAAATGAAAGGTCAACCTAAAATATATATGTCTGACACATTTTAATCCATCTAATGGAGTATGAAAACACTTGACACCCAGCCATAGTGCAAAAATGGTGTTTTTCCCTAGGTTTTGTCTGACAGCCACCCATTTGAAGTATCATAAAACAATGACTGAGGTGTTTACATTGACATGAGCATGTGTCCTGATAAAATCAAAAAACTTTTGTTCTTTTTCCACAGTACAGACAAAATTACAGACGCTACTCGGGATGGTGTATTGAAACGTAATGTTAACAAATGGGCCAGATTTATGCCTTCCATAAAAGTGGATGTAGTTTCATTGTAAGTAAAGCGAACAAACAACAGTTGTTTGATTTTATCAGGACACATGCTCAGGTCAATGTAAACACCTTGGCCATTGTTTTATGATACTTCAAATGAGTGGCTGTCAGACAAAACCTAGGGAAAAACACCATTTTTGCACTATGGCTGGGTGTCAAGTGTAGTCATACTCCATTAGAAGGATAAAAATTTGTCAAACTTATATTTTCTATGTGCATTTTAGTTGACCTTTCATTTATTAAGAATTTTGGCTCATTGAATCTCCATTATTACCCCTTATGTTGAAATTTAAAAAAATAAAATTAAAATTATGTTTTTTCCTGTGTCATGACTCATTACCTTTAAATCAAGTGAAACGTGATTGAATATCTTGTCTAAAATAACATTGGATAATTTACCCACCTTTCCTCTAATGTACAATGCCATTAAAGGCCTTTTTGGATGTAAGTAGCATCAGACGTAAGTTTGGACCACCTGAAATTTTTGTTTATCACACATATTCAAGTAAGTGATTAAAATAGTTGGAAGTTTTTCTCCTATTGTAGAACTTCCCTGATACATAACATAGGCAAGAAAATCCATGCAGAATTTTATTAGCTGAGCACCTATTTTCCCTCATATTGACAAAAGATTGACGCGGTCTAAACTTTCGTCTGATACTGTATAGTTACATTTCTGTAGGTGAAGTCCATCACAGGTCTGTTCATGGTGAAGGTCGATTCCATCCTCTGACCAATTAAGTTAGGCATGACGTTGGCCATGGAATGACCAATATGGCGGATGATCATTGTTTTGTCAAACACAACGTGGAATGGGAAGCACTCGAGGAAGAAGTCAGAGTTGACCTGCAAAGAGATGGGTTCCTTTCTTGAACAAATTCAGGGATCAACGCGAAGATACCGATACCCAGAGGGAGGATTTTTCACGAAAAAAACATTTTTTTAGCACCTTCAGCTAGTGTGCCGTTAATGGTCGGTCATGCGAAAATTATGATAAAGTTCATCCCGGGGGAAAATCCATAACCGCTCACCCCGCAAGTATCAACTGACCAACCCCGTAACTTTATACAGTTGTTTTGCAATTGGTTACACTGTAATCTGCAAAGACTAACCAATTTATAGTATACAGCAGTTTCAATAAGTATGTGATTTTGCAGACCTCTCTTTCGACTTGCTATATGTAGGATTTTAACTTCATCTGTTTGCTACAAGAAGCAAGCACGACCAACCAGATGAAGGCTAAATGCTACATAGCACGTGGATGCTTATTAAATCTAGGGCCTACTCTAAATTTAGAACCCTAACTTGATTAACACTTTTGATATCATTGGTGCAATGAACTATTTTTGAATTTGTATATATATATATATATACGTGTATATTAAAGGCACATTTCTTTACACTGCGCATGCATGTCGAGCACTTCGATGAGTCAAGGAAGACAGAAAAAGCAGGTGAGAGATTGAAATTGTAGATTGTACATATAATATTCTGTCAAATAAAATCTCTTTTTCACTCTTTGGTTTCAAAAATCAGATATATATATAGTAACTGGAGCCTGTTAGTGATGCCTTGCAGATAAATGCAGAGTCACTGCCTTCCTTTGAAGCAAGGGGAACTGCCACTTGTCTGATTGGCAGAGCGCAGAATTTAATCTGTGGCATTACTCTGTCTGGAAAGAAGGCCTTCATCAATTGGGTTGATAGCCGCTGGTCTGTGAGCCAAAAGACCTTTTAATTTATTAATGTCCGACCGAGAAACATAGAAGTACTGGATATACGACTGATTCAATATGACTCCGAAAGCCAAAAAACATTATTTGGGAGTTTTAGATGGCTACTGACCTTGTTGTACTTTTCCCTTACAGTCTATCATGTACTAACTAAATTGAATAGAATTAAGGGAGTTCATCAAATCAGTGAAAGGGTAATTGTACCACACTCTAAAAAATGTCGGGACAAAATTGGTTTTTTAGATTCAAAATGGTTTTTTGAAAAACCAAATTTCAATGCAAAACCAACATGGATTTTTAAAAAAATCCATGTTGGTTTTTTGCATTGAAATTTGGTTTTTCATAAAACCATTTTGAATCTAAAAAACCAATTTTGTCTGAAGGTTTTTAGAGTGTAAGTAAGTCAACAAAGAGACGTTGTAAGTAATAGTCCTCTATGTGGCTAAAATCACATAATGTTTTTACATTCCTCGTCATACTTACGTGGAATCTCAAGTTCATTTCTATGCTGTTGAACTGTGATGTCAGAGATGACACGATTCTAGCATTGCAATATATTTAAATTATCTTCTAGCAGTGATGTCATTTTAAACTGGGTCGGATTCCCCAGCTTCTAGCCAATGCGAATCCACCAAACTGAGCATCACAGTTTCAACCCAGTGTCAGAGTGAAAATTGGGTCAGGGAAAACCCATGCAAGTGAGACATCACAGCCTCTCAGCCAATGGGCTGCCAGAACAAATATACATAACATAAGCCATGTGTATACAAACAAATTGTCAAAGCCTTCTGTTTATACCAACTTCCATCGAAGTTTAAAGTTGTAAGTAAGCAAATTTGTAGATTAATCAACAAATTCTGTGGAGGTTATAACAGTTGTCTACAGTGAATGCTCACAAAGCTGCCATTTGGTAGGATTAGAATGGTTATTGCTGTGATAAATCATTGGGATCGCAAATGTAATGCTTCCTTCAATATATCGATGTTTGAACTGTGATGCGTAATTTGCTGTCAGCCCATCGGCTATCAAGACCCTGATAAAATTCTTAACTCTGACACTGTGTTGAAACTGTGACGCTCTGTTCAGGAGGATCAACATTGGCTAGAAGCTGGGGAATCTGACCCAGTTTGAAATGACATCACAGCTTGTAGTTAATACACATATTGCAATGCTAGAATAGAGTCATCTCTGACATCATAGTTCAACAGCATAGAAAAGAACTTGAGATTCCACGTAAGTATGACGAGGACTGTAAGGTAATGCATTTTAAGCTTACATTATAGTAACTTTACTCGTAGGTATCTTAATTTTTTTTTCCTTTTGTGAAACTAATGGTGAAAAGGCTTTTCGATTGAAGATCGGTTGTGCTGTTCTGAAAATTCTATGTTGTTTCACAGTTGCTGAGTCGAGGGAAGACAACATAATTCACATTTAAGATAGAATCTTAGTTGTTGCAATTGATACAAGCATATAATAAACTATAAATCAAAGGGGCACACAAGGCAAACACAGCGTTGCCACTTAGTGGATGTCTTGGCTGATTGTCACACAGCAGTGCATGGCAGAAATTATGTTGCTGGAATGCAGATACTTCAAGCAGAGAGCATCACACTGAAACATTGCAAGAAGCTGTAGCATCATCCAAGAAAATCACGCCATACCTGGAGGTTGCGCATGCCCCTCTTGGACCGGCTGGTGCCACCGTCCTCATAACCGGAATTATCGAAATGCAGCTGAAGAACCACATGGGTGGATTTGCCCTTATCATCGCTGGAGATCACTTCTATGTCAATCTTTTGACCATAGAATATTTCGCCAACCTGGAAAAGATCCACATTTTAGATTACTTTGAAACAGCAATCCAATGCCACAGGGATGGATGGATGATTTGGCTGTACGT
This sequence comes from Platynereis dumerilii, assembly GCA_026936325.1. Lineage (NCBI taxonomy): Eukaryota > Metazoa > Annelida > Polychaeta > Phyllodocida > Nereididae > Platynereis > Platynereis dumerilii. The sequence continues at coordinate 34,508,081 of JAPTHN010000010.1, forward strand.
CCTGTATTTATGCTCTTGTTAGGCTAATTAGGACAAGAGGAGAACACGCCAATGATGTGATGATTGAAACAGCCATCTAACATAGGCCTAGTTGACCCGACAACAGCTGGATTCCAAACCTGGACCCAGCGCTACCACTAGACCAACCCTCCCGGCCCCCACAATACCACAGGGAAAAGGACACCATCACCATGACCTGGTTGTCACAGGACACAAGAGATGTCACCTCGACTAGATTTTCGCCAAAGTCGACCTGCATAGAGCTTGCAAAGTTTGCAACTTGCCAATAATGATTATGTCATTCAACAACCATTATACACCTTTGCAGTTTTGTAATCCTGTATAATTACAAGTAAAGCAAACTTCAATTTAAATGATATTTTCCCATATAAATTTTAATGTCCAAAATGCAGTTCAGGTCGATTAGTATCTTATAAAACCTCTTTTTTCATGGTCAAGCCTCAAAGGTCAATGGCAATGCAGTAGGTAACAAAATGTATTAGGGTTGGTTGACCAATAATAGAATCAAACATGCAAGGTTCTCATTCCCAACACGTGTCTTCCAATATGTTCAAAAGCTACTTATTTGTTTCCTTGGGTTGATGAATGTCCTGTGAACAGATCAGCATGAATCAATATGTGATATTAACTTTGATGGTTGACATTGGTTGTTCCTTACCAAGGTATTTATGTATTTCATGGACTTGTATGTCACAAGAGGTAACTTAGTATACAGTCATTGCACTATGAATTTTCCATTGTAATAACAGCAAGTCCACACACCATTTACACCACAGCCGTTATGACCATTCAAAACAAATTAATGCCTGGATACTAAATGCCAGTTAACTTTTTGATCTGGTCTTGATACGACATTATTAAAAATGTGTATGTCTGCCTATAATTAGCGATGTTGGGAGCAAGAATATTGAAAACAAACTCATAATGCTCCATAGGTTTTACCAGAACCCGCAATTTACAATTACATATAGCCACAAACTGCTGCGCGTCGCATTTTTCGATCTGAATATTAACTTAAATCGACATGAATCAGATATTCACGTGGGCATGTCTCTTAAAAATACAACGAAGTGGTGTATGCACACTTTTAAAGATAAAATCCAATCCATCCAATTCCAACACAAATAGTCATTCTAAAACACTCTAAATTACTCTGAAGTCTGAACAAACATCATTTCTCGTGCCACAACCACCAGGCCAGGCAATTCATATTGTTTACCATAGAACTATAGTACAGTTAAAATTGTTTTTCACCCACCTGTTTGATCTGTCCTTTAACATAATGAATGAAGCCTTTTCTCTTTGAGCGATAATGGAGGAGGAGGCCTTTTTCTGTTTCATTTTCTATTCTGAACGAAGGAGCTTTTAATCTTGGATAAGAGAATTTCAAGTACTCATGCAAATTGTCCAAACCATCAAGGAAGTCTCTCAAATTTCTGCCTAAAGTCTTGAGCATTGTGTCGTAACCATATTGGCCAATGAAACTGACGAAATACGCTCCAAAGGCATTGAAGATCTCTTCCGCTGTCTTGCCTAGAACTTGCTGGCAAGCGGTGGATAATTGGGTAATTGTCTGAAAGCAAAATATGAAAGATTCACAAGACAATTCAAAGATATAACAACTTAGATCATCCTATAAATATCATCATATATCTATGGTTTCAAACGTGTTGGTCAAGATGTATACAAGTGCAGTGCAATCCAACATATTTTCCAAGTAGATTCTAAGACTTGCATGCCCAATCCCTTCCATGTAACTAACATATAAGATAAGATAAGATAAATTTTATTTAAAGTCGGTTTCAATGAACAATACAAAATAAGCATTTCTGCTTGTCTCCAACAATATGAAGGGATATATACAGATGAAATAAAAACGATTATGTATACAATGAAAGTGCTGGTGACTGTCGCGTACTTCCATGCATGTAGTTTCTACATAAAATGCTGCAGACCATATATCCAAAATGTAACAAATAAAATTCAATCAGTCAATTTAGCCTTCTTTTCTACTGACTTGTCACTAAAATTGTATCAGTCAAATTATATGCAGTGCCGCTTGTAAGTAAGTGAAACACAGTAAAAGGTGCCATTGCATTAATGCTAAACATCCTCAACCAAACTGCCTGTGGAGGCATGAATTCTCATCCGATAACAATGGCAGCCAATTTTCTCTGCTGCAGTAGGAGTTAGGTATAGGTCAAAGTCAATGATAAGTAAGTGAACCACCATTCCCTATCAAGTAAAATTTGGCCTGTGTTTCACTTACTTATCAAAGACTTTGACCCATACCTAACTCCAACTACAGCAAAGGAAATTGCCTGCCATTGTTATCCCACATCTCATATATCGGCCTTTATGACCAAATATGTTTTCCTCTCGTCGGATAAGAATTTTTACTTCCATTTAAACAGTTTTGCTAGGATGTTTAGCATTGATGCAATGACACCATTTCATGTGTTTCACTTACTTACAAGTGGCACTGTAAATTTAGCATGAACATAGGTAAGATATTATGATAACAAAGCCAGTTTGGGCCTTATTTTCCATATAATTTAGCTAATTTAAAATGAATTGTTTATAGAGTGAAATGGAAGTGAGGGCATGGAGGGCTGAGGGTAAAAACTGAATCTAGGTGTGGAAGGGCAAGGATCTTCCTGAGGGCAAGGGATTTAGGAAAATATTTTGGGTTGTACTGTATGTAAACATAACTAATGAAATGAGTTTGTATTTCTTTGGTAATAAGTGTGCTACTGCCTGTGTAATTTTTTTTATTAGGCTGACAAGCCTCTTGAGGTTTGAATTATGCCTGCTGTGTTATATACTGCTATATGTACAACAATTTAATGATTAATGAAAAAAAAATATATATAGAAGATATAAAATGATAACTTTACAGAAAATGAGATAGAAAACTGAAGCATACCTTGTCATTGTACATTTGATGAGTAGAAAATGTCTCTTCGTTTATTTGTGCTTTCTGGCGAATCATTTTCCACTTTTCCTCTCCGTACTCTCGACGGATGTGGTCCGCCATTCCTTCCAGGATTAGTCCGTACATCCTGATGGGTCAGGTCAGCTGAAAGGATAATCGGAATGCTTTACTAAGAAATTGCAAAACCAACCTAGTTGCTTGGATCCTCATTTTTGAGAGATTTGCATCAAATGGTTTGGCTTAAATTATCATGCCTTTTTGGAAAGCATGCTGCCTTGACTTCGAAAGCGCTTTTAGAATTGACACACATATAATAGCTTAACAAATTTGATATGGATAAATAGTTACAGTGATTAGAGTGATTACATTGATTTTAGTTGAATGGCCCAATGACTATCTTTCGTGTGAGTGCAAGGTAATATTCATCAGCTGTTCTGGAAACAAGGACAAAAGTCCTTAAATGTAAATTCCAACTCCTCTTTGCTGGTCTGGTATGCCTCAATCACTACTGAACTGGAAGATGCAAGGCATATCCAAATGTACAAATTTATAAAGTTCTAAAAATAGACAGAATATCAAAAAGTAATTGGTGCCTGGATGTATAGAATGTACCAGGTGAGTAAAATAAGCTCTGCAAACAGACGTCATAATCCACAGTGACTCCTCCCTATTTTTGTTTTACGTCAGATCAGTTTGGCATTCCGCTTTCTGAAAGGCTGCTGGATGACTATTCGACTTTAGAGAAGATGTACAACAAAGCAAAGCAACAAAGTAACCAACTTGAAAAGGGCGTCAACGCCAGACAGATACTCTGATGAACAATGGATCTTTTCACACAAAATTCGCATTGAGTATTTGAAGCATGTAACATTAATGGAGCTAGTCTCATTTATATTGAAATAAGCTTTGAAAGAGCCTATATACACTGCATAGTGAGATATGCTTTCCTTTACTAATCTGGCACAGATGTACGTATAGGTATACAGGCATTTTACATATTATAGAGCTAATCGGTTGGAATAGAATTGAATTTGTGGCAAAGGAGTGAGTTGTTTGGTTTATTCAATATGAATACTATGTTTGCCATGAGATATATGACATAGTATTTGTCAACTATTTGATTTCTGTCATGTTTTCCAGATGAGTTTTGTGTCTCATCCAAAATCAGTTGTGGTAGGATTAAACATTTGTCAAATTTCAGTAGCTTCCCTTTCGTAGATCGTGGTGAGATGAACAGGAAACAGATTTTGATCCCTTTTTTTATCTATACTTGAGGAAGTAACAAATATATAGTACATGTATTTTTTCTTACATTTTATCTGCAAAAACATTTTTTTCTCACCAGATCAAGCGATTCATTAAATTTTGTGTAGAACTGGAGTATTTTTCACACATAGTTTGCATTGAGTATTTCAAGCTCATAATATTCATTGAGCTATTCTGATTCATACGTATTGAAAGAAGCTTTGAAAGAGCCTAAACACTGTGCAGTGAGAAATGCTGATCTTTACTAATCTGGCACAGATGTATGGATTATGTATCTATAGGCACTTCACAGAGATTGTAGAGCTAATTGGTTGGAATAGGATTGAATGTGTGGCAAAGGAGTGAGCAGGTTTTGTTTTATTCAATTTGAACACAAAAAATCTGTGTGTCTTCCAGCCAATGAGAAATATGATATTATATTTGTTTACTTATATGGTTTGTCACAACAATTCTGTTTCTCATCCAAAATCAATTGAGATAAGATTAGAAAACTTTGTCAAGTTTGGGTGGCTTTCCTTTCACCAGCCACAACAGAATTTTTCAGGAAAGCCACATAGTTTTTCTTATATTTAATCAGCAAAATAATTCATCACAACAGTTATAGATTTTCAGAAAAAAGTAAGCCACTGGGACTCCTCAAGGCAATGAATGTGCTGTTGAAGAGTATGTGTCATTCATGATTAATCAATTAATGGTACAATGGAAGTCATTAAAGATAGTTATTGTTACAAAATATAAATAGTGCAATACTATCTTTCATGTTAAGTATTGGTTTGCATCATTAGGCTATTCAGGAGATCAAGACTTACAGTAAGTCCTTAATTAATACCAACTCGTCTATCCTAGGCATATTCTTGATATTCCAAATTGAGACACATTATCAAAAATTAATTGGTGCCTGGATGCAGAATGCACCAGGTGAGTATAATAAGCTCTGCAAAAAGACGTCATAATCTACAGCGACTCCTCCCTATTTTGTTTTGCGTCAGATCATTTTGGCATTATGCTTTCTGAAAGGTTGATGAATGACTTTAGACAAGATGTGCAACAAAGCAAAAGAACAGAGTCACCAACTTGAACAATAGATCTATCTCTTCTTGCTAAGTTTACACTAAGCTTTTCAAACATGTGATATTTATGAAGCTATTCTCTTTGATATTGAAAGAAGCTCTAAATGAACCTATACAGTATACAGTGTATTCTCCCTGACAGGTACTAAATTTGGCAGAGATGCATGTATTTGTATCTATTTATTCTATATGCATGCATTTTACATAGGGCTAATTGGCTGGAATAGGATGGAATTTGTGGCTAAGGAGTGATTATGTTTCATTCAATCTGAACACTATGTTTCCCTGCCAAAGAGATACGAAATTGTGTATGTGATTACTTTCATGTTTTTCCAGATCAGTTTTGTGTCTCATCCAATATCAATTTTGATAACATTAAATATTTGTCAAATTTGAGTGGCATCCCTTTTATCTATCGTGGTGATGTAAAGAAGAAACATATTTTAATCTGTATTTGAGAAAGCTGTATGTAGTACATGTACTTTTTCCTGCATATAATCTCATCAGATCAAACATTCTTCTCATTTTGCATAAAACTGGAGTATTCTTAAATCAATACTTAGCATTCCTATGCCTTGTGATTAGAATAGACCATCGTCTTTTGGACTCAACTTTCCCAAGACTCGCATGTGATCAGCAGGTGGCAGATGTTCTCCAAATATAGCTCAACACAACCCACTGGCAATGACATTGCTGGAAATAGTAATATGAATAAAAGGTCATGAGCAAAGTTGTATAGCCTGTTTTTTTACCTGTTAAAAACGACTCCAAATATAGTCAAATACAGACCTCATATAAACAGTTCAACAAAAATAAGTCCCCCTTTGGATAAACTTGAATATCACAAAGATTCCTTCGCTGATATTTATGACAGTTGGCTAAATTATAGCCCCATATATCGACTTTACAAGTTTGTATTTATAGCTCAGTGGCATTATTCCTGGCTGAGCCAGCAGCCTTCGAGTGAGCCTACCACTGTTTTCAAAAATCCATGGCTTTTCCAATGGATATGAACAATTTCACCATGCACAGGAGCCACCAGCTTGATAAACTTCATCATGTTTCTGGAAAAAATTTGTTTCTCAGTCGTGTTTAGAAGATAATTAAGGACTTCTTTTGTAACAGTTTTACAGATTAGGTTCCTTGGATGCAATGACAAGTAATCTGAGTGGAGTTTAAACACCTTTTGGTAAATTTTTTTTTGGAAAAACCAAAACTTAGGATTTTTGAAAAGAGGGGTACGTGCACTCCGGGTCTGCTAGCGCAGACAAAAATTTAGCAATAAAGCTACAAATAAAGACCCAGACTGTCAATATGCAGGCCTACAAACTGGCCAACATTAACAGAAATCAGAGAGCAGCTCCTTGAGATATTCACGTTTTTGTAAAGGGGGACTTATTTTTGTTGAACTGTTTATATCTGTAACAGTCCATAGTGTGAGAGATTATATAAAACAATAAACTGAAGTTCCTGGTACTCTTATCACTTGCTCCAAAATATGCTGTCACTAAGATTCAGATTTTTTACAATCTTTGTCATTTATGATTAATTAGATGATGGTACCGTGGCAGGTGAATGAGGTTATTAAACATCACCAAGACACTTATACCATTGGGAAAGCTGGAATGTAACTGGCAAAAACGCATGTTAGTGATCTGCTAATGATTCGCATTCTTAACAACAGTAAACAAACAATAATCAGATTGTTTTGCAAAATTATAAGTTGAAAGAGTATGATATCTAAATCAGTTAGACATCTCATTGTTGGGTTCTAACATCAGTTATCGGGATCTAGCTAACAAAAATGCATGTTAGAACTCACCAAATTGGTGTCTAACTAATACTTAAAGATATCTAGAAATAGTGAAATCCATCATGAATTCAAGTTAAGATTACAGTTGCCTGGCATAGCTATCTTTCATGTGAGTTCCTGGTTTGCACCATCAAGCTCATCTGGAGATCAGGAAAAGTCTGTAAATGTTTGTTCCAACTCCTTTTTGCTGGTCTAATATGCCTCAACTACTAGATCTACTAGATTGTAATATGCAAGGAATACTCATATGAAGTTCTAATAACAGACACACTATCAAAAAGTAAATGGTGCCAGGTGAGTACACTCTAAAAAATGTCAGGACAAAATTGGTTTTTTAGATTCAAAACGTTTTTTTTTTAAACCAAATTTCAATGCATGTTGGTTTTTTGCATTGAAATTTGGTTTTTTCAAAAAACCATTGTGAATCTAAAAAAACACAATTTTGTCTGAAATTTTTTAGAGTGTAAAATAAGCTGCAAAAAGACGTCATCATGATAATCCACAGTGACTCCTCTCTATTTCTGTTTTACGTCAGATCATTTTGGCATTCTGCTTTCTAAAAGGTAGCACAATGATTGTAGAACCTTTGAGAAGATAAACAACAAAGCAAAAGAACAGAGTCACAAACTTGAAGAAAACTGTTGACGTTGGAAAGATACTCTGTGGAACAGTAGATATTCCCACACTTAGTTTGCTTTCAGCAATTCAAGCACATCATTTTCATTGAGATATTTTCATTTATGTTGAAAGGCGCTTTGAAAGAGCTATACAACATGCAGTTGGATATGCTTTCCTATACTAATTACCGTAATCGGGCACAGATGTATTTCTATAAGGCATTTTAGAGGTAATTGGTTGGAATAGAACAGAATTTATTCAAATGAGTGAGCAGGTTTCGTTTTATTCAATCTGAACACTAGAAATCTATATATGTTTACCAGCCAAAGAGATATGTAACATTGTATGCGATTACTCTCATGTTTTTAGGTCGGTTTTGTGTCTCATCCAAAATCGATTGCGGTAGGATTAAACATTCTGTCAAATTTGCGCTGCTTCTGTTTAAACCTTTAGGGCGAGACAAACAAGAAACAAATTTTAATATGTAGTTGGGATAGCTGTATATTAATATATAGTACTTTTTCTAAAGTTTAGTCTGCTAAAAGGTCATGAGCAAAGTTGTATAGCCTGTTTTTTTACCTGTTAAAAACGACTCCAAATATAGTCAAATACAGACCTTATATATCTGTAGCTGTCAATAATATCGGAGAGGCAACAAAATGTAATAAACTGGTTATGATTGCATGCCTATCAATATTCTAGTACTATTATCCCTTGCTAAAATAAATGTCATCATTCATTTGCCATTCGAACAGTTTGGTTTATTTGATACTTATTCAGATTCAGATGTTTTACTTGCATCACACAGATAGCAGTACAACTCATCAAACTTAAATCAACTACCTTTCATGGCAGTTATTCTTTTGCGATTTTATAATCTTTTCTAGAGATCAGAACTTACGTCCTTAGATGTAAATTACAAGTCCTCTTTGCTGGTCTAGTGTGCCTCAATAACCACTGAACTCAATGATGCAAGGGAATGATGGCATATCTATGAAGTTCTAGAAATAGATACACTACCAAAAATTAATTGGTGCCTGGATGCAGAATGTACCAGGTGAGTATGTTGAGCTCTGCAAAAAGACGTCATAATCAACAGTGACTCCTCCCTATTTTACGCCAGATCATTTTGGCATTCCGCTTTCTAAAAGATAGCTGGGTAACGGTTAAATGTTCAAGAAATGCGCAACAAAGCAAAGGAACAAAGTCACAACTTGAAAAGGGCGTCAACGCTAGTGAGATACTCCGATGAACAATGGATCTTTTCACTTTAAGTTCACATTAAGCATTTCAAGCATATGATATTTATTGTGCGATTCTCATTGATAGTGAAAGAAGCTTTGGATGATCCTATATACAGTTTGCAGTCATGTATGTGTTGTTAGTATGCTGGCACAGATGTATAGATACACTGTACTTTTACACTGAATCTAGAGCTGATGAGTTGGAATAAGGTTGAATGTGTAGCAAAGGAGTGAGCAGGTTTTGTTCTATTGAATCTGAACACTAGAAGTCTTTGTTAACCAGCCAAGAGATATGTAATGTTTACCAGGTCGGTTTCGTGTCTCATCCAAAATCAATTGTGATAGGATTAAACATTTTGTTAGATTTGAGCGGCTTCCTTTTCATAGGTGATGGTGAGATAATCAAGAAACACATTTTGATTTGTGTTTGGGAAAGCTGTAAATATATACATTTACTTTTTCTTACATTTAATCTGCAAATAGTATTTTTTCTCACCCATATCAAATCATTAATTTAATTTGGTGTAAAACTGTAGTATTTTTTAATCAATACGTAGAATTCTTTGTGATTGGATTGTCAACTGGCATACGTTTCTCTTTTCGCAGATTGGCGTGTGTCAAGCATTGAGCAGGTGATAGACATTCTATTTTGGGTCGTATTCCAAATAACCTTCCACGACCCATGCTTTTATTTGCCGCTGGCAATGACATTGCTCCAGATTACATGAAGACAAGTCATGAACAACATCATATTATATGGTCTGTTATTTACCTGTTTAAAACTACTCAAAATAAAAGCCTCATTTACCCGTAACTGTCCCTAATATGGGAGACAACATGAAAGCCAGTAAACTCATCGTAAGTGCAATTCAGTAGTATCCCCAGTCGCAGGAGGAAGGCGGTGTTTTGGAGATTCCCCTAACCAGATAGTTCTGCTACGGATCTGAGATGCTATCTACAAAAATGCAAGAGCTCTGTAGAAAATGTGATGTCCTTTCCTGTTTAATGAAGATGACAAATGAGTATTGCTCAATTTACACAGAAGAGTGAGTGGGGCTTTTCTTATTGATTTATCTTCTCATTGGACAGGTATACTGCAATACCTGATGACATCACAACCAAATAAGTACACTTTGCCAATTGATAAGAATGGTCTGGCACTGTTCAATGTAATTTTTTAAAAATTACCAGATTGAATCGGATTTTATGAGATATAGGCAAAACAACAGCAGTTGTGAAATTGTGTGGCAAACTAATTGGAAGATGTCAAAGCATAAACATCAAATGATGTCAATGAATCATTGGGTACAGTACAAATTTCTAAATGTGGCTCAACTTAGCTGTCTATAGCTATTCATTACTAGTCTTACCTTATCTATCCGTGACTATGGATCCACTTCTAGTCTTTTGTATACACTGGAATCTCTTCACTCCTTGTTTAACAACAGTTATTGTGGATAGCTCTGGCTAGCTATGGATAAGTGTAGCTTAGTTTAGCTTGGAATGGCTATGGATAGAGAGCTAAGGCTAAATTTTAAAGAGCGAGCCACTTTTAGAAATTTGTACTGTATATTGACATCATCAAGCGTCATTGCGCATCAGATTAGGGCTATGATTGTGTTGATGGCCATTCTTATGGCAATAATCATTGGTTCCTGATTTATCTGCCAACTTTTCATTGGAAGATGAAATTAATGAAATCATAAAACCGAAAAAAGGATACATAATCATTTTAATACATACGTTGTGGGACAGTAATGTTATAAAACAATATTTCTTAATGTAAAATAATCTAAATGTAAATGCGTATCACATTTTTACCAATATTTTTATCATTTGCTGGCAAAGAAATGTTGTCATTAATTTACCATCCCCACTGTTTCATTTAGGTACTTGATATGGCATTGCTTATACATGCACAATGTACTGTTGGTAAAGACTTATCAAATGATCATTTCTATAACCACAGTGGGATGTATCGGCAAACCTTGTGTAGAACTAACTTGCCTTTCCCCCATTGTATATTCCATGCTTTCTAAAAATATAAGTCCAATGTTGGTTGCGTGACAATGTCATTCAATGAAACCCAGTTTCCTCTTGGCATTACTAACAAACTTCAAGAATTTTTTTGAAATCCAAAATGGACCGAAGTTCACAAAAAACCACTTATACTCATTCAAAGTACACTATAGAGTCAAAATTCACGAGGAAGCCCAATCTCAGCCTGGTTTCTTTGATTAATGTACTCAAGGGAAAGAGAATCAATTACCTCCATTTGTTAGAAAACATCAAAGATGTCACTGCATCGATCATATATCTACGTGTACTGTATACGTGTATTTGTAGCCTCTAAGTTTTAGTTAGAACCCGGCAATGATTTGTCCAACTGACTTAGACATCATAAGATTCTTCTGTTACTTTTCAACTTCTAACTCATATAACAAAATTAACAGTAGTCTGATTGTTAGTTTGCTGTTGTTAACGGTGTTAATCTTTAGCTGGGTGCTAACATTCAAAATTATCAGTTAGATACTGGCTTTTCTAATGGTATGAGTATCTTGGTGTTGTCTGAGTAATCTCTTTCCTTGACTATAATGATTCACAATCTGATTCTTGTTTTAAGGCTGGACACACTGAATGTGTTGTAAGCAGGCACTGGGATAATCTGTCTTTGCTGGGAGTAATTTGAAAAGAGTTAAGTAGTAGTAAGGCAGTCTGTTTTGCTGACATGTTTTTCCTGGACTCTCCGGCAAACACATCACTAAAAATAAAACTTCTGCATTTAGAGAAAGTTTATGAGCGTACGAATCACTCTTGTTCATGCCCGCTTGCATTTAGAGCATTGACAATGTGCAGAGCTTTCTTTTTTTGGAAGGACAATTCAAAACAAATGATTTTTTTGCTTGATGATCACTTTACCTAATACTGATCCATTGTTATGCTTGAGTTTGATCTATTTTACACACAGATAGCAGTACAACTCAGCATAAAAGTCATCGTTTATGTGTGCAAAGTGAGTTCCAGGGATTCCTCAAAGGCAATCAGTGCCACTGTCTGTGATTGTTTTATTACAAAATATATGTCACAGTAGTAGAGATATCCATCTTGAATTTTAGTTTAGATTACATACATGTATGTTTGATTGGCCCAGTGATTATACATTTCATTTCGATATGATTGTACAATTTTTTCATAGTATCCACAAAAGTCTTTAGTATTGCTTACCAGAAGCTTCAACAAGATTCATCTGTCAATCATATCACTATGGAATACCAAAAGACAGGATCAAACTTAAATCAACTACCTTTCATGGCAGTTATTCTTTTGCGATTTTATAATCTTTTCTAGAGATCAGAACTTACGTCCTTAGATGTAAATTACAAGTACTCTTTGTTGGTCTAGTGTGCCTCAATAACCACTGAACTCAATGATGCAAGGGAATGATGGCATATCTATGAAGTTCTAGAAATAGATACACTACCAAAAATTAATTGGTGCCTAGATGCAGAATGTACCAGGTGAGTATGTTGAGCTCTGCAAAAAGACGTCATAATCAACAGTGACTCCTCCCTATTTTTGTTTTACGTCAGATCATTTTGGCATTCCGCTTTCTAAAAGGTAGCTGGATAACGGTTATATGTTCAAGAAATGCGCAACAAAGCAAAGGAACAAAGTCACAACTTGAAAGGGTATTAACGCTAGTGAGATACTCTGATGAACAATGGATCTTTTCACTTTAAGTTCACATTAAGCTTTTCAAGCATATTATATATATTTATTGTGCGATTCTCATTGACAGTTAAAGAAGCATTGGATGAGCCCATATACAGTGTGCATTCATATATGTGTTGTTAGTGTGCTGACACAGATGTGAAGATATGTACTTTAACACAGATTCTAGAGCTGATGGGTTGGAATAAGGTTGAATATGTAGCAAAGAAGTGCGCAGGTTTTGTTCTATTTAATCTCAACACTAGAAAATCTCAACACTAGAAATCTATATGTTTACCAGCCAAAGAGAAATGTAATTTTGTATGCGATTACTCCCATGCTTTTCTAGGTCGGTTTTGTGTCTCATCCCAAATCAATTCTGATGCGATTAAACATTTTATCAAATTTGAGCGGCTTCCCTTTATAGGTGACGGTGACATAAACAAGAAAGACGTGTTGATTTGTGTTTGGGAGAGCTGTATTTATATATACATGTACTTTTTCTTACATTTAATCTGCAAATAGTATTTTTCACACCCATATCAAATCATTAATTTAATTTGGTGTAAAACTGGAGTATTTTTAATCAATACGTAGAATTCTTTGTGATTGGATTGTCAACTGGCATACGTTTCTCTTTTCGCAGATTGGCGTGTGTCAAGCATTGAGCAGGTGATAGACATTCTATTTTGGGTCGTATTCCAAATAACCTTCCACGACCCATTCTTTTATTTGCCATTGGCAATGACATTGCTCCAGATTACACGAAGACAAAGTCATGAACAAAGTCTTATATGGCCTGTTACTTACCAGTTTTAAACTACTCCAAAATAAAAGCCTCATTTACCCGTAACTGTCCCGAATATGGAAGACAACATGAAAGCCAGTAAACTCATCGTAAGTGCCATTCAGTGGTATCAGCAGACACAGGAGGAAGACGGTGTTTGGGAGATTCCCCCCTAACCAGACAGTTCTGCTAGGGATCTGAGATGCCATCTACAAAAATGCAGGCTGTAGAAAATGTGATGTCCTTTTCTGTTTAATGAAGTTGACAAATGAGTATTGCTCAATTTACACAGAAGAGCGAGTGGGGCTTTTCTTATTGATGTGTCTTCTCATTGAACAGGTATATTGTTTTTTATTTGATGAGCAAACATTTTATTGCCCACCTTAGTGCAAAACGTAAGTGTAAGTATAATGGCACAAGGGCAATAAAACAAGTTGTATGTACAGATATCTTAGCAGGGTGACAAACAACCAATTGATTTTGCAAATAAAGTCGGTTCCATATCTCTTCTCATTGCCCGATAGCAATACCTGATGACATCACAACCAAATAAGTACACTTCGACAATTGATAAGAATGGTGTGGCACTGTTCAATGTAATTTTTTACAAATTACCTGATTGAATCGGTGTTTATGAGATAAAGGCAAAACAAAAGCAGTTGTGAAATTGTGTGCCAAACTAGTTGGAAGATGTCCAAGCATAAACATCAATTGATGTCGACGAATCACTGAGTATATTAACATCATCAAACGTCATTGCAAATCAGATTAGGGCTATGATTGTGTTGATGGCCATTCTTATGGCAATAATCATTGGTTCCTGATTTATCTGCCAACTTTTCATTGGAAGATGAAATTAATGAAATCATAAAACCGAAAAAAGGATACATAATCATTTTAATACATACGTTGTGGGACAGTAATGTTATAAAGCAATTTTTCTAAATGGCCATTGGCCAATAATCTAAATATAAGTGCCTATCACATTTTTACCAGTATTGTTATCATTTGCTGGCAAAGAAATGACATCATTTATTTACCATCCCCATTGTTCCATTTACTTGATATGGCATTGCTTATACATGTACAATGTATTGTTGGTAAAGCTTTCTCAAATGATCATTTCTATAACCACGGTGGGGTATATCGACAAATCTTGTCTAGAACTAACTTGCCTTTCCCCATTGTACATTCCGCACTTTCTAAGATATAAGTCCAATACATGTTGGTTGCATGACATTCCCATTCAATGAAACCCAGTTTCCTCTTGGCATTATCAACAAACTTTTAGAATTGCTTGAAATCCATTAGGGACCAAAGTTCAAAACTTGTACAGTGTATACGAAAGTCGAACCCATGAAGAAGCCCATCTAAGCCTGGTTTCTTTGACTAATGTGCAGTTCCAGAAGAGGTTTTCCCTACTTTCATTTGCACTCAAGGGAAAGAGCATTAATTACTTCCAAAACATCAAAGATGTCACTGCACATCGATTGTATATCTACTGTATATTTGTAGCTTGTAAGAGCATTTAAGTAATCTCTTTCTTTGACTATATAACAATTCACAATCTGATCTTTCTTTCAAGGCTTTACACACTGGATGTGTTATAAGCAGGCACTATGATAATCCATCTTTGCTTGGAGAACCTTTGAAAAGAGCTAAGTACTAGTAAGGCAGTCTGTTTTGCAGACATGTTTTTTTTTCTGGACTCTCCTGCAAACACATCACTAAAAATAAAACTTCTGCATTTAGAGAAAGTTTATGAGCGTACGAATCACTCTTGTTCATGCCCGCTTGCATTTAGAGCATTGACAATGTGCAGAGCTTTCTTTTTTTGGAAGAAAATTCAAAACAAATGATAATTTTGCTTGACGATTGCTTTGCAAAATGGTGATCCATTGTAATGCTTGACTTGGATCTATTCTAGTAGCAAAAACAATTTTCGTTCATATGCTAAATTAAAAAATTTATATTTTCTTGTCAAAACTTGCTTCAATGATGCAAAAATAAGACTCAATTACTGGACAGGTGGTTTAAAAATAATGCCTTTCCAGCTCAATGAGGCACAAGAGTGAGTAGGGCTTTTCTCATTGATCTGTCCTCCCACTTATAAGGCATACTGTTTTTTTACTGAAAGGCAAACATTGTCCATCGTAATGTCAATAGTAAACTTACTTGTGTTTTCAAGTGTAATGGCTCAAGGGCAGTAATACAAGTTATGTGTAAAACAAAATCTAACAAGGGTGACTGACAGCTGTCAATCGATTTAAAAAAGAAAAAAAGCCCTATGTATCTCTTCTCATTGGCTGACAGCAATACTTGATGACGTCACAACAAAATGAATACACAATGCCAATTGGTAAGAATGGTCTGGCACTGTTCAATATTTTTTACGAATTACCTGATCGAATCGGTGTTTATGAGATATATCTAAAACGATAGCATTTGTGAAATTATGTGCCAAACTCATTGGAAGATGTCCAGGCATAAACATCAATCAATCTTGTCAAATCACTGTGTTTAAGAACATCATTAAACGTCAATGTGCTTCAGATTAAGACTATGATTGTATTGATGACCATTCTTATGGCAATAATTATTAGTTCCTGGTTTGTCTGCCAACTTTACATAGGACGATATTTAGTGAATGTAATCATATTTAAAACAGAAAAAAAGGGATGGGTCGATAAACTGCACATATGAGAATTTTAATGCAGGAATTTTCAGACAACAATGTTTTAAAAAGAATTACAAAACCTGTGATAGATGTCTAATAAGCCAATTATAAGTGCCTATCACGCTACCTTGACTGACAACAGTCTTATGTACAAGCAAGTGAACGAGCGAGGCTGCAGACTCAGTGGTCGAAATAAGGGGGGGTCAGGGGGGGTTTGACCCCCCAAATGCTCATGGGACCCCCTCAAATACATTTTTCAAAAGGACCCAGAGGGGGTCCTCAAAAAACCCCCAAAATACTGAAAGTGTGCTGAGAAGTGAGCATGAAGCAGCAAGTAAAGCATAATCAGCAAACATTGCGAAACAATAACCTCTCGTAATTTATATACATTACCAATAGGGTTTTCACAACTCATTTCTGAGATAAAACATACCTTAAAAAAAAGCCTATAGTTTATTTTTAGAGCATCTGAAAAACTTCGGCTTCAGGGCACCTCTGGCGGCCCGCTCGTGGCCCACTGGCGGCCCGCGGACTGCCAGCTACAAGGGCTTCAACCCTTTGGGTCTTCCAACAGAGAGACCCCCCCAAATAACATGGCCTATTTCGACCACTGAAATTTATTCTGCAGACGAAATTCAAGTCGCGTTGGGTATCGAATTGAAATATAGGGCACCAGAACAGTCGCCTTTCAGTTCCTCGCTGCTGCTTGTCAGGTCCGTGCTCAGCAGAACTCAGTAGAAATGTTCTGGGCTGCTTCAAAAACGCGTGTCTGTGAGGACATGAAATAGTGCAGCTCCAGTGAAATGCACGCTCGCAGATAATGCAGTCTGCTGTATCCTGGTTTTTACCGGTATGGTAATCACTTGCTCGGAAAGAAATGTCATCATTCATTTGCAATCACTAGTTTTATTTACTTGATATGACATCCTTGTACATTGTATTGTTGGCAAAGCTGTGTCAGATGATCATGCCTATCTGCATGGTGGAGCGTATGAACCAACCTGCCTTTCCCCCACTGTACATTTCACACTTTCCAAAATGTAATGTCAAAATGTTGGTTGCGTGCCAATGTCATTCTATCAAACCCAGTTTCGTCTTGGTATTGTTAACAAACTTTTAGAATTGTGTGAAATCCAAAGGAGACCAAAGTTCACAACAATATACCTACTTACAATTGTGGGCCCCACAGTGTACACGAAAGTCAAACCCATGAAGAAGCCCATCTGAGCCTTGTTTCTTTTAATGCACTCAAGGGAAAGAGAATCAATTACTTCCATTTGTTCGAAAACATTAAAGATGTCACTGCACACCGATCGTATCTCTACTATATAGAGTAGGTTGGGGCAAGAAGCCTGGGTTAGGTGAGGGGCCCCCCCAGGCTTATATCCAAACTCACATTTTTGGTGCGTTTATCTATTGATAGGATTGAAGCTAGAGGCGTTTTAGGTGACGTCACAAATTTTCAGAGCAAACAGCACCAAACCATAGTAGAAATTAAAAAAAGAAAAAAATGTGCATGGTTTTTGTAACTTTGACTAATTCTTTGAAAGGGGTTGTCAGAAATAACTTTGGAAATTTTTTAAAGTATAATGGATATCTGCATTGCTTTACTTTATGACTATCACATCAGAATGATTTTGAACATGTTTTTTGCATTTTAGTTCAAAATATAGAGGTCAAATTAAAATATGTGGGTTTGGGGCGAGAGGCCCCACATGATATGGGGCATGAGGCCCCCTTCACTGGGGGTCGAAGCTGCTTCAGGAACCATTATTAATGTGTACTTTATCTTAAAACTTGATAGAATAGCTAGTTAAAAAAGAAAAAAATTGGGCCTAAAATTGAAACTTGGCAAAAAATATTGAAAAATAAAAGTTTGAACAGAAAAATTCTGAAATTCATAAAAAGTGAATAGAATGTCTCAAAAAGGATAGAAGAACCCTAAGAAATAACTTTTAGGCTGAATGCGCTCACAAAAAAAATTGCCATAGGATTAAAATAGGGGGGCTTCTTGCCCGATGGGTGGGGTAAGAAGGCAATTTAAATCTTTTTACAAAAATAGCCGTAACTCCTTTAGTAAAACTGGTAGACATTTGTTTCTCTAGTTATTAGTAGAGTCAAGTGATCCCTTCCTGACAGCATAAGCATTCAAATAATCGCCCATAAAAAGTAGGTAAAATCGCACCTCGAAGTTAAGGGGGGCCACATGCCCCGACCTACTCTACATGGATTTGCAGCCTTTTAGTATAGTTAGAATCCAGCAATGAGGTGTCCAACTGACTTAGACATCATATTATTAAGCTTCTTCTGTTATGCCTTTTAACTTATATTTTTTGCAAAATAACCAATAATCTGATTGATTGTTTGCTGTTGTTAACTATGTTAATCCTCAGCAGTGAGCTAACATTGTCAGTTACACAGCCTACCGGTTTTCCCAATGGTGTAGGAATCTTGGTGATGTCTAAATAATCTCTTTCTTTGACTATATAACAATTCACAATCTGGTTCTTATTTCAAGGCTGTGCACACTGAATGTGTTGTAAACAGGCACTATGATGATCCATCTTTGCTTGGAGAGCCTTTGAAAAAAGATTAGTAATAAACAGTTCAACAAAAATAAGTCCCCCTATGGATAAACTTGAATATCACAAAGATTCCTTCGCTGATACAGGGTGGGTAAGAGAAAACTGGAAAATTGCGACAGATGCAGAACTTATTTATTTTCAACCATTTCCACTGAGCACAGAACAATGATTTTTGCAAATGAGCAAGTTTAGACAATAGACAACATTTTAATCTTATGACAACCATTTTCTGCAATCACAGCCTCAACACGCTTTCGAAAACTTTTACAACTGTTTGTCACAACGTCAGCCGACATCTTGCCCCACTCTCTCTGTACGGCTTCTTTCAGAGAGTCAACATTAGGGTGAGGGTTTCTATTGGTGGCCTTCTCCAAAACGCGCCAGGTTGCGTAGTCCTGAGGGTTAAGGTCTGGGCTTGAGGACGGCCAGAAATCTGGAGTATCGAGGGCAATTACAAAATTTCTGGTCCTCTTGGTCTGCAAACGGCTGCCAGGCTTCCTCTGCAGCCCTTCCCCACTGGCTACAGATTGTTTGATGGCATATACAGTGCTCAGTGACGCACCAACAATGTCAGAAATGGTCCGAGGCTTCACTTGGGCAGACAGGACATCTGCCACCATTTTCCTTTTCTGCTCCTGGGTCACCATTTCTTGTCCCAGTGTTGCAAGATTGACCTGATTTGTGGCTGATTAACCACTGTTTGTTGTGTTGTTGGTTTCATGACATTCCATTAATCTTTCTGCGCTATACAGTAACTTAAAGATCATTCCAGATTTCCCTTACCCACCCTGTATTTATGACAGTTGGCTAAATTATAGCCCCATATATCGACTTTACAAGTGTGTATTTATAGCTCAGTGGCATTATTCCTCACTGAGCCAGCAGCCTTCGAGTGAGACTACCACTGTTTTCAAAAATCCATGGCTTTTCCAATGGATATGAACAATTTCACCATGCGAGGGAGCCACCAGCTTGATAAACCTCATCATGTTTCTGGATAAAATTTGTTTCTCAATCGTGTTTAGAAGATAACAAAGGACTTCTTTTGTAACAGTTTTACAGTTTAGGTTCCTTGGATGCAATAACAAGTAATTTGAGTGGAGTTTAAACACCTTTTGGTAAATTTTTTTTTGGAAAAACCAAAACTTAGGATTTTTGAAAAGAGGGGTACGTGCACTCGGGGTCTGCTGGCGCAGACAAAAATTTAGCAATAAAGCTACAAATACACATGCAGACTGTCAATATGCAGGCCTACAAACTGGCCAACTTTCACCAAAAAATTGGAGAAGAGGTCTTTGAGATATTCATTTTCGTAAAGGGGGACATATTTTTGTTGAACTATTTAGTATGGCACTATGACAGCCTGTTTAGCGTACATTTTTCTGGACTCTCCTGCAATCACATTGCTAAAAATAAAACTTCTGAATTATGAGAAAGTTTGTGAGCGTACAAATCACTGTTGTTCATGCCCGGTTGCATTTGGAGCATTGACAAAGTGCAGAGTTTTCTTTTTTTGGAAGACAATCGAAAACAAATGATTATTTTGCTTGATGTTTGCATTGCATGTAGCTGATTCATTGTAATGCTTGACTTGGATCTATTCTAGCTGCAAAAATAATTTTCCTTCATGCAGAAAAAAATTCATAATTTGTTGTCAAAATTTGCTTCAGTAATGCAAAACATGGAGACTCAACTACAGGATGGGCCAATATATAATAATGATAAACATGCATATTATTTATACCATATATAATATGCACTTGGTGAGTTTAGAAATTTAGCTGCGGTCCCAAGCAGGTGGTTTAAGAATAATGCCTTTCCTGCTTAATGAAGTGCACAAACGAGTGTTGCTTAGTTTGCACAGAAGAGTGAGTGGGGCTTTTCTCATAGATATGTCCTCTCACTTGTCAGGCATACTGTCTGTTTTACTGAAAGACCAAACATTGTCCATCGTAATGTCAATAGCATATGTAAGTTTAATGGCTAGAGATCAGTAATACAGGTTGTGTGTAAAATAAATCTAACTATAGGGTGACAAACAACCAATTGATTTTACAAAAAGCCAGCCTTATATATCTCTTCTCATTGGCTGACAGCAATACTTGATGACGTCTAAACCTAATAAACACACCATGCCAATTGATGAGAACGGTCTGGCAATGTTCAACGTTATTTTTTATGAATCCTGATCGAATCGGTGTTTATGAGATAAAGGTAAATCAACAGCATTTAAATTGTGAAATTATGTGCCAAACTCATTGGAAGATGTCCAGGCATAAACATCAATCAATCTTGTCAAATCACTGTGTTTAAGAATATAATCAAATGTCGATGGCCCTTCTAATAGCAATAATTATTGGTTCCTGGTTTATCTGCCAACTTTATATTGGAAGATAAAGTGAATGTAATCATATTTAAAACAGAAAAAAGGGATGGGCTGATACATTGCACGCATGATAATTCTATTGCAGACATTGTCAAACAGTAATGTTGTAAAAAAAAAAACTTGTGATAATTGTCTAATAAGCAAATTATAAGTGCCTATCACGCTTTTACCGGTGTGGTAATCACTTGCTTGGAAAGAAATGTCATCATTCATTTGCAATCACTAGTTCTATTTACTTAATGTGGCATGCTTGTACAATGTATTGTTGGCAAAGCTTTCTCAGATGATCATTCATATCTGCATGGTTGGGCATATCGACTAATCTTGCTTATGAATTAACTTGCCTTTCCCGGACTGTACATTCCACATTTTACAAAATATAAACAGTTCAACAACAATAAGTCCTCCTCTACAGAAATGTGAATATCTCAAAGACCTCTTCTCCGATTTTAGTGAAAGTTGGCCAGTTGTTAGGCCTGCATATTGACAGTCTGCGTGTGTATTTGTAGCTTTATTGCTAAATTTTTGTCTGCGCCAGCAGATCCCGAGTGCACGTACCCCTCTTTTCAAAAATCCTAAGTTTTGGTTTTTCCAAAAAAAAATTTACCAAAAGGTGTTTAAACTCCACTCAAATTACTTGTTATTGCATCCAAGGAACCTAAACTGTAAAACTGTTACAAAAGAAGTCCTTAGTTATCTTCTAAACACGATTGAGAAACAAATTTTATCCAGAAACATGATGAGGTTTATCAAGCTGGTGGCTCCCTCGCATGGTGAAATTGTTCATATCCATTGGAAAAGCCTTGGATTTTTGAAAACAGGGGTAGGCTCACTCGAAGGCTGCTGGCTCAGTGAGGAATAATGCCACTGAGCTATAAATACACACACGTAAAGTCGATATATGGGGCTATAATTTAGTCAACTGTCATAAATATCAGTGAAGGAATCTTTTTGATATTCAAGTGTATCCAAAGGGGGACTTATTTTTGTTGAACTGTTTACGTTCAAAAAGTTGGTTGCGTGACAATGCTATTCACTGAAACCCAGTTTCTTCTTGGCATTGCCAACAAACTTGTTTGAAACCTAAAAGGGACCAAGTTCAAAACTAGTGTTCCCAACAAGCCCGAGAATTCTCGAGAAGTCTTGAGATCAGCAAAAACATTTTCTCATTCGCTCAAGAAAGTCGCGAGAATTGTTGCCTTTGATAAGCACCTTGACTGTTGATCATTGTTTGACAAGGAGTTCATGTGTTTATTGTTTGTAACAGTTACAGAGCAGTGGGTTCTTGCTTTGTTTTCATTGATATTATTATTTTTCTGTAATTGAGCCATTGTTTAGTTCATGCTGAGGTTGAACTTGTGTAAATGTTTTAAAATGCTATACTGTCTGGATGTCAAGCTTTGATTTATGAAACAAGACACACAGCTTAACATTATTATAACTGCAAGAGATATTAAATCTCTCCTGGTATATCATTGCGATTGTGGAAGGACAGTGTTCTTGATTTCTCACAAACTTCTCGAGTCTTATTCACTACGCCATGACAATTCTCGAGAGTCACGAGCAAGACTCGTTGGAAATACTATTTAAGACAAAATAGTTACACTCATACAGTGTATACAAACCCCATCTAAGCCCGGTTTCTTTGACTAATATGCAATTTCAGAAGAGTTTCTCCCCACCTTTAATTACTCAAGGGAAAGAGACTGAATTTCTTCCATTTGTTCGAAAACATCTGACATGTCACTGCACATTGATTGTATATGTACTGTGTATTTGCAGCCTATAAGAGCAGAAATAAGTAATCTCTTTCTTTGACTATATAACAATTCACAATCTGATCTTTCTTTCAAGGCTTTACACACTGGATGTGTTATAAGCACTGCTAAGCAGGCACTATGATAATCCATCTTTTCTTGGAGAACTTTGAAGAGAGCTAAGTAATAGTACAGCAGCCTGTTTTTTCCTGGACTCTCCGGCAAACACATCACTAAAAATAAAACTTCTGCATTTAGAGAAAGTTAATGAGCGTACAAGTCATTATCATTTAGAGCATTAGAATAGAAAAGAATTAGTATATTTGAGGCATGTGGGATGCAAATGACAAGTGACCACCAATTTTCTTTGCTCTACCGTTAATCACATGTATATGGGTCAAATTTGTCTGAAGGTCACTGAATCCTCCTTCCCATTGAAATAACACTGGCCTTGAAAATTGAAGGTCATTGTTATCCCACATGCCACAAAATTAATACTGTCCTCTATCACCCAATATCTTTTCATCTCACCGGATGAGAATTTGTTCTTCCACAATCACTTTGGTTGAGGATGTATAGCATTGACCCAATGGCAAAACAATTTGTACTTCCACAATCAGTTCGGTTGAGGATGTTAAGCAATGACCCACATCATTTATATTGATTAAAAAAGGCCTTGTGAAATTTCAACTTCAGACTAGTGTGGTGTTAACAATATGAATAAATTAGTACTCACTCTTTCAAAAATTATTCACATGCACATGTAAATCCGCAACGCAAAAGACATTTTCCCTGCATGCTGTCGCAAAAACTATATAGACTGATGTATCATTATGCCACAAGGTGGCCAAAGAGTTCAGCGATATCATGAAATCGACATCGCCTTTCGATGGATGACTTATGGAACAGTTCAGCAAAGTAACCTGAGTCACTGTTGACTTCTGTGGAATTCCTGAACAGGACCCGGTCATCCTGCTGACACAGTTTCTCCCTTTGATGACGCTCCGACACAGTACATTTCCCTTTGATGACTTCCAGGATGCAGCGTCCTGTCCTTTGATGACGCTGCCCGTGGCACAAACCTTCGACTTCAAAAGGCATGCAACTTTGATTGGCATACGAAATCCTTCAAATTCCAATAACAGCCAATAAACCAATGAACTCAGCTGAGATCAGCTGCTGGATTACCAAACGTTAATCTAATATTTCATATAATTCCATATAATATTGCTCGATCATTGCTCTATTACCAAACATACAAATCACCACAGACTTCTAGAAATCCCAAATACATTGTATAAGCCCATGCACAAACTTCTGAAAATTCTCAAATTGATGAATATATTTTTAAGTCAAACTAGTAGTATTTTCTTCAGTCTGCTCACTGTCATTTCAGACATTCACATTTCTGACAGGGCCAAGCAGCTGATGCTGTGTCACATGCACAATATTCTCAATGGAACAGCACCATCGTATCTATGCAGTCAATTTAAAACTATCACATATGCCTAATTTGCTGGGTTGCTTGATTTAAATCATTTGATTTAAATCATTTGATTTAAATCATTTGATTTAAATCATGATTTAAATCAGTGATTTTAATCAATGATTTAAATTGAAAATCACTATTTGTTAGAAAACTGCAAATAGTTTGCGTATAAATGGTATGATGGATCTGTTGACACCTTCACACTTGAACTGGTAAGGAATCACAGCTATGATCCAGATACCAGGGTGGTTTTCGGCTTACTTTAATACAGTTTAAGATGCAATCCAATATCTCCTCTGTCATGCACCAAATTGCTAATCTCATGCCAAATGTCGCACTCATTAACAAGAAAACAACAATAACAAACCATAGTAATTGAAATATTGATTCTGTGGTAATCGTTAGTAATTTCAATCATTCCGTTGCCCCAAGGTATGACAGTGGCTCTCCAAGTAATGGTGACTTCGAAATAGGATCAAACTCTGCAAAGTCTCTTTTGGAAGCCAAATAAAACTTTTCCCATTTCATTGGTCATTACTATTAGCAATAGTGGCTCGAAAAAATTGAAAAAATTCCACACTTGAATTGACGTTAAATTCACATTCTGAGGCAATTTATTGCCGCTTGAAAAAGTAAAAAATACGAACAATCTACAAAATGAATTTCAACTTGATTAAATGACTTTTTGGGAGTAAAATATATTTTTCCCATTACAGAAGACCTAATTAAGATCAATTTATCATTTATTTTGACTTCAAGTTCTTTGAAAACCATTATATTTGAAAAAATAGGACAGCTTGATTTAAATCTGATTTAAATCAATAAATCCGTTTTTTGGTTTTTTTTTATTTAAATCCGATTTTTTTGCAACCCTGAATTTTCCTGTAACACCAGAAGAGCATCTCATAACAACCTCATCTCAAATCAGCCCATGGATGCGTCATTGACAATTTCAAATCAAAGGTCACTCGTAAGATCAAAGTTTAAAAATGAGACCACAGCACTCAAGAAGTCACAAATATTTTTTCAGCCAACAAAAAAAAAGGAAACTTAAAATCATAAAATAGCTGGATTGGCATTATAAGAACTACTGAACTAAAAAGTTGTCCTCATTTCTGGGGACCTGAGCGTTGTAGGTATCCACTCAATTCATCATTGGTCCTCTTCTCTTCAATTTGCACATGCAGAAGGGGGTTTAAATGGCAGAAAACAAACATTTTTCTGTAGTTGAATTTTGAGTGTTGTATGATGTGCCAGTCATCCAGGTAAGATGGTGGACTTCAGTCATGATCAAGGAGAGGCATATATGATGATTTGTCGCAAATTATTTTCTGTTCAAATGAAAGTGCTATTGAAATTATTGGTTGGACCACGCCTCATCAGGTTTTCACGGTGTACTCACCGACTGACCTAATTAAGGATTTTTTTGTTTACATTTTGCTTGTTCTCTGATATCTAGAGCAAACAACACACTTTTCCATATTGCCAGTATGCTGTCTTACAGTACAAATAATACACATTAAAAAAATAGGAGTTAATCACTTATTTTTTCTTGGAGATTAGGCAGTTTTAGCAAATTTTTGTGAATTTTTTTATTAGAATCGCCAAATCCTTTGATTGTTGAATATTTGATGCTTGTACTTTCACTTCAGGACGCCTGATACAGTGATACATAAATACAGCATACTGGCTTTGTTATATTGTAATTGAATTGATTTCTTGTCCAAAATTTAAGATTTTATTATTAACTAGGTCGCTTCGCATAGAGCAAATGGTACACAGTGTTTATAACACACAAAAACAAAATACAAATTTTGTTGAAATGAAGTAGTTTGCTCTTCCCTACTGATGTTACTGCAAAAAAAAAAGCGAAGATGGATTTTCAAATTGCCTAATACAACAGACAATGCATGGGGCATTTCAATCCCTAGGTATGCTATAGAGTTTTCAGTGAAATATCTTTATCAGTTGTTTATGAGCCAACTGCTAATCTGAATTTATGTTGTTGTTTACAGGAAACTGAAGTTTTAGAAAATTATTTAAAATTAACTCAATCATGTTAAACCAACATTGCATCAAGAAAAATTATTGAATGTGAAATAGAAGTTTAATAATTGGATAACACCTAGCTGAATCTCCAGGGAGGACACTTGCTTGAGTTTCAAGGCCTGGGCAGATATAATAAACTTGCACTGTTGAAAATGATTTTGCATTAACAATTGTAATATTTTGCAATTTATGAGACAGTAGCTTCCCCAATTCAGTTGATACTAAACTTCTATGACATGCCTTCACTTCGTGTATAAAAACAAGCAGTTCATCAGTTGTGATCACTTGAGAAGATATAATATTATCACGAGAATGGATGGTCAGAAGTGGATCTGCAAATTCACGCTCCTTGGACTTCTGCTTCTCTCCTTTGAAGCCCAAGAATCAGCTGCTGAAGAGTAATGTATTTGATTTATGATATCTTTTACTTTGTCTTTATTTTACACAAAAAAACATCCAGGCATTTTAAACAGGGCTTTAGAGTCGGAGTCGGAGTTGGGAGTCGGAGTCGGTTCACTTATCACCCGACTCCAAAGCCCTGGGCATTTACTTGCAACCTGAAACAACTGATGAAAGAGGTAAGAGCATTGTCTAGATAAGTAGTTCCAATGAGACTGTTTGTTCATTAGAACTATTGCATCATTGTTGTCATGGGGCTCTGGAGAGGCTCTTCCTTTCGAATTGCAATTTTCCCCAATTGATATGCTAAATGCATGGAAAGGATACTATCGATACTTGCTGGATTTTATTTATGACACAGTTCAAGCACTGAGTTACATTTATGTGTCATCCGTGTAAAAAAAATCCCGTGTCGCCAAAAATGCAGATATCTGGACGAAACTTGCTTTATCTGATGCAGAAAATAGTTGTCTTCCATAATAGTATAACTTTTGTGGTGTGTACATACACTTTCTAGGTACGATTAACTAAAATAGGACAAAAATCGCCGATTTTGGGTGACAAAAAAAATAACACCTTGATTTTGGATGATAAGGGTTTTTTTACCAATATGTTTTTCTTGAGGCTCACCCTAAGTTTCTTACCTATCGTATGATGTCCACATTATGTCGAATATGGCAATTATTTTGAGTTGGCCTATTCGGGTAATCCAGAGGGTCCTTGAAGTCTATTGACTCTTAAAAATAACACATAGCCCTCAGATTAGAAAGAATAAAATTTGTTGGTCTGATAGCAAATATCTTTTTCTTGATGTGCTGTGTGTGCTGCTCTTCTTGTCATTCGCGAACAATCATTTGTGCATTTTAATTTCTCGACCTACTATAATTGTAGTTAAGAGAGACCCAATGTATATGGCATTGTAATTGAAGTTTCCAAGACAAAGATTATCTTACTAACAAGGAATTGTTATTTGAATTCTGACAGGGTTGCTCCTGGCCGGAGAAAACGAGAACAGCGCTTGGGAAAATCAAGAAGATTCTGAGGGGAAAGAGAGCACCTGAAACTATTTGGCTGCCCTGCACTAGAGCAAGCAACATGTGTGTCTTTACCACCTAATACTGAATTGCGATAGATTCTCACAGAATCTCTACACAATATTTATGCCTACTCGCGTGTTTACCGTCCAAGCATGATAATGTGAATCTCATACTGCATATCGCTGATACATGTCTTAGAAGCTTTGCAATCTTGGTCCTTCAATAAAGCATGTGTTGAAACTACGTCTACACTGTTTTGTTCATACTATAGATGAGGCTTTATCAAAAATCCATTATCCACGTGTAAAATACAGAGAGATTTAAATGAAATATATCAGGAAATTGAATTAAGGAAAAATACATTAATCTTTATTGCATGACATTTGTACAACATCATTTTAAGAAAAATGCAGTGACCACTGTATGAGACCTCTGTGGTAATAAGCAGGGCGTAACTATTGGGTGGCTGGAGCAGGGGTGGAGGGGAGGGCAGAGGTACCTTGGGGCACGTGATTTTCTGGAGGAGCACTCACAGCATTAACTCTATATATCAGCCAAGAAGTTCAATACGGGGAACGTATCTCCCCTCTCCCCACATACCCCCTCCCACAATGACATCGCTGGTTATAAGACAAAAAATCCATGTTACGTTACCTCTATCCCGCTGCACTGATTATCACCTACGCTATGCGATGGTGGGATCTACTTTCTTATCCTTCTAATATCTCAAACACCACACCATGCACAATGCTTATCTTTTCCTAACATTCATAGACCACCCTAAACTTGTCAATTTTACCTTAAATCAATAAATATCATTACCATATCCAAATCCCTAATACATTTGTCAGCTGGGTTGCTGTGCCTTTGCCCTTCAGCAATGTCTATCTTCGAAAGCAAAATCCACCCACAGGTGTCACCACATGCATGTATGCATGATTGTGCCCCTGGTGGATGTATTTGGCAAAAGATAAATAGGGAATTTGGTGGATCTCGGTAGATCGCGTAGCTGCTTATCTCAGGAGATCGCCTGCTTTTGCATGTATATGTGGAAAGAACAAGCGAAAAAAATTAACGAACATGCCCAGCAGAAAGTCACGTGACAATAGTAAAATTTTGCAGTTATATCTATGTGACAGTACCCTCCCAAATTCATTTTACAATAATCATTCAGTTCATGACTGCATAAAAACACACAGGCAAATTGTGGTCTCACGAGAAGAAACAGCAATGATGGCCGGTCAGAAGTTGATCTGCTTGTTCATGCTCCTTGGACTTTTGCTCATCTCCTTTGAAGCCCAAGAATTAGCTGCTGAAGAGTAATGTATTTGATTTATGTTACTATTGCGTAATCCTTAACAAAATTTAGAACCTGTGAGTTTACAAGAAAAATGGGTGATTCCAATAATTCCAATACAGAGGTTTAACACTGATATATTCATAATGAAAGCATCCATATTCGAAATTATGGTCCTGTTCTTCATTACATGTTACAGGCAATTTCATTAGTACGAGATTCTACAGTGTCTAACCACCTTTCCACGTCGCATTTTTGCTTAATCTGATTGGTTTACGATCACTAAAAACGTCACAAACTTAATACATGTAGATTGAACGTAGTTAGCAGCTCTATACATTGCATTCGCACAGTCAAGGCTGGATGACCAGAATCGCACGCTAATGAAATCACCTGTAAGAGGTAAATGCTCAAGGCATATTAAAATCAATTTTGTAGACATAGGTGCTTTTTCTAAGCATTCGCCAGGCATTTGCATAATCGATGCTGAAATATGGCTTAACTTCGCACTGCACTATCAGAATTGGACGATATTTACAGGATATGTGCTCCATGGCACATACATGGTGATGAATGAATACCATCCAAATAGTGTTATTCATTTTAGAGATATCACAAAAAAGGAGGTACATGTATATATTTTTCAATATTTTGCATCGATATTGGAGGTATTGGTGGCATCCCTAATACACAGGCAAACTATAATCACATATTGTTGGTTGAATTCTTACAGGATTGATCCTGGCAAGAAGAAGCTCCGAAGAAGGAAGATTCTGAGGCTACGAGAAAAAAGAGAGATTCTCCTACGATCACGTGGGACTGTGGCAGACTGAAAAACATAATATGTTCCCAAAACCCTGGGGAGTAGCCTACACTCTACAGCTTCACACATAATCATACCATATACCACTTGAATGTTAAAACTACAAGAATAATAAACTGTGGACCATGCTGAATATCATCATACTACAGTAGTCAACTTTTGAAGTGGATCAAGAATTTACATCGTAGCAATTCTGACATAAGTTGTTGTTGCTGCATAATTTTGCGTGAAATGTTAACTTTGATATCTTGGTAATGTGCTTGAACGAGATTGTTACGCTTCAGTGACTTTGATGGTCACCAGACACGATTGTTTGAAGCAAGGTGCAAAATGACTTGTCACACACTAGTGAATACACTGTAGCAGCACCAAAATAGAGTGATGATTTCAGAGCCTTGGTCACTCAAACAGTGTCGAATTGGACCGAAAGGAACCTAAACTGTGAAAATGTTAAAAAAAGAAGTCCTCAATTGTCTACTAAATATGATTGAAAAACAAATTTCTTGATGAAGTATGCCCCAGCCGGTGGCTCCCCCACTTGGTGAAATTGTTCATATCCATTGGAAAAGCCACAGATTTTTGAAAAGAGTGAATCAAATCAAAAGTTGAGCTCAATAGAGTTTACAAAACAATGCCTGGTTTATTGCACAGTTACAAAAGAAATGATAACCTGTTTTCAATTAAGGTCGCCATTGCTTATTAGTGTTACAGACCATTTTGCACCATGTGACAAACAATTATTGTTTTGAAGGGTAAAAAATTAGTGAAGCATGAAGTTTTGTTGGCCAAAACTTTGCCAAGACATCACACCAACATACTGCACTAAGATCATTAACTCTTTTTTTTTTTGTGTTAATATAAATTATAAGTAAATTCTTGATCCACATTATAAGTAAATTCTTGATCCACTTCGAAAGTTGACTACTGTATATAAGTGTGTATCATTGGCTTTCCAATGAATTTTCTTGGCAATTCAATAAAATGTAGGTTCAAACAACTGCTGCAGATACAATAGTTATTCATTATTAAGTATTCAGAATATTACAAGATGTACACACCAGGCGTAATTCAAAAATTTAATTTCCTGTTGTAACATACAGAGGGACTTAAAATAAAACTGGATTAGGCGTAAGCAATAGAATAAAGGAAGATGTTGCTCATTTTTATTGCATGAATGTATTTTAAAATTCTTCACTTTGTTTGACATATTCATTATTACAGAAAACTTTATTGGGGGTGTACAAGGGTAAAAATCGACACAATCGACATGGCGACACTGCCCTTCTTAAAAAGTGACACAGGGACACTGGCCCTCTTAAATATCGAGAGACACTGACACCTTGACTGATAAAAAGTGACAAACGACATTTGGAATATTTCTTTATCATTTATGCTTAGATAAAAACTGACATGAGACATTTGTTTTGCCTTTAAAATCCGACATTTGACACTGCATCTGTTTTTAAAGACCCATGTATACCCCTTTTATTTATCGTCCATGAATTTTCTGGATAATTGTTTGATTGGAGTGGGAGTTTTATAATATTAGACATATATGATAATGAAATTTTGTAAGTCTAATTCTGATTTCAGTAAACTTTGTTTGTTAATATACCATGCACTTTCACACTCATCAAGATCATCATCAAATCAAACTGTAATTGAAAATTTTCATACAAAATGGTCTCCCTTTCCCTGTTATTTACGAAAATGATATTTCTTCAAATATCATTCTACTGATAGCATATATACAAATTTATCAAATTTTAATGAGAAAATTGTTATGGCCAAATGATGATGGCACTTTAGAGGTGAGAGAAGTAAAAGTAGAATATTTTGAAAAGAGATATTAATCCCATGTTGTTAACAAGGAAAAATACGTCATGAAATAAAAGCTAAAAATTAAGGAAGATCAATTTGAAAAGAAATATTAATCCTATGTTGTTAAAAATGAAAAATACATCATGAAATAAAGCTAAAAGTTAAGGAAGATCAATTTGAAAATAAATATTATCATCACCTCAGTCATGAGATAAGTAGGATATTATCATTAGATAACCCATGCAACAACCACCCATAACGCCATCATTTGCAGGGCCGACAATGATTTTGAGGGCCGACAATGATTTTGAGGGCCGACAATGGTATTATTATGGTTATTTTTGATAACGGGGAATATCCCTCTCAGTGGTCTGAAGGACTCATCAATGCCTTATATAAAAAGGGAAGTCGTTCGGATCCTGATAACTACAGAAAAATCACCATTAATGTTGTAATGGCTAAAATTTTTGATTCTATCCTGAATAGTCGGTTGTATTTCAAAAATGATGCTCTGAACCTAGATGACCCTTGTCAATTTGGTTTCACTCCTGGAACCAGTTGCACTGACTGTGTTTTCATTCTAGATACAGTTATAAGTTATCAGCAAGCAAAGCGAAAACCAGTTTATTTGTGTTTTATTGATTTTACAAAAGCATTTGATTATATTAATAGGAATGCACTGTATTTCAAATTAATGCAGCAGAAAATTGGTCAAAAAATGCTCAAAATTATAATTAGCATGTTTGACAAAGCAAAAGCCAGAGTCCACCACAGTGGGAATACTGGTGATGATATTGACAGCATATGTGGGGTCTTACAAGGCGGGATTCTTAGCCCCAAACTATTTAATGAATACATGTCTGATCTACCCCAGTATCTTGATAAGGCAGATGGAATAACACTGAACAATTTTACTGTAACACACATTATGTACGCTGATGATATTGTACTTGTATCAGATTCTGCGAAATGTCTACAGAATAGCATTGATTCAGTACAGGAATTTTGCAAAAAATGGCATCTTATTGTAAATATAGGGAAAACCAAAGTGATGCAGTTTAATAACAAATCGGTTAATTCTTTCTTCTGCAATGGTAATGAGCTAGAAAATGTAGATAACTTTAAATACTTGGGTCATATGCTTACCAATAAGCATAAGATACATAGCAAAATGACTGAATACCTTTCAACACAAGGACATAAAGCACTTTTTGCCCTACAAGCTGATTCTAAGCAAGTGTTGGGACAAATGGATCCAACTGTCTCTTTACAAATGTTTGATACTTATGTTTTGCCAATTCTGGAATATAATAGTGAAATATGGACTAGTGATAAACCAGTATTGGAATTAGAAACTCTGCAACTTGGATTTCTAAAAAATATGCTAGGCGTACGAAAACAAACTCCATCCTTAGCGATTTATGGTGAAACCGGTAGATTTTCTTTGCATGTAAGACAAAAACTTAGAATGATGAATTACTGGATACGATTGGAAGGTGCACCTGATAGTAGCCTATTGAAAAAATGCTTGCTAGCTCAGAAAGATATTTATATGAAAAGAGTGAATGAAAGTAATTGGTTCGGAAGATTAAGCAGAATATTAAGTTCTTGTAATATTGAAAATGACATTGTAAACCGTACTGACTTAAGCATGATTGGCGTTTACAGAGCAGTGAAACTGAGGCTGTATGAAATTGAGCAGGAAAAACTTATTATCGCCATAAATGATAGTACACAGCAGCCAAAACTTAGGACATACAAATTGTTTAAAATTGATTGTAGACTTGAACCATATCTTAAGCTGAGACAAAGTCGAAAAATGTTAATCAAAATCGCTAGATTTAGGACTAGTTCACACAGTCTACATATTGAAACTGGAAGGCATCATAAACCAATAATTCCTGCAGCAAATAGAATATGTGAAAAATGTACATTAAATGTAGTGGAGGATGAAATTCATTGCCTTATAGTGTGCCCTGCTAATGAGTTGCTTCGTGTTAACCTTTTTTCGACAGCAACAACCTTAATAAATGATTTTCTGATTTTGAATGATAATGATAAATTTACATCAATAATGAGAAACAAAGAACCCGAAATGTTAAGTTGTCTAGGAAAATTTCTCCTTGGAGCTGATGTTTGAAACAAACTATATCCTACATCGACACATGGTTTTGTGGAAGTTTATGAATACATGCATGTACCCACATACATATATATATATATCTTAAAATTTTGTGAATATCTCATGCCTGTATATATTGACTGCAGCCACTGTTTTCTTATTATTTTCTATTTTAACTGCACAAATGTGTGTTTATTGATAGGCCTATATTACTAGAACAGGAATATGATAATTTGATAATATACACATGGTGATACCACAGCTATTGTGTCTTTTAAACCAAATGTTTCATTATTTTAATATGTCTCTTTCGCATAAGTGTAGTTGTAAATCTGTGTTTGTAAATATCCATTTTGATATGTGTATTTATGTTGATGCGATATTGTTTATTATAGGTTTGGGGTTTATTTTTATATAAAATCAATGTATGTAGATTATAATTACAATTAATGTTCTTAATAGCTTTATGTATTCTTGTGTTCGTTAACTCCTGTGGCTGGAACCTGTGAATATAATAATATTATGTGATTTTGTATTTTTTATGACAATTATATCAAATATGATATTTGCCGTCAATAAAAAAAAAAAAAAAAAAAAAAAAAAGGTATTGTCGGCCCTGTGATGACGTCATGACTCATGCTGCCTAGCAACCATGAGCATCTGAATCTATAAATAGATTGTGACGTCATGATTTTCAAGGGCCTGCAAGTGGTAGCGTCACAAGTTTTGTTGAAATCTTACTGACTCAGTGTTGGTTGTTTCTTTTGTTCTCAGTCCTTATTTACCTGACGACTTTGAAATTTTCACAGGATTTTGAATACTGTATTATACACCAGCACTGCAAAGTACATTAAAGTGCATGAATTGATTGTGATTTTAAAGCTCTGTAATTGGGAAGTGCTGAAAAGTTTTACTAGTCCAGTTCTTAGTGTCTACAGATTTTTTACAAGGAATTCAGGAATTGTCCTGTATAATCAATGCTGGCCATTGCCAGGTACCCTAATCGCTCGGGTGAAAATTTTTACAATCTAATTTATTGAGAAAAAAATTGTGATGGTGCTCAAAAATCGAATTTGTATCACATATAGGTCAGGGTGGCAGATGAATTATTTGAGTAAGAGGTAATGATAATAGTAATATCATGACCTGAGTCGGGCATTATGGGTGGTTGACAGCCCTCGGGCTTGCTTGTCATCCCTACAATTGTCAGCCCTCGTTCCTCGGGCTGACAAGAATTCGTAGGGCTGACAAGCAATCCCTTGGGCTGTCAACCACCCATAACGCCCTCCACAGGTCATGTTATTGTTATATTAATCCTATGATGTCAAAAATAAAAAATACATCATGAAATAAAGGCTTGACCTAAAGAAGATCAATTTGAAAAGAAACATTAATCTTATGTTGTTAACAATTAAAAAAAAATACGTCATGAAATAAAAGCTAAAAATTAAGGAAGATCAATTTGAAAAGAAATATTAATCCTATGTTGTTAACCAGGGTGAAAACATCCTGAAATAAAAACTTAGAATTAAAGAGGATTATCTTGAAAAGAAATATTAATATGCTGTTAAAAATGAAAAATACATCATGAAGTAAAAACTAAAAGTTAAGGAAGATCAATTTGAAAATAAATATTAAGCCTATGTCATCAAAAATAAATACATCATGAAATAAAAGCTAAAATTCAAGAAGAAGATTGTCAAAATGAGTATTAAGCTTATGTTGTTAACATGGAAAATACATTGTGAAATTAAAGGTAAAAATTAAGGACGATCAATCTGAATAGAAATATTAATCCTGTGTCGCCAACCCGGGAAAATGCATCATGAAATAAAAACTTAAAATTAAAGAGGGTTATTGTGAAAATAAATATTAATCCTATGTTGTTGATGAGTGAAAATGCATAATGTAATAAAAGCTGAAAATCAAAGAAGAATATTTTCGAAATAAATATGAAGCTTATGTTCCTAACATGGAAAAATACACTATGAAGTAAAAGCTAACAATTCAGGAAGATGAAATTGAAAAGAAATATTAATCTTATGTTGTTAACGAAGAAAAATACACCATGTAGGGGAGACCGGGGCTAGTTGTCACAGGGGCAAGTTGTGACAGTGCTTATTACTCAGCTATGGATGGTAGCAGCTACGTGACAGTTACGTCAATTTTGATATTTTTTAACATGAGGAATATTATTGTGATGATAACACAAAAATGTATAGTCTGTCATGCGCTATGTAAAGATGTCTGAAAATGACAGTTTAAACTCAATTTTTTCACCATTTTCAAATTTTTCATCGTCTTCCAATGTGAGACAATTTTTGGGAGACTAAGGCATTGATTTATGATGGCATTAACCCGTAGTCTCCGTGAACAATGTGTCTGTGATTTTTAAGTGGAACCAGAAAATGTCCTATTTTGATTATGGAGATATCGGATTGACTTCATGATCTTGACGAGGATAGGCCGGGCTAGTTGTCACAGGGGCAAGTTGTCACAATGCTTATAACTTGGCTATGGGTGGCAGCAGTTGTGACGTTATTAAATAAATTTCAAGATCTGTTTATTTGTAAAGCTTTTTGTATGATGTGGTTGCAAGAAAGTATAATCTGTCCTGTGATATGTGGACTTCTTAAAAATGATATTTCAACAGAAATTTTACAATGATTTTGTTGTCCTCCAAATTGAGAAGAAATTTTCTGTTAGAAATACACCCTGATTTATGATGGCATTCATCGGAATTTCATCCCAAGTCTTCGCAAGATGTGTATTTTTGTTTTTCAAAAGGAATCCGACGTATTGCAAGCTTGGATTACAGAAAATCTGTCAAGAGATGTTAGATTGGCCCTATGAGTGTGACAACTTGCCCCGGGCTTGGGGCAAGTTGTCACATTTTCACAAAAATGACTTTGAGATACACCATGACCTACAAGGAAACACGTTGTTGATAAATCAGGACGAAAGCTGAATAAAAACTTTCTCAAGACTTGACTAAAATTGTACAGGGTTGGAAGTTTCCAGACAACCTGAGCCTAGAGGCCTCTCAGATACCGTCAAACTTGAAGTTTAAAAAATTGTGAAAACCAGCCCCGGTATCCCCTAATAAAAGCTGAAAATTAAAGAAGAATATTTTCAAAATAAAAATGAAGCTTGTGTTTTTAAAATGAAAAAATACACTATGAAATTTTTAAAAAAAAAAAGGAAGATCAATTTGAAAAGAAATAGCAATCCCATGTTGTTAACAAGGGAAGTACATCATGAAATAAAAGCTCACTATTTTAAAAGGAAGATTATTTTCAAAATAAAATTAATCCTATTTTGTTAACAAGGTAAAATACATTATGAAACAAAATACAATCAAGGAAGATTATTTTCAAAATAAAATTAATCCTATTTTGCAAGCAAGGGAAAAGATAGATCCTGTAATAAAAGCTTAAAATTAAAGAAGAATATTTTCAAAATAAATATTATGTTCTAAACATGGACATATACATGATGAAATAAAAGCTTAAACTTAAAGAAGATTACTTTGAAAAGAAATATTAAAGCGATGTTGTTTACTAGGCTATTGGAAAAATGCATGATGAAATAAAAGCTTAAAATTGGGTAACATTCAGTTGTACGTCTGGGGAGGAAACTGGCTGATTTGTAAATAATTAGGGTAAATGATGAACAAGCATGTGCCCCATCGTTAAGGTGAAAGTTGTGTGATACAATCATATAACCGATTCATTTATGGCCAGTACACTCCCCCAATTCATTTTAACTGGAAACTCCCACATGACTTCATGCATGTATAAAGACAAACAGTGGCTAATTGTGATCACTTCAGAAGATTTTGCAATAATGTCTGGTCAGAATTGGATCTGCATGTTCATGCTCCTTGGACTTCTGCTTCTCTCCTTTGAAGCCCAAGAATCAGCTGCCCGAGACCCTTCCCAAGAGTAATATATTTTATTTGTATTATTTTTCATTTTGTTACTTACAAAAGTTATTCATTAACGTTTCACCTGAAACAAATGATCAAGGTAAAAGCATCACCTATAGATAAGTAGTTCAAGAAAGACTGTTTGTTCATTAGAACTAGAAAATTTTGAGGAGCCCGATAGCCCTCAAAAGCGGAGGTCCAAGCCTTGAGTGCACTGGAAATGACTACAGGGAAATGAGACATCATACTATTAATTCACGGACCCCTTACGCTACTCCAAGCAAACTACTGATTGCCCAGTTATGAAAACTTGCAAGCAGCTTTTCTGTATTCTCTACAATGTCCTTAGCCGGGTTTCATGTTCAAATTACAGTCATAGAAATTGACCTGATGTTTTCTCATTATTTAACCATAGCCCATTACAAAACACCCTTTATTTTCCTCTTCCCTCAAATGCATGCTTTCACGGGTCTAATGCTAGTTGAGGATAATTCCCCGATATTATCATTTTAATTGCACAGATCATTGCATCATGTCTGCATGTTGACATAATGTCACAACGGGACTGCTCAGCGTGGTCCAATTAAAAATATTTTATTCTTAAATTCCCTGGTCGCAATGTTGCATTAAATTGTTATCCCATAGATGGAATGCACTGTCATTGTGTCAAAACCTATATAAACATAAGAAGCC
This sequence comes from Platynereis dumerilii, assembly GCA_026936325.1. Classification (NCBI taxonomy): domain Eukaryota; kingdom Metazoa; phylum Annelida; class Polychaeta; order Phyllodocida; family Nereididae; genus Platynereis; species Platynereis dumerilii. Next base: position 34,546,609 of record JAPTHN010000010.1, read on the forward strand.
TAGATATCTAATGTCCATTGACAAACCTTAAAATAATTGCCTCTTTTATTAATTTTAGTTGTCACTGTCAGATACTTTTGTCAAATAAGTTGATTTGGAGTATTTTCACAATGCTAGTATCAGCTTATTGTTATAATTTTCATCAGTATAATAACAACATTCAAGTCCCTTGCAACCCTGTGTTTACAGGGGTGCTCCTGAGAAGGGAGGAGGAACCTGCTCTACAAGACAAGGGTGGCCAATTGAGGGCTCATATCTGGTTTAGATTTGCCAAATTTCAAAGCATGTAAGAATAGCACTGGAAATGACTAGAGGCAGTGTTGACAAAATTTGACTAAGAAAGAGAGACCAATAAAACATAACCCCTGGTCTGCCATATAGTAGCCATATTACAAAGAGATTGCATAAAAAGCACAAGCTTTGGATTAGTTCCAGGAAATTTTCCAATTTTTCAGATTCAGGAACGTGGAACTAAATTTTTGTTCCATGACTGAGGGAAGTATACAAGTCTGGACGGACGATAACTTTTAAAACCCTCAAAAGACATGTAGTGGCTTTTGGGAAAATTTGATCTGGCAGGGAAAATAATCGGATCAATACAAAACAATCCAAGTGATGATACAAAAGTAAATTTTAAAGGCTCTGTGAAACCTATTAAACTTGATAAAATGAGTTGAAATTTTTCATACAATTGCTTTGTTTGCTGACATGCCAATTGGTTTTGCAGGGGATTTAAGGAGATTGAATCTTTTGATATTTATGCAATTTTGGACCATCCGAGGGCTGCCGCGCTAAAACACTTGGGGCCGTTTTCACCAACATAGTATTAACAGTTAGAGCTGGTCTTAACTCCAGTCCCTTTCACCAAGAGTGTACTAAGTGTGTAAACCTGTCAAGGTTCAGTGAATCATACACATTGTTACTAAACTCAAGGATCAGCAGTCTCAAACAGATTTGGTGTCAAGAAGTGATTAGGCCACTGAAAACAGAAAATAAGTTTCTTGGCATGACAGATCAGTATTTTTGGCCTTTTGTCTATGACATGTGTATTGTATATTTGCAAGTTACCACTCAAATCAAACATTTTTTCAAGGTAGATATGTCATATCATTAGATGCAAACCAAGAACGCATATCTACCTTGACCATATTTTTGTTGAAGTAACTACTTGGAATGGGAATAAACTTTCCTTTCGCAAGAATTAAATATATTTTACTTTATGAAATTATATTTTTGTTGCCTTTGCCTATGATACCACAGCGGCAACTTTGTGTCAGTTGCTGCAAAATGGCAAAAAGCAGGGTGTTGTCATTTCAGTGAATCCGAGCATAAAGCTCGATGCCAATATGACCGCATAAGTGTACTGGACGGCCCTATCTGTCATGGAGGGGGGGGGGACTATTGCTACTTTGCCCTGAAACTTTAACATGGGAGGGATGTGACCAGGGCGGTGGAATCTGCCCTGATATTGGTCAGGATTTGCCCTGATATCCCATTTGCCCTGATGCCAGGGGAGGGGGCTGCAGCCCCAAACCCTCTGAAAAATACACTTTTGCCACCAAGTAAAAAAGGCAATGATGTAGATGTTCCCAATGAAACCCAAGAAATGGTTGCTCAATGCAGTGCCTAGATGGAAACGCCTGAAAGTGAATTCCAAGAAGGAGATGGTTACTGATGCTTCAGAGCCCCCCCCCTAATTCTTTGTCGGTGAAATATTCAAAGCTGCTTTGCCGTCTTTTGAATGAATTTTTTTTCCCTGCCAAGTGCAGCTACTTTGGTATTTTAAAGCATCCATTTATTTTATAAATCTACAAGCCCACCCATCTTTTCCTCTTGTCATATCATTTGGCCTTGTTTTGGAACTTCAGAGATTAGTTGTGTTTGTAGCAGTTGAGTTGTGTTTGTAGCAGTTGAGTTGTTTAAGTACTATGTGTCGACTTTAACTTATCATATGTTCCTTGATCCTGCTCCGCTTGAGTGATTGGCTTAGCCAGACCATCTCTAACTGAGACCTGGCTCAACTCTTAATACCATGTTGGTGAAAACGGGCCTGGTTGATTGGTTTGGATGGTGTCTGCACTTAGCTAGTATCAATTAACAGGCCGTTATGTAAGCTAAGTTTGCTGCACAACAAGCACCTGATGGTGTCTTCATTTAGCTAATATCAATTGACAGGTCGTTAGGTGAACTTATAATTGTCTATTGAAGTGTGAAAGACAATGACATGACAACACTAATAAGGAAAATTTTGTTACTTGAATTCTAATAGCAGGGATGGTTGTCAAATGGAAAATATGGGCCGGAAAAAACGGGCAGCTTCTCTTGGGGAAATCAAGGAAGACCCGAGGATGAAGAGGGATTTGCTTGGTGGCCCTGAAGTGGAGAAGACAACATGAAGTGTTACCACATCTGAATGGGTGTAAATGCAGCAACTGCATAGAATAACACCTTACACATGTATGTTAATGCAAGGGCCTACAAGAATTACACCGTGGACCATACAGAATATCGTACTGCATCAGCGCACATCATATTAATTGGCATTGCAATTATTGTTGCTCAATACATCAATAAATCTTCAGTTCAAACTGCTTGTACACTGTTGTTTATATCACATCACACAAAAGACCTAATGAAACAAAATTTTATTCACTTGAGCATGTTTAAAATGTAAAGGGATTTAGAATAAAATTTGACTACGTAAATTGGAGTAAAGTTCATTCAAATTTATCGCATAAACTTAAATGTTGCCAATACGATGAAATAAATAATTTCCTGTTGAGGAAACTCCAAGCCCCCCTTAAAATCAAATGGTCACCTTCTTACAAGATAAATTGCTTATTAAAGATGTACGAGGCAGCACCGAGGCTTCTTAAAAGTGCTACTAATTGCTTTGAGAAAGTTATTGGATTGCTCATTACGCATATTATGTGCCGATAAAACTTGATGTATCATGTTTTTGCCTGTGACAAACATTTTCGCAGGAATTATTAACACTTTAAAAACTTCATACAGTTTTCTTTAAAGAATCGCTCTTAACGCAAAACGTTCTTGATGGTATATATATATAAAGAACCCACAGCCAAAAAAAGTTTCTGCATTTTTTAAGGGTTCAATTAAATTGGAAAGGTTCAATACTTTGTGGGAAGGCCATATGATGGACCCGATGCCCCCAACTTGAGAGAAATGGGTTCCATCGCGGGAGTTCAGTGCAGCTAGATTATCTAAATGTTGTCCTGTTTGCTGCTGGAACCATTTTAAAAGTTGAATAATGAACCTTTAGGGTTCAGTATCTATACCAGCTTGTAGAACCCTTAAAGGTTCCACATATATAACCTTTGTGTTCAGAGTGAATATATCTTATAAGGAGGTCGGCGCCAGCTAGCATTTGTTTTATCTGTTTCAGTGCAGGTAACCTTAAATTTTACCGGCCAGATAACACTATACCTACTTTTCTTTAATGCATTGACAAAAGACCCCATCTTTTCAAATTGACAAATATAGCCACAGGCATGAGCGGAAGTACCACTCAATGATAGACATGGTACATCAGGGCTTGTAGATCGATTGAATCCATCCATATACTTGCATATGACAAGTCCGAGAAATGCCCGCGCCCTGGACATGTGTGTTTTGATATATTTGTCAACAGATTCTATCAAATTTGACAGTTGACTATGAAAAACATTTTCTTTAAATTCACAGTTGTTGTTGGGTGTTGTTAGTTCTGTAAGTTGCGGATAGTTATATATTTTTATCTCATGTCTAACTGCTAAAAACACACATAGTAACAAACAATGTATAACAGTTAGTGATCACTGCTATGGTTGTATTCCAGTTGGAATTTGTCATGTGACTTTGGATTAGGCTCCCAATATTTTGGTATTTCTTCAAAATATGGAAATAATATAAAAGAGAAAATACTTTGCTCGCCAGAAAATTATCAAAATAAGTGAGATGTACAAGCTCAACTATTGCATTTGCACCATATCTGAGTGTTATTTGTAAAATGGCTCTGCTCCTGCAATCTCCAAATTGCATACGCTTATATATAGGGTATTATTGGTATTCGTGCGCGTGGTTGCAGGGCCCAGTAAATACAAAACACGTAATAGTTGCTCTCCTTTCGAACTAATGTAGTGATGACTATGTGCAGATGTAAATTTCACTTCTAAAGATTCCAAGAGCAGTTCTTTCTTAATTTAGCATCCTTACCCACGCCACGCTAGCATTTGCTTAAAAGATCAAGAAATGTCCAGTAAGTACGAAAGGGTCATTTCAATTTTTTTTTGCATCATTAGATTCGTCATTAAAGGAGATCTTACATATGTCATCATTTGACCAGTCTGAATGCAATGGGCAGCAAAAGCTTTTTTAAGTTGTGGGAGATTCAGCAACCTTACGCGGGTGACCATTTAATATCCAGGTATGCTTGTTTTTTTTTTAGATTAAGAATTTCTTGCTCAGTTTTGGTTAAATAGAATAAATTCTTGTTGGGCAGTCTTGAAATAATAATTTCTATTTTTTAAATAAATAATTACCACCTTTACCACGAAATAAACAATTCCCTGCCGAGGAAAACTCCAGGCTCCCTCCCTGGATATTAAATGGTTGTCTAAGCAAAATAGGAATCAGTAATTTGCTTCAGTTGGAGAAAAACTGGATTGTTTTGTCTCACAAACGAAGACTTGTACCTACAACAATTCAGATTGCATGATTTATGAGGACTTACCCTTTAGATTATCCTACACTTTTATGATAGGGATTGTTTAATTAGGGAAGTAATGTAATGGGCTAAATTTACATTCCAATCTTCCTTTTGTGATTTTTTATATAGAATGTTCAGGTGGTGCCATCTTTAACTCAAAGCCTTTTGCAAAATTTTCAATTTTTATGCATATGGCTCCATCTATAACAGAACATGAACTTCCTTGTACATGTATTAACAAAATGTGTCTTACTGTAGGAGCCGTAAGCAGAGACTCAGAAGTTGTTGAGGATGTCACCAAGCTACACATAAATCATTTATGCTTATTCTTTTGCGACTGAAACATATTGGATGGCATTGGCAAGAGCAACTGTGTCATCTTTGCACAAGACCATATTATTTAATGCATGAGGATACTCATGCCAATCGGATGTGGCATTAAGCAACACGATGGGAACATGGGGGTTACATACATTGGTGTCGACTAAAAATCTTATCGTTACATTAATATATATAACTAGTGCCTCTGACTGTGATTCCGCCCGTGGCCATAATTGGTAAGTGCGCTTGTCAACTGGCTTTGATGGCGTGGATTCAAATCTCGCCACGGGAACTCACTTTCGTCCGAGCCAATGGCGGGTTGTATCCAGTATTCTATGCAGGGGCAACAAAAAAACCCTGGGCATCCCTGAATTAAAAGAGTATGTGCAAGACTCACAGTCTTCTCATCTCATCTTCATAAGGCACTCATCAAAAGTGAAAGTGCAGCTCCCTCCACAAAAAAGATGGAGGTTGAGCTGCCCCGGCTGATCCGGGGTACACCAGCACAACCTAAGTCACGTAAAGTCCGCTGCCGATACTGCTCATAAAATCTGATTAGCTCCAGAGCCAGTATGAATTCACAGTTTTTTTTTTAAGATACAAATTTATTACAACTTCAGTGTCTCCAGCTAATACACCCGCAGAGATGTAAGGACGAAATTATGCACATGAATATTTTTTAATCTGCAGGAATGACATCTAGGCCATAACTAGACTATATTTGTGTAATAAATAAATCAATCAATTTGTATGTTGCAACTTCGCAATTTACGTATATATGTAAATAAACTATCTACATGTATTTATCTATCTAGAATGGCCCTTCTCAGCGTATTCCAAATATTTTTGAACTATTAAACAAATGCTACCATAACCTCGGTAATGATTCTAGCGCAATAACAGTTCTTTAAAATGTAACTTAAATTTACGTCTGTGCACAGACATTACTTGCTCGAAGGGAAGCCACATTTTACGTTATTTGTAGTTACCAGACCAACTAACTGCAGTTCTTAATTTGAACAGATTGGGTCTTTAATATAAAGGACTAAAAAAATAGGTCCGAGTTGATCTTTCTGTCACATGATTATTTGTGTTTCTATTAATAAAGGTTGTAAATTATACAAATGATTGTTGACTGGATGCCACATCATTTGAATGATTTCTGTGAATTGGCCAAAACAGTACAGGTTTCAAATGTATACTATACAACATCATCCCAAGTCATACCATGACAAAATGGCCCATAACCTTTGCTAATTCATGAATACTTAATTAACTGACCCAGTTTTGGCTCACAGTTTGAAATTGTTGCTTCTGTTTCACACAGTTACAAATGGAGAAATTGTGTATTGTTGAAAGGTGCTATCAAAGTTCCGAAAATTCCATTGAATTATGTATTTTCACAGTTCTGAAATGAAACTGTTTGAAAGTTTGCTTGTTTTACACTGTTTTTCTTAGTTGTCAGTAATCCTCTAAGTGTCCATAATCGGACTAAATCTGCCTTCAAAATGCTTATGACCTAAATAAGCAGCCAATCACAGAAGAGGTTGGAAATAGCAGAAAACCCTGTCCATTTTAGCAGGGCTTGCGTGGGGAGGATGACTATACAATGCACAATCACAAAACTTAATTGAGGCATTGATTCCCACTTATAGCCGTATATATTTCAGTACATTGGGACCTTACAGACCTATCTAAATTTATAACTTGGATAGCCAAGCTCTTATATACTGGATTTAGTCAAACAATGAATACAGTATATATGTTAACAGCACAATGCACTCTAAAAAATTTCAGACAAAATTGGTTTTTTAGATTCAAAATGGTTTTTTGAAAAAACAAATTTCAATGCAAAAAAAACCTACATGGATTTTTTCAAAAATCCATGTTGGTTTTTTTGCATTGAAAAAAACCATTTCGAATCTAAAAAACCAATTTTGTCCCGAGATTTTTTAGAGTGTGCATCTGCATCACCAACAGTACAACATTGCATTTTCTGACAAGCGAGTTGGTGATGTGAATGCACTATGATATGCCACTGTCATTGCATGTTACATTTGTAAGAAATGGAATCTGGAAACAGAAGGCATGCATTCAAATGTCACAAAACTTAACAAATTCAAAATGACATAATCATTTTAAAATATGCGCTGCATGCAGACGTTCACAGAGAAAACCATTGAGGTCATTCCATGATTCCATGATGATTGTTCTTCTTCTTCAATATTTAAAGCTTCACATGGCATCTTGTGTTTTTAAGAAATTTCGGCAGCTTCAAATCGGTTTTGGATGCATCACGCACATCATATTCTTTGGACTATAATAAACAAGCAAACCACCCCGCCCCCCCCCCCCGCCAACCCCCGGATATACAGTGAAATTTTACCAGATTTTTAACCTCAATTTTAAAATAAATATTTTTCCTGAATGCCTTTTGTATTACAAATCAATCAATGCTGTGCAATATAATATAATCGATGTTTACTTTTGAAATGAGATATATTTTCTTTTTTGGGCAATGCTAATTATAATCGCCTTATCTTTGTCCCCTAAAATGAATAAATCCACAATCGTTTGAAGCTTTGCTGTTAGGTTATCACAATGTGACACAGGCAATTCAAAATTCATCCTTTGATTAAATTTCTATATATTGTAAGCAGTATGCTATACAGAAATTCCTGCCCACTGGCTCTTTTTCAAAGCATGAGTCTGAATATGAATTGTTTTATTGAGCAATGAATGTAATTGCACCTAAAGATACACTTAAAATACCTGTAAAATTAGCAATTTTCAAACGTCTGCCAAATCCTGGAATATAGGCCAATAAAGCTGAAATACCCCAGAAGGTCATTCCTTTCAGACATAAGCCAGCAGGAACATGTTCCTTTTTTTTCAGCCAATTTGCAGATAGGGTGGTGGAAAATTTCTGCGAAATCTGATGATTTGAGATGGAATCACCCAAGCGGTTGTCAGCATGAATCTCTGTGCAGAGTTCAGATTTTTGGATATATGTCCTTTTAATATTGTTTAGTTCTGTGACATTGCATGTAGGCATGTGACACATGCCTTCTGTTTCCATATTTTTATACCAAACGAATATAGCAATGCATGCAACGACAGTGGCATATCATAGTGCATTCACATTATCAACTTGCATGTCAGAAAAGCAATAAAATGGACGATGCTTTGTCATCGTATTGTTGATAGTGCAAGGACATTACAAGTATTGTACATGCATTAATTATTTGACAAAATCCAGTGTATATATGAGAAATTGACTATCCAGTTTGTAAACTGGGCGTTCAGACCCCACAGTCCCTCACAATGAAGGCTTTACATGGGAGTCATTGCTTTAATGAAGTTTTTGGATTGTGCATAATATGTTATATCTTTGTAACCTGTGCTGTTTTGGCCAATTCAGACAATATCATACAAGACACGTGTCTACGCAGAGACGTAGATTTCATTTAGATCTCAAAGAACAGTTCCTGCTCTGTTAAATTGTCAAGCAACATTACCCATGCTATGATAGCATTCGTTAAAAGATAAAGAAAATCTGGAATCCACTCTAAGGATGGAAGGGTCAACCCCAAGTCCCCAACTTGTGATGTTTTACATAATTAGATTCGAAATCAAAGAAAATCTTATAGATGCCATTTCCGCAATTAAAAAAATATTTTCATGAAAATAAAAAATATCTGTCCTTACATCGCAGTGCATCAGCAGCTTAAATATGAGTGATATCCTGCAGTCAGAGGAACTAATTGTGTAATGATACGGTTGTGAGTCCACACCAAGCTACAAGTACTGCCCTTAGACCTGGTAAAAGAGACTTTATATTTCATTTGAATGTAGGAAGCTGTGATTCCCATTCTCCAAGCTTTTGAATGACCAAATATATGACTTTTTTTTTCAATTTCGAACTTGGAAATGCGTGCCTAGAACATCATGGTTGGTATCACATGAACACTAACAAAATTTACTTTCAATTGAGGCCAATATCTTAGGAATTGGGAATCACTGCATCCCACATCAAAATAAAATAGAGTCTTTTTTTTATCAGGTGTACCTCCCTTGTTCCCAAGAGCTGTGTGGTCTTTTACTTAGCTCAGCATAGAGTACTGAATAATAGCAAGACATCCCGTTGCTTAATGCCACATCCGATTGGCATGAGTATCCTCATGCATTAAATAATATGGTCTTGTGCAAAGATAACACAGTAGCTTACCATCCAATATGCTATGGTTGCAGAAGAATGAGCATAAATGATCAGTTTGTACAGAAGGCATAACCGGAAATATTTCTGTTGATATCTGAGTCTGAGGATTAGAAAGAAGAATAATTTATCCTTCCAACAACCAGTATGTATCCTTCAGCTATGCTTCATAGACTAAGAGCATGATTTCATGCTGTGGGAGGCTGGTTGTGTATCATCCTTCGGTTTTTGCAACTCACAGAGAATGATAGATACAGAACTAAGGCAATTTAATATATGATCAATGCAGGCTGAAAATGGTTGTTTACAATTTTACACAAAAATATAGAAATTTTAATAAAATGTAAAATGTGAAAGTTTCACAAGGAAAACAAAAACATCTACTTTGCTGATAATGGTCTACATCGTAATTGTAGTTGTACGATTCGACACCTCTGTCAGCCAATCATGAGCCAGTATTTCACTGCAATAAAACCCTTATTCTTTGTTGTCCAGTTATCCTCCCATGGGAGAATAATAAGCGAAGCTGTGAAAAAACAACAGCAACAAATGACAAGTTTCAGTTTTGTCTTATGGTATAAGCCAGTTATTCACCACGGGATCGACAATATGTGTTTATCACAGCTCGGGCTAACGCCCTCGCTGGATAAATCACATATTGCCTCTCCCTAGGTGAATAACCTATACTTGTGGTGGTTAATAAATGCTCTCCAACATGGCAGTTTGTCTTCTGAATAAGGAATTTTAGCACAGGTGAAATGGTCACCAATGTGTCATGTCAGCCAATGAGTTTGTTCAAATGGAGGTACACGGACGTTAGGACATTGACCCTGACCACCACCCCCTCCCCCCTGGATATATATATATATATCAGAAAATGTGAAAATCTCTGAAATTCAGTGTTTCTATTCCATTACAATATTTTTTGAATGCAGTTGTCATTACGTTGGAATAATGTTAAGGTGTATGTTAACTAGATAAAAGTCCAGCCTATTTCCAAATGTGGGATTTCTAATCTACCTCCATACATGCTGTAATCAGTGACATTCTAAAAAGGCCAAAAGTAATCACCCGTATTTTAGCTGAAACATTCTACGTGTAGGTGTTACTTAAGTCTTGACTGTGAGCGAGTTTGCTTCTGCTCTCTTTAATGGAAGATATAGAATTATAGATACATCTTTCTTCAGGCACCTGCTAATAATAGTACTATGCATTTTGGATACCATCTGTACTGCCCGCACTAGAAAACACTTAGCAATGATGAAAGTATAAGTATGCCCTTGCAAATGATAAGTCTTTTTAGGTCCTGTGCAAGATCCGGTGTCATCCCAGCTACGAGGGGTATTCCAAAAGTTCAGTCCAACGGGCCATAACATCAACTATATTATTTGAGATACATAATATTTGGTTCAGTTAAAACTAAGGTAATTTGCCACTGAACCGCAAAAAATCAGATCATAGAAATTTAGAAAATGGTTTATTTTGTTGCCAAGGAAACCAGAAGCCTTAAAATGTGGCCCGGAGTATGAAAACAGGCAGTGACACAAATGTCTTGTCAAAACATATTTCGACAAAACATAATTTCCATGATGCCATACCGTAAATTGGCACCAATGCTGAAAACAAGCACCGGTGTCGAAAGTCGGCATTGCCGCTAAAAAATCAGCACCTGTGTCGAAAATGGGCGTCGTTGCCGAAAATGAACAGCGACGTCAATAATGGGCAGCAGTGCTGAAAATTGGCATCAGCACTGAAAAATTAGCATCGGTGTCGAAAATGGGCATCGGTGCTGAAAACGTTTTAGGCTTAGTGATCATCCTTGTTAAAATAATTATAAATAAATGTATCCGTCCAATAACTATGTACCCTTCAATATACTGAGAACATGATGTCGTTTTTCACGATACCCCTTTTGCGGTCTTTACAAAACAGATGAGAAGTTATCCAAATTATTCAAAGACAAAAAATTCAGTTGTTAGCTTTATTTAAGTAAGTACTGTAGAACAGTCACTGCAATAATATTAAGTGTGAATTCAGGACCAGCGGCGTCATAGTTTCAACAAGAGTTGCTAGCAAAATAGCAGCTTCCCTTTTTCTTCGGAGTGCCTTCTTCAAGTATGGATCAACCCTGCCAGGATTTTAATAAATACATACATGTATAGCAGATCAGCATAAATTTTATTATAATCTTGAACACCGCAATTCATATGCAGCAGCGAGGGAGAATTATCAACCACCAAATATTTTATCAACGTTGTATGTCTCTTAATATCACACATAATCATTTACATAACAGCTGCATCATAAAGACAGACACAGAAACTCAGAAAGACATACAATTTGATTCTGATCAAAACACATTATCATAGACATTTGACAAATCGGACAAATTTATACACTGCATAAACCATACATCACAATCGGTTGAGATACTGTGTCTTCACAGCAGAGGAGTCGAAGTCCAAGGAGCAAGAACATGCAGATCCACTTCTGACCAGCCATCGTTTCGATTTCTTCTCAACAACTCATGTGCAATTCATTTTTATACATGAGCTTAAGACACTCAGGAGTTTAGTTTTAATTGAATTGTGGGCGAAAAGTGTCAAATAAATGTGACATCATAATATCCACACAAAAAAAGTTACATAATTATATTCCCACATATTTTGAGATGTTCAAAAATTCACAAAAAATATTACTGTGAATGTTTGTTAATCTTTCTCCACAAGTTAATCTTTATAATCACACAGCAAAATGTGATCCGATTTTTTACCTCAATTTTAGATTACATATCATGATATAATGCCTTTTGTATTACAAATCAATCAATGTTGCACAATATAATAAAATTGATGTTTACTTTTGAAATGAGTAACATTCTATTTTTTTGGTCAATGCCAAATATGATTCCCTTATCCGTGTTGCCTAAAATAAATCCACATTCGTTTGAAGCTTTGCTGTTACGTTATTGCAATCTGACACAGGCAATTCAAAATTCATCCTTTGATTAAATTTCTGAATATTGTCAGCAGTATGCCACACAGAAATTCCTGTCCACTGGCTCTTTTTCAAAGCATGGTTTTTGAGTACTAATTGTTTCATTGAACAAAGAATGTAGTTGCACCTAAGCAAATGCCTGACATATTTGTAAAATCAGCAAGTTTCAAACCTCTGCCTAATCCTAGAAAAAAAGGCCAATTGAGATGAAATTTCCAGGAAGATCACGCTTCGGGACATACAACTACCTATTCTTCAGCTAATTCGCAGACAGGGTCGTCGAAAACATCCTAAAAATTCTTTTGACACAGAATGTTCCTAGTTGTTTTCTCCATGAAGCTCTGTAGAGCAGATTATTTTATGTCTTTTGATTTTCTTAGTTTTGTGACATTGTAACGCATGCCTTCTGTTTCCATATTTCCATTGCTTGTGAATATATCATGCAATGACAGTGGCAAATCATAGTGCATTCACATTACCAACTTGCATGTCAAGAAACACAATATAATACGATGCACTGATGTTGCATTGTTGGTGGTTCTGAAGTGAATACATTGTTTTGTACATGCACTAATGCATATGAGAAATTGACTATCCAGTTTCTAAATAGGTCTGTCAGACCCCAAGGTCCCTCATTAAGGCTTTATACAGGAGTTATTGCTTTAATATAGTTTTGGGATTGTGCATAATATGTTATATCTTTGAAACCTGTGCTGTTTGGCCAATTCAGACAATATCATGCAAGACATGCGTCATTCAGTGACCTTTCACAAAATTGTGCTCATCAGATCAAAAATAATCACGTGCCAGAAAAAAAAAAGTATACCTACTTTTACTTACTCAATGATTAAAGACCCTACCTGTTCAAATTAAGATCTGCAGTCATTGGCCCAGCTCAGTAATATGTTGCTTCCTTTCAAACAGGAAATGTCTGTGCACAGACGTAAATTTCACTTTGATTTCAAATAACAGTTCCTGCTCTGATAAATTGTCAAGCAACATTACCCATGCTATGATAGCTAAAAGATAAAGAAAATCTGGAATACACTCTTAACTTTGGAAGGGACAATCTCAACATGTGATCTTTTGCATCGTTAGATTCTACATCAAAGAATATTGTAGATGTCATTTCCGCAAATTAAAAAATATTCATGAACATAATAAATGTCTGTCTTAGACTGTCTCACATCTCCACAGTGCATCAGCTGGAAGCACTGAAGCTAATTCAGTCTAGATATAAGCAATATTCAGTGGTACTAATTGTATAATGATAGGGTTGTGAGTTCACACTAAGCTATAAGTACTCATCCTAGATCTGTTACAAGAGACTTTCTATTTCATTTTAATGTGGGATGCAGCGATTCCCATTCTCCAAACTGTTGAATGACCAAATATGACATTTTTTTCAACTTGTTGACCTTTTGAATGCCTGCCTCAAGAGCAATGAAGGGTTAATGTTTAATTTAGTCAAATATGCCAAAAATATCAGAGGGGTGTGATATTTTAGTTCAAATCTTCAATAGATTTATTCAGAGAACATCATGGTTTGTATCACATGAACACTAACAAAATTGACTTTCAAAGTTTCAATTGAGGCCAATACCTTAGTAATTCCCAATTGCTGCATCCCATATTAAAATAAATATAAAGTCCTATTTGATCCTGTCTAACTCCCCTATGTATTCTCAAGGTGTGTTCTTTTACTCAGCATAGAGTACCATTATAATATTTTTTTAATGCTGTTGTGATTGCGTTTGAATAATGGTGAGGTTAAGGTGCATGCTAACGAGGTAAAAGTCCAGCCTTTTTCCAAAAGTGGGATATTTAGTCTACCTCAGTCATACACACTGTAATCAGTGATATCTTAAAACTGCCAAAAGTAATCACTCGTATTTTCCCAGCTGAAACATTTTACGCGTAGGTGTTACTTAAGTCTTGACTGTGAGCGAGTTTTCTTCTGCTCTCTTTAATAGAAGATATAGAATTATAGATACATCTTTCTTTAGGCACCTGCTAATAGTACTATGCATTTGTGATACCATCTGTACTGCCCACACACGAAAACACTTAGCAATGATGAAAGTATAAGTATGCCCTTGGCAAATGACGAGTCTTTTCAAGTCCTATATATAAGATCCGGTGTCATTCCAGCTACTTCTGTGCATGATCATGAAGAGCCAAGGCTTGATAACAATAAAGGCCTATATGTCACAACATCAGCTCTTCTTGAATATTGGTAGAGACCCCAGAAATCCGTTTTCCAAATTATTGTAGCTCTTTGCCGATCAGTGGCCCACATCAGTTTCAAAATTAACTTTCAACTTGGCTTTGTGATGTCACTGACTTAGAAGTGTTTAAATTTCAGGATTAGAAGAGAAACAGGTAACTGTGAATGATGATGATATAAAAATGATTTAAGAACCACATTTCATAATAACACAGTTCTGTATTTGGGAGCTTATAAAATACACACAATATGTCACTATATTCTGCACCAAAATTTGTGAGCCAATCAAGTGAGCCGAGATCAATCACGTGCCACGCCAATAAATAACGATATTGGCGTGCGGAAAGTGTTATTGGCGCCTGAAAGCTATATTGGCGTCCTGAGTACACATGCACTTGAGTTATTGCAGTACCAAACCCAGTCAATTAAAAACACAGGGCACAATCGTGTAACCTTTCATTGTGTTGACTTCATTCCAACCAAATTCTCAATTGTCATTGAAAAATTAATCTTCTATGGTCAAACTAATTGCAATCAAGGAAAATAGACCAAATTCCAATTAAAATATCACATCTAAAGTAAAACCATTTGTATTCAACAGCAATAAATCAACTTGAACAAGCAGCAAAAACCCGCTTTCTTTAATCATAAAAAGATAATTTAAAAACATTAAAATATTATGCAGTTAACAAGACTAATTAAGAAAAAAAAATTATACAAAGGAATAAAAGACTTAGAGTAACAGTCTGCTTTTTCATTTATCAGAATGAAATGAAAAAAGATAGATAGATAGATGGATGGATGGATGGATGGATGCATGGATGAATGGATGAATGGATAGATAGATAGATGGATAGATCTATAGATAGATAGATAGATTGCTAGATAGACGGATAGACAGACAGATCGAAAGATAGATAGATTGACAATAGATAGATAGGAGGTGACTTAACAATTTTCTTTCTGATTGTTCTGAAGAGTTACAGGGTTGGTAAGGGAAATCTGGAATGATCTTTAAGTTACTGTATAGCGCAGAAAGATTAATGGAATGTCATGAAACCAACAACACAACAAACAGTGGTTAATCAGCCACAAATCAGGTCAATCTTGCAACACTGGGACAAGAAATGGTGACCCAGGAGCAGAAAAGGAAAATGGTGGCAGATGTCCTGTCTGCCCAAGTGAAGCCTCGGACCATTTCTGACATTTTTGGTGCGTCACTGAGCACTGTATATGCCATCAAACAATCTGTAGCCAGTGGGGAAGGGCTGCAGAGGAAGCCTGGCAGCCGTTTGCAGACCAAGAGGACCAGAAATTTTGTAATTGCCCTCGATACTCCAGATTTCTGGCCGTCCTCAAGCCCAGACCTTAACCCTCAGGACTACGCAACCTGGGGCGTTTTGGAGAAGGCCACCAATAGAAACCCTCACCCTAATGTTGACTCTCTGAAAGAAGCCGTACAGAGAGAGTGGGGCAAGATGTCGGCTGACGTTGTGACAAACAGTTGTAAAAGTTTTCGAAAGCGTGTTGAGGCTGTGATTGCAGAAAATGGTTGTCATAAGATTAAAATGTTGTCTATTGTCTAAACTTGCTCATTTGCAAAAATCATTGTTCTGTGCTCAGTGGAAATTGTTGAAAATAAATAAGTTCTGCATCTGTCGCAATTTTCCAGTTTTCTCTTACCCACCCTGTATAAATATCAATTTTTTTTTCTTTCTAAAGTTGTCGGCCACAATTTATGAATGGCAAATGCTAGTTTCTGGGCAGAACATTTCATACGAAAAAAAAAGGTATAGATCATAAATAACGTTATAAGTATAAAGGTCAACAAATATTAGCTAACCATGTTTTATTGTACAATAGTTTTATTGGTTTATGAATTTCAAATTGGAAACCGGCAACTCTTTCACTTAAAAAAATGTATAAGTCTGAAAATTTTGGTGTACAATATAGCAAATAGTAGATGTTGAGTCGACCAATATTGAGTTTTATTGGCCTCAGCAGGTAATATTGGTCTCGGCCTGCGGCCTCGACCAATATTACTGCTTCGGCCAATAAAACTCAATTTTGGTCTCCTCACCATCCACTATCTATATAATATTGTCAGCTGTAGTCAGAAGATCTTTTAAATATTTTATTTCTATTTTGAGGCACAAGATTCCATTGAGTGTACATACATGTACATACCATATCTGCACCATCAACAATGCAACAGCAGTGCATCATCTATACTATTGCATTTCATAACATGCAAGTGAGTAATGTGAATGCACTATCTATTCGTAGCATGAACATTGTCTTTCTTGAGAAAATGAAATATGGCAACATGCATCAGAGCCACCTGTGAGCACAAAACTGAACAAAGTCAAAGAGATACATCTACTTTGCTTGATGAGGAAAACCACCAGAAAGAAGTTGAAAATGCATTTTGGTTTGTTTCGTCTTCGAAACGACTAATGCACATTTTATGTGCATTTCGTTTCGGTATAAATTCTAAGTAAAAACAGCGAAAAATCCTAGAGAGTCCTTAAACACAAACCATTGCTATACTGTAAGTTACAGCCTGTATATGGTAGGCCTGTAAGCAGTTAGATTTAGTTTGGACTTGGTATGGTAGACATTGTATAAGTGCAGCCATCTACTGCAAAATGTTGTTGCTTTCAATGGTAGATGAGGTCCAGTTAAAGTACAAAAACATATGCCAGAGTCACCAGGTAACGCATCTTACATTGTCTGGAGTAAGATTGGTTGTTTCAAGATAATGGTAAAGAAATAACCAATATTTGTTTATCATAGCCAATATCCTGGTGGACCGATGACATCTTGGTCATCATGACAAATCTTTTTTTGGACCTGTTGCAACCAATTTTTCCATTATCTTTTCCACCGTATAATTTCCTGCAAGTCTATCTCAATAACATCTGATAATTATACACTTATTTACATCCGTGAAGTTCTGTAATTTATAATAACAAGGAATTATCACTCACCTTCCACTGCCAATCATGAGTATACACAAAGAGATGGTACAGTTCTTTCTTCAGGTAAAAGTAAGTTCCTAGAGTTCGTTTCAGTGTCCAATTAGCCCATTATTGGTATTAGCAAAATCCTTGTTGTTCGTTCTTGTCTTGATAAACTCTCCCTTTTTAGTATCATGGATACATGCCTTGTCAACTAAAACCAATTTAGCTTAATTTAGATCCCCATAAAGTTTTGAAACAAAGTTAGCCAGTTCTCACTCAGATCTTGTTGACTGCGAGACTGCAGTGAGATGTGCCTTGAGCTGCTGGAGCCATGATGCGACACACAGAAGCCGTTGCCTAGCAACCAAATCTGTTTTGGCACATTTGCAGATCAAAAGATCAAAATGCGACACATCTTTATTAAAATAATGATATATATGACAGTTTTAAACAGTGGATTTTGACTTCATCAGCACCGTAATTTGGCGGTTTTGTCTGTTTTCATATTCAATCTATCATCTTGAAATCAATGGTCTCATGCAGTGAAGTTACACAGAAACCAGTTTCTGCATGATTGTGAAGGTTAATGTCGTATTCCATGCATTTGAAAAAAAAAAAAATTCAGAGTATACTTCCATGGAGGCATGTAGCCCCATATAACTTCAAGGTTCCATTTGACCTCGTTCTTTTTGTCAATTATTGGAATGCTTACAATATATGCGGTTAAGAAGGCCTGACTTGACAGAGTTGACTCAACCAACAACTTGTGATACAGCTGTCTATCTATTTAAATATCTACGTTACGGAATTTTTTGAAAGAAGGTGCGTCGATCTGGCTTTCTTACTCCGCCTGTCATGTGAATGATACACACCTTGACGTCGCCTCAGCCTTCACTTGTCTTAATGAATAAGGATTCCACCAACTTGTTTTTGTTTTTTGCAAAAAAAAAGTGGTCATTCTTCAGTGAGAGTCACTTGTAAGTGGTTCAGAACAGTTGCCTGAACCTCCCTCTTGTGTAATCCCAGATGTTTTCTTTGGTTCAACTCGGGTGAGATTGTCAACCAAGGCAAATTCTCAAATATCCATTTCCTAATTTCTTGTTTTTTTTGTTTTTTTTTCTCTGGCTTGAGCATTGTCACTCATGAATAAAAGTTTCAACTAACGGGTTCTCATTGATGAGGTACCATATTCCCTATTCCAAAAAGAGTCACACCCTTATTTATAGTTATAGACAATATCCCTGTACATGTTTCACAAAGCTGATTGAATGATTTTTGTGAGGCGGGAAGTTTGCCAGAGCAAGTCCGATGACTACACCATGCCCATGGTCGGGACTACGACCACACATATGGTATTCACAGAAACATTGTTGCACTCCACTAAGCTGAGGTTCGAAACAGGTCATTACAACAAACAGCCAATGCCAAACAATGCCAAAGAAGATAATCCAGCTTGCTATTTTGTAACAGGGCCCCTTTAAACATTGTCAGAGAATAAGAAAATGTGACAGAGGCTCACAGAGCCAGGGATTTTTTTTTTTTGCCTAAGAACTTCGAATTTGAGCATCCATTTCCCTTACTGAAAATATGCATGGATTTTGCAAGGTTTATGTAAGATTTTTGCAAGGATGGATCCATGCACTTTTCTTGAACCATGCATGGATTTATGCATGAAAAACTTAAGGATCTAGCTGCTATCAAGGCGCATGGAAAGTGTAAGAATTGCTCTTGCATATTCCTTGCATGCAAGAAAAGTGTAAGACTTGTTCTTGCATTTTTCTTGCATGCATGGCAAATGCATGGCAAATGCATGGAAAATGCATGGCACATGCATGGTATACGCATGGGCAATTCCATGCATTTGCCATGCATCCATGCATGGAATATGTATGGAAAACTCAAGGATCTAGCTGCTATCCAGGCGTTGTCAGGACTACACATGGAAAATGTATGGATTTTATGGTGATTCCATGCATGCATGGAAAGTGTAAGAATTGCTCTTGCATGCATGGAAAATGCATGAGATATGCATGGAATCTGCATGACCTGAATCTTGCGCACTCCTTGCATAAATCTTGCACATTTCTTGCACGGGACGGCAGTCGCAATTTTGCCCTGAAATTCTAACGTGTAACGGATGTGACCGGGACAGTGGATCTGCCCTGTTATTGGTGAGGATTTGCCCTGAATTGCCATTTGCCCTGATGCCAGGGCCTGCAGCCCCTCCTGACCCCCCCCCCTGCAAACAATTTTTTTTTGGGTCCATTAAGTGGGTCGAACAAAATTTCCCTTGCCAAAAACCAATAGACCCCCTCAAAGGCCGGGGTTTCTCACTATGAAAGGGTATATAGAGGCGCCACTGGATGGTACTGCTTTTTTAGCATGAATTTATTTTGGTTTTTTGACAACTCTGATAAATTTTGGTTCTCGTTTTTGCAACCCAAGCATAGGCCTGTTTGGTATTGTTAGATCGGCTCAAAAAAGACAATTCTAATGGGGCCGACCATAAGAAAGTTGGGGAGGGCTATGGATTTTACCCTCGGGACAAACTTCTTTTTTAAGTTGCAAAAGCGTCAACGAACTATTTTTTTCGCATGCGGACAAACTTTTTTATCGCAATTTAACATTAAATACAGTACCCTAGCTACAGGTGGAAACAACATTTTTTTCCCAAGTGCTGAACTTTTTTTTTTCAGTGTCAAGTTGGAAACAAACTTTTTTTTTTCAACAAAAATCCATAGCCCCTCTGGTCGGACCCTCAGCTATCAAGGCATTGAGAGTAGAGAACTATAGGCCTATGCAATATAGGCCTATATTTGCAAAACATATCACCTTCAAAATGACGAAGTCAAAAACTTCATATAGGCCTATACTCCACTCGGACACTACTTCTTTGACAGGACTTTCGGAGTCCAAATCAATTTACCAATCTGAAGAAATATTTACGTTTTAATCTCTTATGATGCCTGAATATGTAGTTGAACAATTGAAGGTCTTACCTTAGCAAATATATCACAATCCAAGTTTCAATCACCTTAATAATGACAAGCTTTTCACTGACACAACAAACATTGAGAGAAGCAGCCGACAGTTGAGAAAGCCCGCCCTTTGTTGATGACATCATAATAAGTTTTTGCATCTTCTTTACAGGAGAGCTCCTCTGGGAAGAAACTTGCAAAATCCATGCATTGAACTTTGTCTCTCTTGATGAGTCTTGCAAAATTCTTGCAAATCTCTTGCATCAGACTTAGTCTCTGACATACTCTTGCAAATATCTTGCGTTGGAGTTTGTTTTTTACTCCTATTCATGCAAGACTCTTGCGTTGGACTTTAATTTTTGTATAGAAGTCATGCGGAATCCTTGAAAAATTCTTGCAGATTGCATAATCATGGAATGAAGTCATGCAAATCCCATGCAGATTCCATGACTGCTTGGCTAATCTTGCATGTTCCAGGCATCTAAAAAAGTTAGAGTCCAGATCCATGCAATATCCATGCATATTTTTAGCATCCATGCATATTCCATGCACAGTTTCAGTAAGGGTTAATTATCTACATGGAATTGTTCATGAACTATATTTACATTGCATGGGGTATCTATTATTCGGAATTGCTAACAGGACAAATCGTAGGATACAGATTCATAAGAAAAAGTAAGATAAATATCTCCTACGGCCATGTCAACACAGAATTTTTTGCCAAGTCACATTGCAACTTTGAATGCTGGTAATCAAATATTACAGATGTTTCAAGGTCACATTTTGCATAGGTTTTGTCCACAGTGACTAAATACACAGTTCTAAGTGGTTTTCTTTAGCTGAAAGTTATTTGATTTTATATGAATTGACTTTTTCTGAAACATGTACTTTCTCCAAGCCAATGTCTTGATCAAACAGGAAGTCATATGTACAGCATGTACAGTGCTGCCACGTTGTTGCACTAGATGCATGCCACATGCAGTCGCGGTGGTGATCAGTGAATGTTTGGGCCGGCTGTTATCTATTTGTGTTAGAAAAGGAAATGGTACCTCATGATCAAAAACATTTCAGCTAAAACTTTTTTTAGTCATTTGTGATAATGCTCAAGCCCACAGAGAATCACAAATTCTCCAAAATCCAGAAAATTAGGAATTCGATAATCTGATTCTTTGAAAATCCTAAACAACCCAGGACACCTATATATTGGTCAGGCAGCTCAGTGTGACATGCAGCAACAGAGCATGACAGCATATATCGAAAACCATATATCGAAAAAGGCTAATCAAATTGTAAAAGTAAATGCAGTTCTTTCACGCCTTAAAAATACGATCCCCAAACACATACTGAAAACCATATACAACAGTTTAATTTATCCTCATTTGTCATATGCTGTAACGTCTTGGGGTAATGTTAGCAATAGAGAAATGAAAAGATTAGAAGTATTACAGAAACGATCCATCCGAAATATATGTAGAGTTAAGTACAATAGCCACACCAATAAACTCTACAAAGAACTTGGCCTCCTTAAAATTAGTGACATATTCAATCTCGCCTGCTCAAAATTCTATCTTAAAATAAATCAGAAGAAAGTCCCACAATACTTTCAGCAACTCCTCCTTCACAACAGAAACCTACATTCCCACTTCACTAGAAATAGCAACGACCTCCATATTTTCAATACTAGTTCTGAACTTAATAAGCAATTGATAAATGTAAAGATTTCTCAAGTATGGAATAATCTCCCCCCATACATAAAAAACAATAGAACTGAACATAGAATTAAAGATTATTTCCTGTCCCTGTATCCCTCCATTTGTAACATTCACAATTGTTTCATTTGTATGAACTCGTGAGCAACATTGCACTCTCTGAATTTAATCGTTAGCTAAACATGAATAATTATCGTCCCATCTCATCACCCATTATTTCCCATCATCATATCATCCTCATATCATTCTATTAGGGCGCACGCCTACAGAATTTTATTCTTTTGTGTTAGCCCTATGGCAAAACAAATATTAATAATTATAATTGTGCAGATGCAGATGCAGGTCTTTTTGATATATATATGATTATTATATTCTTTATGTAACTGTTTGTTATTGCCATGAACAAAATAAATTACAAAATTACAATTACAAATCATATTGGCTGGTATATTTGGCAAAAACAAACAGAACAAATCCTTAACAGTTTCATCATGTGCATGCCTACAAAGCTAAGGATATATAAATATTCATAGGCTTTGACATGAACTCCTGGGAGGTTCTATAGGGATTTGTCACTTGAGGTGCTTTACTTGTTCAGTGAAGAAAACTGAAACAATCAATTATGTAATGCAAAACAACTATGAACCAAGTTGACATTGATTAGCAAACCATTTAGGATTATAAGTGCATTAACCCATCATCATTAACAACAAATGCTTTGTGTATTTAAGTTATGTTTATTTCAGCTTAAAGTTGTGTTCTAAGCGTTGTTGTGCTATTTTCCTCAATGTTAGGATACACATGGGGATCAGTGAATAGAATAGTTATCACACCTACAATCATTTGCAACCCATGCAGACTGGGCCCCAATGTTCTGTCAATCTTGCAAACATACTATCACAGGAAGTGATCACAATAATTTTATAGAATTATTCCTCATGCTTTGTGCCGAAATTTCTGCTGCAAAGAAGTCAACAGAAGTAGTTTAGAGAACTGATAGTGAATTGTATTGTGGCATTTGAAAGGTTTGAATCATGTTTGAAGCCCATTGAAATTTGGCCCAGGGGGAGGCAGATCATGTGTTGGAACAGCCAGCTGCAGTAAACAGAAGGCTAAATAGGATTATTACTCTCTTATTAATGACATTTTAATCTGTAAACTGTGTTAGATAAGTCAAGTAGGTCTAATTCTATTTATTTGCTATGCAAGCAGTGGATGACACTTTGTTAAAATGTCAAAAAGTGATTTTTTTTTGGAACCCCCACACAAGCAGACAGCCACATTTTGCATGGACAGTGCTGCCACCTTTGCCCACTGTGATCATGGTCCCACAACTACACATATGGAATTCACAGAGACATTGTTGCACTCCACTGAACTGAGGTTCGAAACAGGTGATTGCAACAAACAGTCAATGCCAAGCAATGCTAAACAAGATAATCCACCTTGCTATTTTGTAACAGGGCCCCTTTAGACATTGTCAGAACATAAGAAAATGTGTTAGAGGCTCACAGAGCCAGGGAATATTTGCCAAAGAAATTCTAATTTGAGCATTTATGCATCCATTTATCCACATGGGATTGTTCATGGACTATATTTATATTGCATGGGATATCTATATTTGGAATTGCTAACACGACAAATAGTAGGATACAGATTCATAGAAAAGGTAAGAAATAAATTCTCCTACGGCCATGTCAACACAGAATTTTTTGCCAACTCGCATTAAAAATTTGAAGGCTGTTAATCAAATATCAAAGATGTTTCAAGGTTACACTTTGCATACGCTTTGTCCACAGTGACTAAATACACCAGTTCTATGTGTTTTCTACAGCTTACAGCAATTTGATTTTATATGAATTGACTTTTTCTGAAACATGTGCTTTCTCCAAGCCAATGTTTTGATCAAACAGGAAGTCATGTACAACATGTACAGTGCTGCCACGTTGTTGCACCATGTTTCATGTTGAATGCAGTTTGTTTATAATTGCGTCTGAGTACACAAATAGTTGATATATAGTTTTGATCAAGTGGACAAGTGAGGAACTAACAGATCAATAGTTTCACAGTTCTGGACATCCGAAGTTACACTTTTTTTTCAGTGTCCCTCTCTATACTGAACAGTGACACTGGTTCTAGATTTTTGAGCATGGTGATACACTCCATTGATCTCCATGATGGGATTTGATTTTCACTGTCAGATTTGGTTCCAGTCTTGTTTTTTTGTACATGAGACACCAACACAAATTGGGATTTAAAATTTCTAATTATTAAAAGTAATTTGAACATTTTTGAAATGTTTGAAACAATATAATTGACAGTAATAGTAACAGATTAAAATTTAGTTAAAGATATATTCATTTTCACTGTCGGATTTGGTTCCAGTCTTGTTTATGTTTTACTTTTACAGCAATTCACTAAGCTCCTTCTCCGGCTGAGTGACATACATTCACTTGATGCATTCCTCTTCTGCTTTCCATCTTCTTCCAAGAATACTATATGCCATTGACTAAATAATTATAATTTTAATGACACTTTAGCCTTCACAATATTAATTTTACATATAATCTAAAAGCAACTGCTTGACATATGGTTTTTCTACTCACTGCCTCAACCACCAATGGTCAACCAGTCACAGTATGACATCATGCTTTCTGTTAATGATAAAATTATAGTTACCGGATGGAAAACAAACCGATGCCCTGAAGACAGGAAATTTTAATACCTCTGTCAAATCCTTTCACTAGTTACTGATCAGCTGACTTACCATATTATATTCCCAATTAAAGTCAAGACATTTTATTTTGGCAGTAAGTTTTTAGCCAATAAAAAAAATCTGTGATTAAGTCTGAGGTTTAATTTTTGGTTTATTAGGATGACTGCTCCATGACCAAGCATGATTTGGATTAAATATATATGTCCTCCAGTCTGGAACCAGACTGCTTCTTTCCCAATCCCCTTATTTAAAATTATTTAAATAACTGAATGCTCCCTTTTATGAAATAAAGTATGCTCCCTAGGGTAAGATCTTTCCCCATCCCCTTATTTATTTCACAACAATTAAAAATTATTAGATTAATTGGATGATCCCTCTAATGAAACACAGAATGCTCCCTAGGATGAGTTGCAAGCACCGCTTGCAGTCTGGAAGAATTCAGCATGAATTAGAATCCTAGGGGGGGAGATAGAAAGTGAGTCCACTGGAACACTTCATAATGATACATAGTATCCAACTATTCATTCTATTTGGACAAACAGACTGTAGCCACTTATATGAGGCAGTTTTAAGTTTGAATATTAGCAGACGACAAATGACAGTTATTTGTTTAATTTGTGCCACATGTGGCGCCATCTATACCTGTACCTCTACACAGGTTTTAATAAAGTCACCACCTTTCATCTATTATAAGCAATACATCAAATTTTGTCATGCCACATGGGGGATATATACCAGATACACAACTTCATATCATTACTTTGAGTTTTTTGACATATTAAAAGCCTGTTTACAGCGATTTTAAGAGAGCCATTTTATGTCAAAATGTATGATGTGTGATTTTGATAAGGCATGCCAAGCTTCTCTTGTTAGAGTTCAGACTCTTCCCATCAGTCTTGACTTGGCTTGGGTAGGCACACTGATTTTAATTTTGTTTCAGCTGACCTCCCATTTCTGACTGTCCCTCCACGATGTGGAGGCTTTTAGTCAGAGGGACAGGTACAGTCTGTATGTCCTCTAATCCTCCAACTCCATCATGCAGGCACTTACAATGTTTTCTGCTGCTCTTCAGCACATTTAGAGCTATTTCTAACCTTCTGTTATGACGTCATCAGCAATGTTAGCTCTATGCCATCACTGAAACAATGGTGACGTCACAACAGCAGCAATAGAAGCAGTAGAAGAAAATGGCTTCTTGAGCTGTGTTGACAGCAATTTTATTCCAATGGGACTACCTCAAAACCAGTGCTACAACATGCCAATACTTCCAAATGTTTATGAAACTGTTTGACAAAGGTGTCAGGAACAGGAAACAAGTATTTTTGTCAAGAATAAGGTATGTATTTAATTATCAGTCAAAAACGTACTGCCACAAAAAATGACTAGCCTGTAAGCACACTGTGCATGGTCAGACTCTACTGTGTGTACATGCCAAAATATTTCATGAATGCGTCATACCACAGACTGACTCAGGCTGAAGGTCAGGAGTGCCATCATACATGCAAAAATATATGTTTTTGAGCAGCATGCTGCTCTTACCCCAAGTCTTTTATGCAAATCTTTTCAGCACTCTGGAGGTCGATCTCTTTTCCTAATCTCATTCAAATTTACGATACATTCTCAGTGAATTTTTAAATTTCGACCATTCACTTCTGGTACTCTTCTGTGAGTGAAAAAATTAATTACGAAACTGAATGGACTGGCTTACACAAGTTAAATGTAAATCATGCCTTCTTCTTCTTTTCGTTTGTATATCCGTGAATGGAGCGCCTGTGTTGGAACCACTATCTGTGCTGCTTAAAGTGTCATTTCTCAGATGGTTTTTTTTTTTTAATCAGCTTTAGAAAGAGGTGGTGTGTGGCATAATAAGGCAATCCAATGGGAAATTTTTAAATGCTAATTAATGCTTCTCTTTTTATTCAAATATAAAACAGACAACAGGTCATTGCATCAAATCACACAGTGACGTGTATTTTATTCAAAACCTGCAAACCAGTTTGCAATATATCATAAATATTCTTACTATATGAACAAGTGTATATTTTATAGTCTTTATTTGATGACAAACATCACAGTACAACAATATTATATAATAATATAAAATTAAATAAATCTAATTGTACATACATTGGAAATTCAAGGAATTTACTGATAAAAAATTTATTTTGTAAAAATTAATCAATTTTTAAAAATAAATATTTCTGAAAGTTAAGAGTTCTTATATTACTTTTTCCAATTGAAGTGACTTCATACACAATTGAAAATGAAATTAGAAGATATATGAAATAAATTATCATGTTTCCAGTGACTTCCCATCACTCGTGTTTTGTGAATATATGGACGGACGTATCATATAAAATTAAAATAATATAATTGTAACAATATAACAACAATATTTAGGACTAAGCATTTCTCATATTTTTATAAGCCCATATAGAGATATATTAATAATATATTAATATAAATATCACAAAACTAAGTGCAGTACATTTCCATAACAATTAATCACATTTTGACCACACTGTCCAATACAACCAATTGACACAGAGCAAATGAATGACATCACATCAGGTGCGGCTTCTGGTTCACAACATCTCCGCCAGGAGGACATTTTCCTGTAGATGGCGCTCACTTCTACAACAAAACACAAGACGACAGTGTTCAAAATTGCATGCAGACAGTCTGAGACAGAACTAACAACATGATTACCAACTGACATCCTGAATTATGACTGAAGAAACGAGACAATCTGCGTTGTTTCGGCACCGGTTTGAGATTATGCGACATCAGTTTCAATCACCAAAGGATCTACACAGATAACAAAAGGTGCTAGATATCCACTGAAAAAGGAAACATATAGGCCTAACAGTGTATCACGGCACAGACCAGAGTATGCTGCAAGAAAACACATTTGGCACAACAGAAGAGAACAGCAATGTCTACAATTACTCACCTGGTAATTTTTTTAATATATAATGAAATATGCCACTGCCTGACATATAATTTCAACGCCTTTAACTTAAACTGGTTAGTCAATCTTACAAGGCCTAGGCCTGTATATGAGGCTTTGGATTGGGTTTTGTGCCCCCCCCCCCCATGTCGCAGTGGCGGATACAGGGGGGAGGCCTAGGGGGCCTGGGCCCCCCTGGACCACCAAGATTAATAATAACATTTTGAAGAAAAAATACAATAACGCGGGCCCATGGATGCCGAAATACGTCCGGGCCCCCCAGGCTATCGTGCCTGGATCCGCCACTGTGTCGCCTGGCCATTACTTTTGAATTTCATGTCCTTTGGCCATTTTCCTTTTGAAAACCCTATGACCCTGTCCCTTAACCCTCCCCCCCCCTACCAGAGCCTCCCATAAAGGTTTATTTCAAGATGAATTGTTAAATATAAACAGTTCAACAAAAATAAGTCCCCCTTTACGAAAACGTGAATATCTCAAAGACCTCTTCTCCGATTTTGGTGAAAGTTGGCCAGTTTGTAGGCCTGCATATTGACAGTCTGCGTGTGTATTTGTAGCTTTATTGCTTTTTCCAAAAAAAATTTACCAAAAGGTGTTTAAACTCCACTCAAATTACTTGTTATTGCATCCAAGGAACCTAAACTGTAAAACTGTTACAAAAGAAGTCCTTAGTTATCTTCTAAACACGATTGAGAAACAAATTTTATCCAGAAACATGATGAGGTTTGTCAAGCTGGTGGCTCCCTCGCATGGTGAAATTGTTCATATCCATTGGAAAAGCCATGGATTTTTGAAAACAGGGGTAGGCTCACTTGAAGGCTGCTGGCTCAGTGAGGAATAATGCCACTGAGCTATAAATACACACTTGTAAAGTCGATATATGGGGCTATAATTTAGCCAACTGTCATAAATATCAGCGAAGGAATCTTTGTGATATTCAAGTTTATCCAAAGGGGAACTTATTTTTGTTGAACTGTTTAGGTTGTCACACATCATCTCATTGATCATCAACCCCTGTAATCATGGTCCTAAGTGGAGCAACATACATGTAACAGACATAATAATATCATATTATGGTCAAGGCTGATGCATGCATGACTCTCAAAGGCGACAAGGATTGCTGTTGCATAACATTCCGTGCGCCATATTCATCGAGGGCAATGAACTGTAGATTGCTAGCCATGCACATAGCAATAATACTATGTTCTAAGGATGAAATTGTTTCAAACTCTCAAGGAAATCCTTTGTCTTTGACTGAATCAAAATGGCCGCAAACCGTATAAATATCCTATACGCCAAAATATGATGAAAGAGAATGCTAAATATCATACGAATAATCTTTGGCTGCTTTCGAAGTTCTTTTCCTTATCAGGTCACAGTGGTCACTATGACATTTAAAGAAGCGACATTTCACAACAGGATATCCCATGATGAAAAGGTCAAGCTGAAAGCACATTATGGTTTGGTTAGCCCTTGCTTGCATGTGAAAGTGTACCATTTTTTCGCAGCCTCTTACTGGAAAGACAGCACGCAATCATGGATTGATGTTACACTCTGCTGTCACGGATTATATCGTAAAAAACTTCAGAGAATATGTAAATATATGATAGAAATGTGTTGTATTTAAATATAATTATATGATGGAAATGTGTTGTATCTAAATAAATATAATCATATAATTGAAGTGTGTTGTGTTTGAATATATAATTATTATATGAGTGGCACTAGTGTTGTATTTAAAACATATATATATACTTATATTTATGAAATGCTTAGTTTTAAATGTACTTTAAAATTATATGATAGTACTGTGTCGTATTAAATTTAATTACTTATTTTTGGTTTGCTGCCTGTGAAGAAATGAGAATTTTTGTTTGGCAAAAAGACAAAACCAAAGTTTGGCACAAGGAAGAATGTGTACGAAAAGCAGCAAAACACCAAGACGATAAATGTTACTAACAGCTAACAGCAAGACTAAGTCGTTGCGACAACATCACAAGAATCTGTTGCATCATTCCCAGGTTCTTTGGCCATCATGAGAGCCCCACAGTATAATTATGCATGCAACATTGATAGTATTTAAAAATCCAACAACTGTTGGAATGGTGCAGAGATGTACACAACAATGACTATTTGCAATAAGATATATACACAACAGCTGCCTCTTCTTGAGTCCTATTAATTTTCTGTGTCCTACTGATCTGGGCCTTCTCAAAACAAATTCAAATTCCAGATATAGGCCTTATAGTATAAAGAGAGTCAGTATCCAACACAAATGCATGATGGACAATTTGTGCATCATATTACAGGAATTCGCGTTGAAGTAGACTTGTTGATTTCCATTGGAGTGATCTTCAGCAAAATTAGTATTTTCAATATTGGACTAAAACTACCAAGACAAATCTCATAACTTTATGCCAGATAATAGGGCATAATAATTTAGAAACAATACCCAGTAAAGACTGGGTTCAAGGCAACAACATAAATGAGTAATTGCAAATAGAAATATTTCTTACATGACGTATGGAAGTCTATGTGACGTGTGGTAGCAACACTGTCCATTCCTATGGTTAATTACAACTGCTGTACACAGATACAAACAAATCCAGCTGTCAACCAAACTGATAAACCAAGTGTCAAAGACAACCTTTAAGTGTGAAATCAAATCCTGTCTTATCTTGGTGTAAAATACCCAGTCATGTGTAACACTAAAACTTTGATTGGTCAATGACATGTACATTTGAATAAGGAACTTGACTCATTCCATATTTGAACATTTTAGGCCGCATTTGGTGGAGCTTCTGAGAAAATTGTAATAAAAATTAGATCCATCGATAGATAAACATATTTATGGAAAATAGATAAATAGAAATAGATAGATATACAGACAATTCAGAAATATAGATAGATAGATAGATAGATAGATAGATAGGTAGATAGATAGGTAGATAGGTAGACAGGTAGATAGACAGGTATGGTTGATTCATTGAATGATTCATTGATTGATTCATTAATGCATGGATTGATTCATGGATTGATTCTTTCTTGATGAACGCAAAATGCGGTTTGGAATGAATAAACGTGGGCTTGGTCAATCACTGCTCATTTGCAAGATGATTAGTACTTGCAGAAAAGGTGTGATGTACACAATTTCACAGTATCCGATTGTTTAGGTTTCCAAAATTAAAAAAATAACTGATAGAAACGATCTTTTCCCACAGCTTCTTTGTGTGTACAAAAATACACATGAATAGCTTTCTACCATACGTCACGTAGAGGCCAAATTGCATGGAGCTTGGCTCAAAAAGTCTACTGCTACGCGAATTCCTGTAACCAAAAGTTATAGCAGGGAGAGAAACTTTTGCTAAAAGATGTACCTTATATTGAGCTACAATGTGTGTAATAGAGTACTTTTAAATTGTAAGTAAAGACCATTTGTACGCTTAAGTTGAACAACTCTTCCTGCAAATTTCAGGGTTAGGTGACATTTAATCAAAATCCTAAAGAATATCACACAGGGCACTATGACAGTGAAGTACTTCTGGTAGTCTTCTACTCGCCTGGCCATGCAGGGGCCTTTCACTCTCAACTTCCCTATTATCGCCCATGTCACCTGCCTTATTATCACTCATTAAATTATTTGCCTCCACTTGAGATTCATGAGAATTACTACGGTCTGTATAGTCAATCGGATGTACATCTTGGGACGCTTTTGGCACAATGTCATGGACAGGGAAACTGAGACCATTCAATTGGGGATCTTCTTCATCAAAGTTAAATGGACAACTAGGAAGGTCTGATGAATCTACAAACTGAATATATTCTGTGGTGATAGAGCGATTGAGAATCTTAGCTTCAGAATCAACATCGTCACCAGCCACAACTGGTATGTTCATTGGCTTTTGCATGGGTTTAATCGCTGCTATTTCTGGCTTATTTTGTCCTACATCTGACTTTGTTTGCCCTGTAATTGAATGCTTGTCTTTCTCCATCACTTCTAGTCTGAATTTCTCTACATCTGGGTCAGTTTGCTCTACTTCTGGCTGTGTGTACATAACTTCAGCAGCAGACCTCTTGTAATGCATGGCTATCGCATCGGCATCCGCGCCGCTCAACCGAGCCACTCGGTGAGCTGCTTTCTTTTTCTTGGTTTTCTTGATGTCTTTGCGCCATGCCTCTGGGTCTGCACTTACTCTCTCATTCACTGGCTTGTACATGTTGCTCAGATCCGGTTCATCTCCATCC
Organism: Platynereis dumerilii; assembly: GCA_026936325.1. Lineage (NCBI taxonomy): Eukaryota > Metazoa > Annelida > Polychaeta > Phyllodocida > Nereididae > Platynereis > Platynereis dumerilii. The sequence goes on from JAPTHN010000010.1 coordinate 34,578,657, forward strand.
GCATTTATGAATCCAGGAAACATCCCGTCCAGGTCCGCTTTGTCATCCGTCTCGGAAACGATCTTCCCTTTCGAGGCTGCATCACCTGTCCTGCTGTTTACCCAGTAGGTTGCCACACCACCGCCCTGCAAATATACACCACGCACATCACAAGTAAGGCCACACGTAATTGATCTTTAGCTTCTCGGATCCTCTCAAGGCACTTTTTCTAGGGTCGGTCGTTAAGACAAAAAAAAAAGGTGAAAAACTATTTTTTTATAAGGTTTTTTTTTTTTTCAATTTTTTTTTTCCATCGGCTGCAAATCTATTGTGTCAGCGGGTCCTCGTAGCTAAGAATCAATTATATGTGGCCTAATTGTATACAATTTAAAATGCCCAGCAACTAGGGCGGAAGAATGGACAATAGTATCTGTGTGACAGGGTGCTTTCTACCTATTATTGTGTGGTGCCTGGGCTGAGGCTTGAGTGACACGCATGGTATTAGTGATTGATACTTATTTTGGAAAATGGCTGCTTAGCTAAGGTGTAATCACTATTCTTCATCTAAATAATATCATATTTCTAAAATTATTCCGAAGGTGTTTTGTTAATGGTTCTATGGAAGACTTCTGCATGCAGTATACCTATTTTGTTTATGCAGTCCGTGCGAAAAGTTCATTCTTCTCTCTTCTTTTTTTTAAATCATCATAACATTCAGCCAAGCATGTGTAATTGATGATCATTTTCACAATTTGTCAAGTTGAGCCCTCCAGATGAATTAGATTAATCGATATAATACAATTCTCATGCTGGCAAACAAAATTCCGATTCGAGTAATATATTTGAAAGTTGATACCTCACATCATATCAGTTTCATCTTTTGAAATGGTATACACCTTGGCATACTTAGGCAACCTTCATATGTGATTGATACTGCCTCTTTTGATTTTATTTCATTTTATTTTTTGTGATTTTTCATTTAATATCTACACAACTAGGACAAGGTGAAGGTGAATTTTCCATGTTGGCAAATCATTGCATGCCAGGAGTGGAGGCATTGGATATCAATGAAAATATGAGAAAAAGACATCTTGAAATATAGCTAAAGAGTCTGCTGTTTACCATTACTAATCTGAGGATTGCATGCTGGTACCGGATATTTTGGGTAAAACAACAATAAAGGAAAGAAAATAAACAAGTTCAATAGTGCTTTCTTATATTGTACTGTAGCCACGAATGGTTTCCCTACACCATATAGGAGTGACTTTCTGGTAATGCTTTTCAAAGAATCCTTCATGAGATACATTTATCTAGGCCTATATGTGCATAGTTTCCCATGCCAGTTGTTCTTGTATAGTTGCACTATTTTTTTATTCTGGCCGTTGCCCTAACTTAGAAAAATAATACTATAGAAACGCAATACAAAACCTGAACCTAGAGATTGTTCTTTTGGCATGCTCCGAAAGAATGTACACCCACTGCATGTTGCAATGGACATTTAGAATAGGAAAATGTTGAGTCAGGGAATAAGACAATACCCCATAACGTTTACAATACCACATGAAAAAGCAGTGGATATATCCCATGTGGTATTGCGTTGTATAGGCCTACTCAATGGTTTTTTGTATACCACATGGTTTGATCATTGTTGATGATGTCATTGCATTGTTTGCCATTGTGACGTCATGTCAACATTGTGACCTGACCTTTCACCCAGATACTATATTCTATTACGTACCGCATTTCCACCCGTCCAGTGCTTTCTACTTCAAGCGGCGACTCCAAAATATTGTTAAGGGTGTTATTTCGCATGTAGGCCTACACAGATACTACAATATATTCTATTACGTACCTGTGTTTCCACCTGTCCAGCGCTTTCTACTTCTAGGGGGGACTCCTTCACCGCATTGTATGTTGTTTCGCTGATCAAAACTCTCATTGCCTGGAATTAGAATAAGGAGGAAAAGATGACTAAGGAGATCATCAAAGTCAAGGAAGCAAGAAGATGGACCATAAAGGAACTGTGTGCATTTTGCCCCATCTACATGATCAAAGGAGTGGTCAGCTCATTCAAGGAAAAATAATGTGACCCTTCTGAAAACATGATATGCTTTCAAACATAAAGAAGGTAAAAGAAAGAAAGAAAGAAAAAACGCAGGTATTAACTCCAAACTCCAAGACAAACAGCACTCTACTGACTTTTAAGATCAATATATATAGCCCTATAACTCAAAAAAGGATATGGATCAAATTTGATGAAGAAACATTAGAAGATCCCGTCCCTCGACCCCCTTCGCCTTCTTTGAAGAAAAAAGGTGTGCATGTGGTCATCATGAGTTTAGGTCTTGTTTAAGTAGTTTTATAATGCATGGATCAGAAAAAGATTACAGACGAACTTCTCTGAGAAACTTTCCCCGAGACCTCTAATATGTTGTACATTGTAGGTGGGTATTACAGGAAGGCCTCATTTCAGCATACCTATTCTAGAATTAATCGCTACGATAATGACGTGCATAAAAGTGGGGAAGCTCATAAGATGAAATACGACACTTCAAAAATCAGAAGTTCGGAGCACACCTGCAGTTTCCTTAGAGATCTACAAATCTGCTAAAACGTAATGATGGAAGATAATGATTAAAAAGTGATTTATAGCATAAAGCCCAGGTACATGTACAACTACAGCAGCGAAAGTTGTGGGGTCGTTAAATATCGACAGAGTCTGCCAAAGTCAATCCTAAAGGCGAAATAATAAATTTAAATTTCTTGAATGATTTTATTACAGTCGACCAATTACTACCAGTGCTCACAGAAATGCACTGGAAATTCATATTCCTTGTGAGGTGTTTGTCTCAGTAGGGCTTGCATGTTGTGATGTCAGCAGTATCTATAACCAGCTTATTGTAAGTAATCGCAATCCTTCAACTGAAAGTGGCTCTTTTTCTACTCTTCTTTGTGGTATTTAATGTGTGATGGCACTGATCTTGAATTTAATTTCAGCTGGATGTACTTAGAACTCTAGATTTGATTCTTTACAGCTGACAAGTACCCCTAATTCTTCGATTGTAATGTATTTCTAAGCCGTTTTTTCTTTATTGTTGTTACCTGTCGAGATTCACTTTCGCGAATCAGATTTTTGAGGGGATTCAAGAGGGGTTTAGAAGAATGACTTTCTTTTTTTTTTAAATTCTCACCTGTCCATTGCTCTCCATCTTGTTAGCGACATTGACAGTTTCACCGAAGAAGCAATACCTTGGCATCTTCATCCCCATCACCCCTGCTACCACTGGCCCAGTGTGGCATCCTGGAAAATACAAATGAATACCAACGAATATAGACATTTTTTAAGCAATGTCATAATACACTCCTGGAGTCCTGGTCATAAATACGGAATAAATTGTCGCATTCTGATGTTACCGTATCTGTCCTTCAGGATGCACGTAAAACAGTAATTTAAAACCAGCGACATAACCAGTAATGTTGTTAAAACCAACAAATCGTCATTCTTACTGAAAAAAAAAACAAATTTCTCCTTCAAAAAAATGATAGTCGTTGCTGAAACAGAGCCATAGCCTATTTCTGAACATTTTCTCTGGATGGTAGATTCATACTCCAAGTTTTTCTTTTTCTACATCCAATGTTGATAAAAATTACCTGTAGAGACTTTCATCTGCTTGGAAAGCAGACTTCCTCAGTACTGATGTTGTGACAATACACTATTGTAGAGGTGTGAAAGCTGGAAACAACCTTCATCTCTGTTGATGGCCCCCGTCGTTCTCTTTATCCAGATGGCTTCTCTCACGTGTCTCCTCCTCCGGTTTGATTCTCTATCCATTATTCTTATGCCCTCCCAGTCTATGATATGGTTTTGTCTTGTGACGTGATCAGTGATGGCAGATTTGTGGATGGTGTTTTCAGACGGTTTCCTGGTGTTTCTGGTAAACGTCTGCTTGTCGGTACTCTCTACTTCTTTCCTGTGCTCCTCTATTCTTGTTTTCAGCTGTCTTCCTGTTTCTCCTATATATGACTGGTCACACATCTTGCATGGAATCTTGTACACTACTTCTCCATTTTCTTCTTTCTCAATTTTGTCTTTCAGTTGGAATAGAAGTTGTCGAAGTGTTGTGTGTGGGCGGACTGCTGTTGTTATCCCATATTTCTTGAATATCCTGGTCAGTTTTTCTGAGGTACCGTAATATGGGGTGAATCGGGACACTGGGGTGAATCGGGACAGAACAGGAATGTGTTTTATTTCTTAAACTACTACTACTTCTATTTAACCCAGGTCCGTAATTTTTGGCACAATTTTAGAATACAGAGTAGCGTATATTGTGGTCAAGTTTTATAATTCTAACTGCAGGCAGTGAGGAGCTGCAGCACTTTAAACTTGGCCCTGCAGAAACTGAATTTTCGGAGGGTGGTCAAAACTTTGCTCGTATCACAAAAAGCATTAATATTAGAGCCACAAAAATAGCAGGAAACTTTTATAACCTATATTTGGCAAATTAAGGGACCAGAAGAGTTGACTATATGTGGGATTTTGTATGTTTGGTCATGGATTCAGATCCAGGGCAATGGTAAAGTTTCGGAATCAACAAAAATAACCCTACTAATTTTCAGTTTAATGTACTAGCGTGGTTTTTTAATGAATATTATTGAACTTAGTATTATTAATAGTTGATTTAGTCCAGAATTATCAATCACTGGCAAAATTAGCAAAAAACTACGGTTTTTAATACTTTTCTGTTATTTATCATATTTTTTACAATTTGCATATTATCAATGAAACTGATTTCATATTTTCCCGAAAATACATTTTTGGCATGTTGAACATGTTTTCTAATATTAACTCACAAGTAGCAATCACTAAAGAAATGCTAAGAAGTATTGATGGTAAAAATAAGGGAGTGTCCCGATTCACCCCAAAGTGTGGGGTGAATTGGGACAGTGGTTTTATGGGCCTTGAGCATTGGAAATTTAAGATATAATTTTAAACTCTTGGGGATACTTAGACCTTGTGCTTGGACATAATTTGACACAATATTTTGATTTCTAAGTTTAATTTTGTTCATGCTATGACAGAAAAACGGCCAATTCTGTCCCGATTCACCCCATATTACGGTACCTTGTACGTATGGAAATACCACTTGTCCCTTGATTTTCCCCTTGTTCTCCGTGGTGGTTTTCTTACTTTTTGTTTTCTTCTTGTCATCTGTTATTAGCCATGCTGGGTATCCACATCTTTTCAGTGCTGCTCCGAGGTGATCTTTTTCCTTCTTCAGGTCCTCCTGGTCTGTGGTGATGGTTTCACACCTATTCATGAGGGTTCTGATGACACCCCTCTTTTGATGTAGTGGATGGTGGGACCAATAGTTAAGGTATTGGTTGGTGTGGGTCTTCTTCCGATATACCACTGTCTTGACTCCCCCATCTTCCTTTGTAATTAACAAGGTGTCAAGGAAGGGTATGCTCCTTTCTGCTGTCTCCTCTTCTCTTGTGAACTTGATGCTGTTGCTGCTGTCAACCTGATTCATGTGGTCTTGTAATTCAGCCGCAGTTCCTCTCTTGACAATGGTGATGAGGAAAGAAGTAGAGAGTACCAACAAGCAGACGTTTCAAATCAAATCAAATCAAATCACTTTTATTTCAACTCGGTGTTTTAAACAGAGAACATTAGCTTGTAAAGCTATTATTACCGAGCTATAGAAACAACATAGGAAAAAGCAGTAAATAAATATGAAATATAAAATCACAGGGAACATTTAAAATCAGGTTTAGGTTAGTGAATTGTTTAAAATTGTCCAAATCGAAATGTCCATAAAAACAGAAATTCAAGTTTAAAATTCAAAATGTCAAAAGAAGACCTATGATCTGCACATAGTGCATTTACATGTTATTCCGGTCCAGGTTTGTAATTGTTTTTTAAATGAATTGTAGTCACTGTTTGCTCTAATATCTGAGGGCAGGGAGTTCCAGATGGTAGCTCCGGTGTGTCTAAAAGAGTGTATACCAAACCGCTGAGTTCTATTATGATCCAATTTGATAGAGCCTCTTGATCGTAGATTATACGGCGTATGGTTTGGAATAATAATGTCAGACACATATTTTGGGCTGAGATTGTAAAAGGCTTTGTACACTTCAGCCGCGATCGTACGCATTCTACTAAGCTCCAGTGAGGGGAGTTTAGCACGTTCCAGAAGGCTTGCGTACGGTGTGAGGTAATCCTTAAAGACAAACTTAAGTGCACGGTATTGCACTTTTTCCAATTTCTGGGTATTCTTTGCACCACAGTGGTGCCACACAGCAGGACAGTAATTGAAATTGGACAGGACGAAAGATTTATACAGAAGGAGTTTCGTTTTGACGTCTAGTGAGTGAGCCACTCTCTTCAGACAGTTAAGCTGTCGTGTAGCTTTTTTCACAATTTTATCTAAATGAATATAGAAATTTAATTTGTAATCCAATTCAACTCCAAGTAGTTTAACAGATTTCTCACTCAAGATATTTTCACTTTCGTTTACTTTTACATTTATATCCACATGGTCGGGTTCGCCTCCATTTGGTTAATTCGGCACCAGTTTATGATGTTCTGTGCTGAGACTTCTAATTTATCCGTAACTTCTGAGGAAGTTTTACCTGTTTCTAAAATGGTATTGTCATCGGCGTAGTTCATCAAACAGGTATTCTTCATGTGATAGAAAATGTCATTTGTGAACAAATTAAACACAATCGGGCCCATTATTGAGCCTTGGGGCACTCCTTTGGTGATCCTTTTCCAGCTGCTAGTGCTGTTATTTATCCGTACACGCTGGGGTCTATATGACAGGTAGTCAGCGATTAGATTCGTTGCTGTTTTGTCCATTCCATAAGTATGGAGCTTTGCAATTGTCAATGGGTGCGAAAGGCTATCAAAAGCCTTGGAGAGGTCGACTAGTAAGATACCAGGGGTGAGTTTGGCCTCCTTGGCCTCTCTCCATTTTTCACACAGTGCTAGCAAAACGTGCTGGCAGCTATATCCAGGCCTGAAGGCAGACAAGTAATCATGATAGACCTCATTTACCAGAAACACCAGGAAACAGTCTGAAAACACCATCCACAAATCTGCCATCACTGATCACGTCACAAGACAAAACCATATCATAGACTGGGAGGGCACAAGAATAATGGATAGAGAATCAAACCGGAGGAGGAGACACGTGAGAGAAGCCATCTGGATAAAGAGAACGACGGGGGCCATCAACAGAGATGAAGGTTGTTTCCAGCTTTCACACCTCTACAATAGTGTATTGTCACAACATCAGAACTGAGGAAGTCTGCTTGCCAAGCAGATGAAAGTCTCTACAGGCTCTACAGGTAATTTTAATCAACATTGGATGTAGAAAAAGAAAAAATTGGAATAAGAGCCATAGCCTGTTTCACAATTCTGACCCAAAAATTATATTATTAGTAATACATACATGTTACAATAAAAAATACTGACCAACGCGTATCTTGAGATGTGAACTGGGTCCGTTTGAGGGGTCGGGCGATGTCTTAACGGCCTCCAACATATCAAGAGCCATGTCGCAAACATAGATGGCATGGAACTGTGTTTGGATGGGAGCCCCACTGACAACCATGTATGCATCTCCAATGGTCTCAACCTAAAAAAATCAATCTATATAAATAAACAGCATTAAACGAAAAAGAAGAATTATATTTTTTCTGGTGGTTTCACAGCATAGAGAGGACAGGCAAGAAGTAGTAGTGTTATAGTGACAAGGGTAAGAGGTGTGCAGTTTTAATGAAAATGTGGACATCCATAGTTCTAACTGACCTTGTAGACATGATGTTTCTCGGAGAGCTTGTCGAACTTGGTGTACATGGCGTTCAACATGGTGACAACCTGCATCGGGGAGATCTGGCTGCAGATCCTGGTGAAGCCAACGACATCACTGAACAGCACTGTCACTTCATCAAAAGTCTATTAAGAACAAAGAAGAAACATCTTTAGTTCTTATACAATGTCTTCTTTGCCAATATTTGCTGATTATGAAGATTGTTTGCAGATTTATGAAGTACCTGACAAGTAGTGGTGGCATTCTCTCCATTTCTGAGTCGGTCGGCCACAGCCTTGGGGATCATCTGGTACAACAAGGCATCTGTCCTTTTCCTTTCAGTGTCCAGCTTCCTCATGCTCTCCTCCAGCTTCTTGCTCTTTTGTTGTTCCTGAAGAAGAAGAAGCCAGACAATTTTGAAATTTTGTTAAGGTATTCTAACTTCTGAATCAAGACGAAGAAGAGGCATGCTGAAGGATCTTGAATGTCAGCATTCAGCAACATCATTTTTCGCATAATAATGACAAATTATATATATTTTATAATCTAAAGCACATGATTTATCCGGGTTCTTTTAATTTGGAATCACAAAATATGTCTATAAGTCTATTTGCTTTTGCTTCTAAGCAATGGTGCCATTGAACCAGGTACGGTCAATGAATATGAAGTCGATTGCGTTTTTTTATTAACTTGCTTCTTTTTAATTATCGAAAATAACTTACACCAAGGGTCTACAAGGGGGTACAATTTCTACAAATATCAAACAGAAAAAAAACATGTGAATAAAAACTGTACCTGATCCAGGGCCATCTTCAGTTCAGCCTGCTGCTGAGTACCAGCCAAAACCAGATCCCTGCTGGAGTCGTGCATACTCAAGTCATTGATGAAGAGACCTGTCTCAAACATCTTGTCAAGATTCTCCATTCTGAAAATTGGACAAATATGATTAAATACTGGCTTCAATATTCTGGCTTCAACACGCTCAGCTTGCCTATATCTTGTGATTTGTCATATCAGTAAGTCCCTGTGTCAGTTGCGGCATTATGTCTGTGCTTTTGAGGCAATTTGTTACTATTGTGCAAGAACAGACCACTCAGAAGATATTGTAATACTCAACAGGAATTTGCAATTCATCAATTTCTGAATCAGTTAATCCATAGATACACCAAATATTAACAATAATTTGATCATTGTGAATTATATAAACTTAACGGTTAGAATCTGATGTTATTTGTCAAGACGACAGGTGATCGACTCATAACATTTTTACTTTTCCTGAACAAATCCAGCTATATATGTATACAATAAAACCCAAATCTCACATTAGAGTGTCAAGAAACATAACAGAATCCAGTTGATAAATTTTCATTCAGGAGACAAAGCAGAAAAAACTGACCATTGCAATACTGCAAACCTCCTGAAATGAAGGTAAAGTCATCAATGTGATGCAGAAATTGTAACAACAAAGCACAAATCTCACATTGGAGTGCCAAGGAACATGACAGCATCCCATTCCTCCATGAACAGCATCTGTCCCTTCATCCGGAGTCTTCTCCTTTTGTCGTCAGGGTCATCCTCATCTGCAATTATTTCAAAATCAGGATCCCTTACAACAATTGCAATGTAATGACCTGGAATTCTACCTCAAGTCCATTGAAAAATACTTGGAAAAGTAGTTCCAGTTAGACTGTTTACTAAACAGTTCAACAAAAATAAGTCCCCCTTTGGATAAACTTGAATATCACAAAGATTCCTTTGCTGATATTTATGACAGTTGGCTAAATTATAGCCCCATATATCGACTTTACAAGTGTGTATTTATAGCTCAGTGGCATTATTCCTGACTGAGCCAGCAGCCTTCATATCAAGTGAGCCTACCCCAGTTTTCAAAATTCCATGGCTTTTCCAATGGATATGAACAATTTCACTATGCGAGGGAGCCACCAGCTGGATAAACTGCATCATGTTTCTGGATAAAACTTGTTTCTCAATCGTGTTTAGAAGATAACTAAGGACTTCTTTTGTAACAGTTTTACAGTTTAGGTTCCTTGGATGCAATAACAAGTAATTTGAGTGGAGTTTAAACACCTTTTGGTAAATTTTTTTTTGGAAAAACCAAAACTTAGGATTTTTGAAAAGAGGGGTACGTGCACTCAGGGTCTGCTGGCGCAGACAAAAATTTAGCAATAAAGCTACAAATGCACACACAGACTGTCAATATACAGGCCTACAAACTGGCCAACTTTCACCAAAATCGGAGAAGATGTCTTTGAGATATTCACGTTTTCGTAAAGGGGGACTTATATATAGAACTGCGGAGTTTTGAGGTGCCCCCTGCAGATAGGCTGAGAGCATCGGCATGATGACATTTTTACCATGACTAAATAACCAGCTTATAACTGATATTAATCTAACCATGTTATTCGAACCATATATTCAATTATTCTTCATAAAACATTGGAAGAAGGTATTCTGACATTCACACATTTCGCAGTGCTCCAAGAAAATGAATGATCAGTAAATGCCTTGAACACATCCCAATTCCTAATTCTTTTTTTAGCACATTCTAATTCCCAATTCTTTTTTGTCTATGAATATAGTTACATTAGAATTTAAAACTGGCACATCTCACGTTCATCGTTTTCATGAAAACGTATGTGTAAAAAACAGAAAATGTTGTTTTCTGTTAGTTAAATGACAAAAATGATTGAAAGAGGGACTCTTTCAAGTAGATGTGACCCTTACTAATTTTCCTTGAATTGTCTTATGCATGATAGTAATGCTTTGAAACATGGCCGATCATTATGAAATTAGCAGAAGTCTATTTAAGATTATGATACAGTATGCACAGTACACACATGATATTGTCTTAAAATTATAAATAATGAGATGAACCAAATCATAACGATGTGATGATGATAAATCGCTTCAACAGATACATGCATGACATAAACTTGAGTAACAGATTAACACGACAAGGTACATTATACTAACTAGATTTACAATAATATTATTATCATCTTTACAAAATAGTTTTACATATTCAAGAGAATGAAAGGAAGAGAGAATATATAGTGTGATATCACAATGAAGAAGAAAGATTATTTGGTTGACACTAGTGATAGTGATATACAGCTGAAGTCAGTCAGACTTGAGAGAAGTGAACATATTCCTTAGTCATTTCACATTGGATTCCAGGTTAACTGGTCATGATACCTGCGGTATAATTATCATTTTTTAGGGCTAAGCTGTAGCAGCAGCTATGTCCCCTAGTACTAAAATCAAGATCGCATCTGTATCTTAAGCTATTAAGGGTATGATTGTGGAGATAATGCTACTTCTTGGACAATTTAATGACAAAATTTCTTTCTACAGAAGTTTGAAACTCCAGGAAAATAATTGAAGATAGTCTATCTCTGAGTAGCAATCGATTGGTTAAATTTCTGGTGATTAAAATTACAATGACGAATACAATTTATATATCTTCTTTTTAAAAATTGTGCATACAGAATAATAAATTTGCTAATAAAGACTGGCCCAGAACCCACATTCTGTCTCTACAGTAGTCTACTGCTATCCCTAACATAGCGGTAATGCACCTATGTCTTTGACATTTTTCTTTCAGCTATGCATATGAGGTGAAGACCATTTTTGATAGCAACATATGAATTTGAAAGCATCTATTTGAAGGGTTTATAAATATGGAATCGCTTTTGAAATCATTAAGGTATATGCTTAACTTTGATCTCAACTGTGGAAAGTATAGCAGATGGAGACAATTATGACAGAATTTAAGAAATAAGAATAAAGACAGATTTTAAAAAGGTACATGTACAATACATTATCTGTCTTTGAAAATGAATATAGCCTTATGAGATGTCTATTATATACACATATATGAGATAGCAACAGAATCTTGACAGGTTTCATTTACAGTTCTCTAGACACACAATTTGTATACACAGACAGTATCCTGAGTATTACCACCACCGGAATCCTCTATAAAAGTAAATAAAGTGAAAGTATATGATTCTTAACCTAATAACCTTGTAACTGCACCATACACTTGAATTTTGAAACTGTCTTGGAAACTTCATCTGGCCAAAGTCATTATACTGACAAGCTTGTAACCATCCAATGGATATAATATGATAATATGCTTTCTGATGAGGCAAACCATCCTCAGAAGAAAAAAAAATCGTCTTTTGCAATTCGAAAATATTGAATAACTGGCTTTGAGACACAATTCGACTTTCACATCATAAATATCAATGAACACAACAAATCCATGTCACTGAAAGCTATCGGCAGTTTTTTTGTACATGTTTTGCAAAAACCAAAGCACTGTCAAACTTTTTAAAAAGACTGCGAAAAAAAACATTATCTCAGTCGTTCGCTCAACTTACAGGGTTTTGAAATTAAATTTTTTCTAATGTGTCATTTCAAAGGATTCGACTTTTTTGTGGTCATTCTTGCAAAACTCTTGTTAAATGATCACAATATCCTGATTGAACATTCAATCTTCAGGCTGCCAACGCTTGAGACATACAGTACATACAGAGTAGCACTGTAACAGCCGATAAAAAGTTACTCTTTCCAAACGAAGAATTTTTCAGTTGTTTCAATGTCTTTCTCGGCACATATCTTTAATCAGAACTCACCCAGCGTGTCCATTGTTGCGGAGTCCTGGGTTCTGTTTTTCTTCACTGGATCCACAGATGACATCTCAAACACATTGTTGGTGTGCATTAGCACCTGAACAAAATATGGAGAATATTAATTTCTAGAGTTTACACGTTCTCAAAGGAAATGGTTGTAAATGTAAATGTAGGATTTTTTATCCATTACACTGACGAAGTCAGTCTCAACAGACTTGTTCAAATCAGATAAATGCTAGCCTATAATAATATTATGTAATTCAGTGCCTCCGCCAATCACATGAACTACATTTGCTACGTTTTGCCATCATTTTGAAGAAACTCATACTTGTTGAATTTGCTGTAATGGAACTCAGATTTCCTGATTCTTGAGTCATTACAGGTGATTTCATTACCATGCGATTCTTGTCATTCACACTTGGTTGTGAGGAATCAATGCTAAGCCAGTGCTTACTACATTTGATAAATCAAATGACATTGTGTGACGCTCTCTTGTTTCTAAACCAATCAGATTTACTGAAGATGTCATGTATTTGGTTGGTCTAGAACCTAAGAATCACGTACTAATGAAATCACCTGTAAAATATTTTCAAGAGAGAACACAATGTGCTTACGTTTTCCATGGTGAATTCCACCAGAGGTCTGACAAGGGTGAACATCTCATCCACTGCCTGACCAACCAGACTGTCCATGACTGCAATCAGGCCTGCTCCAACTGACCGGATTACCTGTAAGTAGGATTATGACTTTTAGAACATCTAAATGCCTTTATGAAATAAATAAACTGGTATCGAGAAGACATCAAGGCTCTTGAGGTTAACTGCATGCAATGTAGAAACAATAGAAAATTGAAGCGCTAAAATTCATTGCAACAAAATAACTTTTTTTTTTCAGACTGTGCAGTTGTCCTTTTACAAAATATGTGTTTTATGTTCTCAAACTCAAGCAATGCTTATCAAAAAGTCTTATGTCCAGTTGTTTTTGTTCTGCTTTTTTGCACACTAAGGCTCCGCCAACAGTCGAAGATCATGGATTTCCGTATAAGCTAGAAACCGATTTTGGAGGATTCTAACATGCATTTTTGTCAGTTAAGATCCCAACCGGAGGGAGGGTGTCTAACTGACACTGAATATCATACACTTCTTCTATTATACTTTTCAACTTGTAATTTTTGCAAAATGAATAATAATCCAATTGTTTGTTTGCTGTTGTTATAACAGTTTTAATCCTTAGCAGGGCGCTAACATGCAAAATTGAAATTGTCAGTTAGACACCAGCTTTTCCAATGGTATAAGTATCTTGGTGATGTCTGAAGGAGGTTAGTCCTGCATGCATACCATTTCTGAGTAACCAACTAGTCCTAATGACTCCAGAGTCCAGATATCTCCATTTTTCAAACCTTAGTATATATACCTGTCTGGTTATAGCCTCATGGATGTGAAATATTCAGGACATTAAAAAACTTTTTCAAATTCAACAATCCATCCACTCCGAGTTAAAGAAAAAAATATCAAGTTTTTTTTTTAAAGGACAGAGTGCGGTCTGAGAAAAATATAGCCTTGTAGCATATTGTAATTGAACTCACCATGTTTTTAGTGAAGACTATGTGAAATGGGAAGACATCGAAGAAGAGGGTGGAAGAAACCTGCATTGAGTCAGTGTCCGACTCCACCTCTTCATTTGGATCCTGTAAGAATGAATGAAGAATAGAATGTGAATCACTGAAATCTTCTTGACAAGTAACCGATCACGGTTTGATTAAAGGATATCAAGTGTTGAATAATCAGTTACATTATTCTGTATCCATTTCCAACTTCCAAATTGCAGAAACACTTTACAAATAAAGTCTTTCATTGAGAGTTTCAGTTTTGAGATATTGCTTTCTATATATACATGTATAGTACTTCAGTAACTTCACTCTAAATTATTAATATGGGATACATCCAAGCTTTTCCAGAAATGAATTGACAACTTTTGGATATCAAATTTCAGGCAAAGGTCGATCGCCCTCCCAAAAATCCCACACACTATTTATCACGTAAATTGAAAATTCAAACATTATTATTGCCATGTAGATTTATTGTTACTGTAATATAATCATTAATCAGTTGATGCTTGTGAAGTCTTTTAAACATTATGCTACTTCAATTTGTTATGAATTCTGTTTGACCCGGTTTTTTTTAATGAAAATTGTCATTTTAACTAAAATTAGCTTGTCAAGGGTAATAGTGAGCTATTCAACCAACATAACACAAACTGAGGGTACAATTTGAAAATATTGAAATTTTGAAACACATTTGAAGATGAATGTGGCATGTTTATTTAAATATAAGAAACTGAATCATTGATTAGAAGCTGGGTCCATTTGACTTTAAAATTTCTTGCTTTGGTGTGAGTTTGGACACTTGCAAGCTGAGACCATCACTGTACATAAAGATTTAACATGCCACTTCTTGTGCTAAGTTTGCTAGTGAAATGCTGCATGAATAATATTTTATCAACCTTGTTATTGCAGCAAACAAGGAAATGGTTAAAGTTCGGGAACAATGGTTAACTTCCAGTTTTGATTTTTTTTACTCCAAAACGATGTTGTTATTTTTGTACAGAAAAGTGTAAAACAGTTTCCTGACATTTCTCATCAACTTGCTGGAATGCCACTAACCGCACCTGAGTTATGGTTTGTTATAAATTGTCTCCGTCACATCTGAACAACTCTCAACTAATGACAGAAACACATTAGAGCCTTTTTGTGGTGAGATGCTGACATATGGCTCCCTAAACAATGGGTAAACATTAAATAAGTAGATCAGAACTCTCAATAAGCAAGGAAACACAATCTGATAAGGAAGCTTCTCATTTGGACCTTCTCATTAGAGTCAAGGATAAACAATTCCACACTAAATTATAATTTTATAACAAAAGAGATGACTTCAACTTCAAGATTGTCAGCTATCCATATATCCTGTTGCATCTTATGGTGTCTACACAAGTTTCTCACATCATCAGTTTTGCCAGGGCTTGTGACCATACAGTGACTTCTCAGTGAGGCATATTTTATTATGTGATTCTCTCCTCAGGTAGGGATATAAGTATAGGTTTTTATGCAAACAACTTTGCGTTGTTTACAAAAAACACGAAACAGTGTTTATAAAATAGGCAAAGTCCATCAAAAGGATTAAAGAAGAGATTCCCCTTCCGGTGATGGCATGTAGTACTCGTTTTAAGACAGTCAGGTCTCGACCCAGCAGCTCTAGTTCTTAGATTTCCATTCCAGGGTCTTGTGTGGGAGGAGATGGGAGGTTGGACGTCCTTAAAGGCCATAACATCACATGTGAGTCCTAAGTCTCACACCTCCAAACACCTGACTCTGGTTTGTTTTGGATTACTTCATCTGTCATTTGCCAGTTCAGGTTCCGGGATCTCAACACTTTGTAATGCACCAGATAATTTGTTATCTTTTCTCTCTAACTTTATATGTAATATACACAATTCACACAGCTGCAAGTGGTCAGACAGAGAGCCTATTGTTCTGGCATATTTTCATCGAAATATATTGGCAAGCACTTTATTATTAAAGATTCAGGGTGTTCTAGATTTCCACATTATGAGACTGGCATAGTTTCATATGAAAAAATTACTTGAATCTATTTTATCGATTCTTGATGATATGAAATTTTTATTAAGTTGATCTTACACGCCGACATGTTTTTTAATAAGTGGGAATGTCTTGCAAACAATATTTCCAAATCAAGAAATACACAACAATGCACAATGGAGGCTGGTCCATAATTTGCACTTTTCATAATTATACAATATACATGTATGGTTCTTCCAAAGTCTTTTGGCATTACAGTTCATATTCAGATTTCTACAGAAACCTCGTTATCAACTCAGGTGACAAGCTCATTGAAAAACAAACATTGAGCCAGTGTCAGCCAGCAAACAACGCTATATTGTTCAATGTGAAAACGACCTCCAATATTATTCCCAGATGATGGTGGCACCTGACATGGTTGCAACTTGAATCTGCTAAGACTTAAATGTTTGATTCCTGCCTGGGGTTGCTGACACCAAATTTTGGGGGCTCAAAGATGTAATTTTTACTCTTGACAGACTGATAAGAGCACAAGCAAGAAACCTAACAATGAAACACATCTAAACAGTTCAACAAAAATAAGTCCCCCTTTGGATAAACTTGAATATATCAAAGATTCCTTTTCTGATATTTATGACAGTTTGCTAAATTATAGCCCCACATATCAACTTTACAAGTGTGTATTTATAGCTCAGTGGCATTATTCCTCACTGAGCCAGCAGCCTTCGAGTGAGCCTACCCCTGTTTTAAAAAATCCATGGCTTTTCCAATGGATATGAACAATTTCACCATGCGAGGGAGCCACCAGCTTGATAAACCTCATCATGTTTCTGGATAAAATTTGTTTCTCAATCGTGTTTAGAAGATAACTAAGGACTTCTTTTGTAACAGTTTTACAGTTTAGGTTCCTTCGATGCAATAACAAGTAATTTGAGTGGAGTTTAAACACCTTTTGGCAAATTTTTTTTTGGAAAAACCAAAACTTAGGATTTTTGAAAAGAGGGGTACGTGCACTCGAGGTCTGCTGGCGCAAACAAATATTTTGCAATAAGGCTACAAATGCACACGCAGCCTGTCAATATGCAGGCCTACAAACTGGCCAACTTTCACCAAAATCGGAGAACAGGTCTTTAAGATATTCACGTTTTCGTAAAGTGGGACTTATTTTTGTTGAACTGTTTAGTTAGATATCACACTGTCTTGTTTTGCTAACTTCCAACACCTAAGACGATTCAGCTAAAGATTGCAACCATTATTCTGCCAAGATGTTGGGATGCTTCATGCAGCTGGGATCAGAGAGGAAGCTGCAGGGTAGTGATATATTTATTAACACACAGCATGGTGCTACAGCAGTTCCACAGCAAGCCCCGAGTCAGAACTCCACATGATATGCCCCCTATTATGTAATATTCATAATGAAAATTGTGTTAAAAAAGCTGCGTTGAACCAGACAAAACCAACATCAGTCAGTTTCCGTTCAAACTTGGCCATGAAACCCATGCTAATTTGACTTAAGGAGACCAATCCTGTTTGTTGGTGACAGGCAAACGAAAGGGATATATATGCATCTGATTTTTACTCTAAAATCAGTTATGACAAATCAAATGGCCTTCTCTTGATCATGACTAATCAAACAGCCATGTTTCCCACGTTGAATGTAGAGAAGATGACACTTCATCAGTTATCATGAGTCACTACATGCCATTTTCACAGTGCCACATTCCACTCTTTTTGTATATCAAATTTCCTGGCTGTTATCCACACTGTTTACGGCTTGCAATAATCTTAGTGAGGTCCATTTACAAGTTCACACACCTTGTAAGCAGTGTTATCGAAGTGGAGCCTCATGACCACATGGGTCATGTCCAGAGTTTCCTCTTCAGAGATGAGTTCAATCTCCAGAGGGGCATTGTAGAACTGCCTTGCCACTTGAGTGATCTGACCCATCACGTAGTAGATGAACCCTCTTCTTTTGGATCTGAAATGGTGAAAACAAAAATTAAGTCCTTGGAAAGTGTTTTGTTATTTTTTTTAGTTCAAAGGCAATTTCAAGCATTAGCTCTTGCAAGTAGACATTGCATACATTTTATCAATATGCAATATATGTGTTTCATATAAAGTTGCTGCTGAAGTTTCCTCTAAATTGTTCACTGATTAATTTGATATATATTAAATCATAAACGTTACCCCAAACAAATTCTTGATTTTTCTATTATAATAAAGTTGGAATATTAGTATAGAAACTTTTATTGTGTACTTCAGGGATATGTTATGTATGCCAGAAATATACTTCCCTACTGCATTATCAGCTGAACTTGGAAGTTGCAGGCCAGACTACTTAAAATCCAGTTCTAAATTGACATCTTAAAATTGTGTTGTTGTATGAAAAATATTATATATTTGACGACAACTTTTCTGTTCTACCAGTGTGAAGGGAAGTTTTGGTACAAGATTATACATCAACGTATTTTGGCAATGGTATAATTTGTAAAGTGGTTTAGTTACTGAACATTTTGGAAAGGCAATGTCCAATGTCCCATACATTTGGTTGATTCGGAACAAAAAGTTATGACCCACCTGTAGTGCAGGGTAAGTCCACTTCTGGACTCATTCTCACAGAAGAAACTGGGCGGCTTCAGTTTGGGATAAGAGAAGCGAAGGTATTCATGGAGATTGTCCAGTCCGCTCAAGAAATCCCTCAAGTGTCTTCCTAATACCCTGAGTACTCTGTCATAGCCATATTGTCCAATGTAACTGACGAAGGAGAGGCCACACAGCTCCATCATCTCATCTATGGGGCGACCGGTCACTTCTGAGGTGGCCTGAAAACAAAATCAAATGAAGAGTATTGAAGAATGAAGACATATACAAATTATTAATATTAGACACAGGAATCATTCCTAAAAGAATGAACTCATTGGTAAATGAACATTTGTTTGCATTGTTCAATTTTCATTTCTTATTTCAAGGTAGCTTTTCATCATCATGGAAGGTCAAAGTCATATTTAACTTACGTAAGTTGAAATATTGAACTATCGTGACCACTGGCCAGTGATTCTGGTTGTTTTACATATCTTACAGTTCTGGTCATATTTACATGGAATCTCAAGTACTTTCTGTGCCGTTGACATGTGATGTCAGAGACGACTCTATTCTCTAGCATTGCAATATAAACAGTTCAACAAAAATAAGTCCCCCTTTGGATAAACTTGAATATCACAAAGATTCCTTCGCTGATATTTATGACAGTTGGCTAAATTATAGCCCCATATATCGACTTTACAAGTGTGTATTTATAGCTCAGTGGCATTATTCCTCACTGAGCCAGCAGCCTTCGAGTGAGCCTACCCCTGTTTTCAAAAATCCATAGCTTTTCCAATGGATATGAACAATTTCACCATGCGAGGGAGCCACCAGCTTGATAAATCTCATCATGTTGCTGGATAAAATTTGTTTCTCAATCGTGTTTAGAAGATAACTAAGGACTTCTTTTGTAACAGTTTTACAGTTTAGGTTCCTTGGATGCAATAACAAGTAATTTGAGTGGAGTTTAAACACCTTTTGGTAATTTTTTTTTTGGAAAAACCAAAACTTAGGATTTTTGAAAAGAGGGGTACGTGCAATAAAGCTACAAATACACACGCAGACTGTCAATATGCAGGCCTACAAACTGGCCAACTTTCACCAGAATCGGAGAAGAGGTCTTTGAGATATTCACGTTTTGTAAAGGGGGACTTATTTTTGTTGAACTGTTTATATGTAAAACAACTTCAAGCTCTGAGGTCATTTTAAACTGGGTCAGATTCCCAGGCTTTAATTTATAGATCTATAGAATGCAAGAAAATGAGGTGGAACCATTCTTTTGCTCAGGAGTGTACACGTAGGAGGCATTTCTGCTCTTTGCAACTCAAACAGGCTCCAGGCTGACAAAGGTTGACATTTCTGTGGTCGGTGGAACACCTGGGTTAATGCAGTTGCCTTTGACTTTGATCTGCCATTAAAGAACAGATCGAATTAATGAATCGAACAGACACACTGTAGGAAATTAGCAGAATTGGGTTATAGATGAGTGTTAGTAGGTTGGCAAGTATAGGCAAGTATGTATAGGGCAAAACTCACAGGCAGGTTATTTTAATTAATTAACTAATTAATGATTCTTTCACTAAAATCTGTAATGTACAAATCTGACTAATCTAACGGTCTTCATTGTTTGTTAAATACGCCAACAATGTAATCATAATGCTTAGTTCTCACGGGACGTGGCGGAGAACTTTTTTTGACCCACAGGAAAGGGGCAGACAATTTCTAGGAGAAAAATGGCTAACTCGGTGACACACAACGATTATATAATGATTATATAATTAATTAGAGACATATAATGGCGGAATAAGATCTTAAATCAGCGGGGCAAGGTATTTGACACAAACTTAAACTTCAATATCCACATTGACAATGTCTGTAACCAAACAAGTAAACAGATCAATGCTTTAAAACGTATGAAACTAAATCTCGATAAGTCCTGTAAAACAACAATATATAATAGCTACATTAGCAGTAATTTTAACTACTGTCAAATTGCATGGATGTTCTCAAGCAAGTCTAATCTTGAAAAGCTAGAAAAAACTAACAAAAGAGCGCTAAAATTAGTTTCGAACAACAATGATATGAGCTATGAAAGTATTTGTGAATATGAAAAACAACTCAACATACAAAAAAGATGTATAAAACAGGTTGCCATTCAAATGTTCAAAATAAAAACAGGTATAGGTCCTCGGTATCTCCAAAGTCTCTTCACATCAAGAGAGTTGAATTATGATATGAGAGATAATAACCGCTTTAACATTCCAAATTATGCTACAACTAGTTATGGCAAAAAGAGTTTCAGATACTACGGCGCAAAGTTATGGTCGCTTATTCCCATAGAAATAAAGAATTTGGAGAACCTCAAAAGCTTCAAATCTGCTGTCAATGCCTGGTTACTGAACTTAGACAATGCAAGCAATTTTGAATTTCTGTAAACTTTTGAAGTTGGATTTGCCGTTTTTTAATTGAATAATCCGAACATGTAATGATATATCGCACTTAAGATCATTATTAGTACATGCGGATAAGGGGGAATACTGAATGTGTTGCATGGGCATTGAGCGGTTACCGCTGGTCCATGCTTCATACTTTCTGTTTTCCTTTTCCGTTGTGTACGAGTAAATGACATTTTATGCCAATTTTGTATAAAAGCATTGGTATGGACACTTATTAATGGTGATTAATGACATTGAACACTTAACGTTTGAACCAACTGTATGTATATATGTGTGAAAGTGACAATTTGTTTACCATACTAGGTGCTAAAGATTATGAATTGCTATGTACCTGACTATGGTGCTACTCTTTATGGTGCCTCGAGATACTCTTAAACAGGTAGAAATTGAATTAGGTATTTAGTAATAGGTAGTTGTAGATATTACTCATCATCAACTTGTTAAAATAGTATCATAATTGTATTATAATACTGTTTTTCTGTGATTCATTTCAATTGTTGTTTTGTCGTTCAGAAGCTATGCTTGGGTACTGCGTTACCACTTGATTTTAAAACGACGTTAAATAAAATTTTACCATACCATACCAAGATCATATGTCTGTGGGGCAAGATCTAAATGCCTATGGGGCAAGATCTAACAGTCGGCGGGATGTCAAAAACCATTGGTGGGATGTCAAAAACCATCGGTGAGATGTCAAAAACTGCTGGCGAGACAGCAAAAAACTGCCAGCGAGGCTGCAGATGTTCCGCAGGGGCAGGGGATGTCCCTTTATGTCATGTTTTCGCTTGTTCTCACTCGAAAAATGTCTGCCGGACAACCAAACATTGAAAAAAGTTTCAGGCTGCTGAATCTTTTTTGACATCCACGGCGGAGTTCTCCCCATTTCTAGGAACCCGCTGACATGCAAAAAATACATTGACGAGATGTGAAAAATCGTCGGTGGGATGTCACAAATTATCAAAAAATCACCCAAATTTCCAGGAAATACCAGCCCGCCGACGCCAAAAGACCAAAGACCTCCATAACGTCCAGTGTGAACGTAGCATAATCTTTGGCATAACTCTCCATCAGCTCTCACGAATCACAAACTGCACATTTCATAATCTTTTCTTTCCACATAACAAATTGACCGGCTGTAACGCATCTTGTTCGAATCAGTACGTACAAGCCTTAAGCTAGCACCATTAATTCTGATTAATTTCTCTGATGGGATTCGTCTGCTCTCCTGTAACTGGGACAGAAAGCACAGAAGCCATTTCCTCAATATAGACCACAGTTCACGACCACATTAAAAGGCTATAGAAGCTACTCTGGCAAACCCTGATCAACTTGGTAACTTCTGACTTATAAAGATTTATTGGGTTTGTAGACCAAAGATCCTGCAGACTTAAACTGACTTATTTGCCACTTAGCAGTGACATTGGTGATCTGTAGATTTAGCTGCAAAGATGCTGTTTTCAATGTTCGGTGACTAGATCAGTAAAGATACTGCTAAAACAGTTTTATTGCAAGCTGGGTAGCTGAATGGTTACAGTCCTGACCTGCTCTGCTCAAAGGCTGTGCCTGCATGGGTTTAATCCCAGGCACCGAATCCAAAACATTTTCAGTAGATAGATAGATAGATAGATAGATAGATCTAGATAGATAGATAGATATGGTAAGTGCAGCAATGTAAGCCCAGTTCTGGGTGCTCACGAGGATTGATTGATGAGATGGGAGAGAGAGTGAGAGTCCTCAACATGTTACACATGTTACCTCATGTGAGGGATCTTCTACTTGCCCAGCATAGACACTGATACAAGGGGTCGCCAATTTAAAGTCTCATCCGAATGACATCCAGCTGGGATTTTGCTGATGAAGGTGTACTGAAAATTTTGTTTTCCCCACCCGGGGTTCGAACCCATGCAGGCAAAGACCTTCAAGGGACCAGTAGACCTTCAAGAGCAAAATTTCAGATGGATGTCATCAATCATCAACAAACCCTTTGTGAAACCAGAACTAGTCTTAGAGAGCTGTCAATCTAAATCATATTCTGCTCTTGCATACTTCTGTTTCAATTGTCCTTATCGAAAGTTTCAGCACATTTGTCCTCCCAAGCAGAAGTGTTCAATTTCTCAGGCCTGAGGCCAGACATAATTGATTATCTGCTTCTTGAGTTGACCTACCCAACAGATTTTCTGCCTATGAAAAAAAATCACTTTATCCGCAGTTTTTATTCAAGTGATATTATAAAAAAATAACAGAACTTTTTTCGTTCTACCGACCGACCTTGGAAAAAGTGCCTCGAGAAGATCCGAGAAGCTGAAGATCAATTTTGTTGAGCCTGATTGACTCAATGAACTGGAAGTCTTACAGGAAGGAGGATGGCCAAGAACCATGTAATTGTTTGGGTAGGACCTCAAAGCTAGTGATCTGTAAGACTCACATTTATCCAAACATGCATAAGACAAATTTCTCATTAATTACGCATGAAAAAGGTTGACCTAATTGGCACATTAATAACCATTCATTAACCTAAGTCATGATGTGCCATGCAGTATGCCTAACTACCAACCCCCAAATGAATATATATAGTCCTTGCATGGGCTAGACCATGACAGGAAGATCAAAGAGCCGACCAGATGAAACTTTCAGGGCGGGAGCTATGGATTTTACCCTCTGGACGATCTTTTTTTCACACGAGAAGCAACAATAAACTCTTTTTTCATATACAAAGCAGTGACAAACTTTCTTTGCAATTTTAACATTGCGGCATCCTGGCTCAAGGTGGAAACAAACTTTTTTTATGACTCTTTCTTTCGATGTCATGTGCACCCACCCCCCCCCCCACATGTATCAACTGGTCTGCCCCTGAAGTAAAACCAACGCTATTACCAGAATACTGTTTCACCATCTGTGTCCAGGATAAAACTTTTGCAGAATTAATTGAATTAATTTACCCTGACCATAATGACCAATCATAGATGAATCTGGGCCTGACATATCTCTTTGAGGTCCAACCCAAACAATTACATAACAATTACATGGTTCTTGGCCATCCTCCTTTCTGTAAGACTTCCAGTTCATTGAGTCAATCAGACCATCCGGACATAATTGATCTTCAGCTTCTCTTGGATCTGCTTGAGACTTTTGTTTTCAGAATTCATTTACCTTGACCAGTCTTGGGATGACAGTTTCTGAGTAAGTCTTGTGCATTACGAATGTGTGGTGGGGCACTCCGGCTTTTTTGCGGACTTCCTGCCATACTTCTTCTCCAAACTTCCTTCGGACTGCATCCGCAATTCCTTCCAAAAGTAGTCCGTACATGCTGCCCAAGGATATGCAGTGACGTCACAATGACGTCAGGAATTTATGGGAAGTTGATTTCTATCAGATGATCTGCAACAAAAATTAATGCTTCATTTAAGCTTCAAGAATACAAATGGTCTCAAAATTGGAAAACGTTCCTTTTTAATGTGTTTCAGGACATCCCTTCATTATCTTAAATCATAAAAAAAGCCATGACACTGTCTTTGACTCATTTTACTGTTACACCGTACATTTTTCAACCAAGCCCGAAGTTTTTACAGCAAACACCATACAGCGAAAACTATAAGAATAAAAAAATTAAATTTTGGGTAGAAACCTATTGTGTTTATAGCAAAAATTGTTTGTAATTTATTGTCATAACGGTTTGCTATGTTATCTCAGCCTATAATCATAAACAACAACTTATTGCAATAGGGACAGAACATAATTATGCAGGATATCTGACTTTCTTGTGTAGTACTTTTCATATTTGCATGAAATGTATGAGCTCTGGAAATATTGGAGGGGGGCTATAGTCATGGGCGGCCATACTAGTCATTGAGAGACAAAAGTTATCAGGGCTAGCAAATGGCTTCAGTGCACCTTTATACTGCCATATGACAAATCAAAGAAATGCCCAAGAAATGTGTGTTTTGATATAAACAGTTCAATAAAAATAAGTCCCCCTTCGGATAAACTTGAATATCCCAAAGATTCCTTCGCTGATATTTGTGACAGTTGGCTATTATAGCCCCATATATCGACTTTACAAGTGTGTATTTACAGCTCAGTGGCATTATTCCTGACTCAGCCAGCAGCCTTCGAGTGAGCCCGACCCCATTTTTCAAAAATCCATTGTTTTTCCAATGGATATGAACAATTTCACCATGCGAGGGAGCCACCAACTGGATAAAATTCATCATGTGTCTGGAGAAAATTTGCTTCTAAATCACATTTTATTTAGAAGATAACTATGGACTTCTTTTGTAACAGTTTTACAGTTAGGTTCCTTGGATGCAATAACAAATAATTTGAGTGGAGTTTCAACACCTTTTGGTAAATTTTTTTTTGGAAAAAAAACTTAGGATTTTTGAAAAGAGGGGTACGTGCACTCGGGGTCTGCTGGTGCAGACTAAAATTTAGCAATAAAGCTACAAATGCACATGCACATTGTCAATATATAGGCCTACAAGCTGGCCAACTTTCACCAAAATCAAAATCGGAGAAGTGGTCTTTGAAATATTCACGTTTTCGTAAAGGGGACATATTTTTGTTGAACTGTTTATTTGTCACAGATTCCATCCAATTTGACAGTTGATTATGAAAAACATTTTCTCAATATTCACAGTTATTGTTGGGTGTTGTTGGTTCTATAAGTTGGAAAAATTATTTGCATGACCACAACATTATCAAAATAAGTCAGATGTACAAGGTCAACTATTGCATTTGTACCATATCTGTGTGTTTATTTGCAGAATGGCCCTGCTCCTGCAATCTCCAAATTCGAATTGCATACGCTTGTATTGTCTTATAGGGTATTATTCTGTCTCTGTTCGGGACTGACAAGTGGCAGCAGAATTTTGACAGTCCCTGGAAAATCGAATTGGGTCAACAATAATTTGATCTGTTTTGGACAGATCACAAGATCAGGTCGCAAAACAGCTGTCCATATTACTACGTCAAACTACTTTCACAAAGCATGGTTGCTGGTAAATATCCAGTCCACTGCTTGAATGAAAATGTTTGGAAATCATGAGACAAAAGAAAGTTTTGAAACTTTAGCATAAACTTTGCCTGTTAAAGGGATGATTTTACTCATCAGAATTTTGATGGTATTCAATCTACTTATGCCATTTATGCATGTTAAATTGTGGTCAGAATAGTGTCCAAAAGGAATGCTTTCTCACTTCTTCACGTGTCCATACAAAGCCAATGTTTTTTGCTTTGAGATATCAACTTTACTTTATGGAGATTTATTAACTAGGACAACAATATAATTTACAATTTCATAAAAGCTGTGTAACACTCAACAAAATGTCTTGTCCATGCCACAAGTGGCCCTTCTATGCTGGCATTATATGTGAGCTACAATGTATACATCCTCCATGATAAAAAATAGTTCCAACTTATTTTGGTATTTACAAGCTGTCTGCTTAAAATTGAAGCCAACCAAAGTCAGATTAGACACTTACAGAGTTTTTGGAAATAAACTGGACCATTAGACTGGCGGGATTTTTGAAAAATGGCTTTATTTAAAGAGGTACGAGCATTTTGGGGTAAAAGTCGGGAACCCATCTTTTTAGCATATTTAAGGTATGCCGATTCCGAAAAAACCGGTTCCCAAGCGATATTCCGGGTCCTTCACCTCCTAATTTGCATAACAAAATGGCCGCCAAATTAGCCATTTTTTGATCGTTTTAAAGTAGTAACCTTCAATATATATAAGTTTAGGAAGGCAAAAAAGGCAAACTAAGTGGCTCAATCCATGTTATGAAGACCAAGGAATAACCACACCATTTTAGAATCAATTATACAAGTTTTATGGTCATTGATATGCAAATTAGTAGCCGCCATTATACAAAAATGCCTTTTTATGTCCTCGGGATTTATCCCAGGACATATCTGTCGTGAGACCCATATCCTGTCAATCTTCTAATTTAGTGTTTTCAGAAAAACTATTCACTGGCGAAATGACACGCCCAACTAATGTATTCCAATGATACAACTTCCTCTTATGCATCCCTGCCTGCAATTTCAATCTTCTCAGTGTTCAATTTACTTTAATATATGACATTTTCCAGTTATTTTGTGACAGCTTCACCAAAAACGATTCCAAATTCGTTGCAACGGGTCCTAGCAGCTGCACACATGCAGCACTGCACCCTCACTAGCCAACCTTGGCAACCCAAGCACTTGGCCCCACTATGTGGGTCACTGTTGTGTCACTGCTGCTGCTGCTGCTGTGCTGAATATGCATGAGTTGAAAAAAGTTGAACTAAGTTCAACAGTTGACCTGATTCTACCTGGAGTGCTTTCTCTCTGTCTCTGCTCTGGCTCAGACTGGCTGCCCAGTCATGGATTGTCAGTAGAAGATCAGCAGTGTACAATTTAGCCTTTCTTGTCAGCCTGACTTTACCACTCAATTGATTCAAAATGTGCTCTTGAAATGCAGTTATTGCTTTCTTAAAATCACTGCTGACATATCATTTTAGTCAAGTTATGAGACACAGAAATGTTCTTCTTGTATATTGTTCTAATGATAGGAAAAGCTATATGATATTACAATAGCACATAGCACATATATATATACAATTTATATTAGAGAAGAGATCTATAGAGTGGGCCTATAGCATATTGACATAGCAGACTATATTCTAAGTCAGGATGTCTGTAGAAAAACACTTAATTTCTTGAGAGCCTCCCTGGTCCAGTCACTTTCACTTTTTAATACTGATATACACTGTTGATATTATATTTTTTTATATCATTTATTTTAAATGAATCGGCCTGTGAGCTCCTGTGCATCTATCTATCTCCCACCCTGCTGCAAGGGACACCCTCACTAGCCATGTGCTGTCAACTCAGTGACAGGATGCACATGGTCACTGGGGGGGGGGGGGGCTGCATGGGGATTGGGTGGCCTCTTGATTGTAGGCCTATCATGTTTGAATGTGTTAAGAGAGTACCTGAAGCATATGCATGATATATATTTTTTGGATCTATGACATATTCACAGCTGATTAAATGTTTTAAAAGGAAATTTTAAAGGCCAATGGACAAGCCAGCTGACTTACATGTTAAACAAGTTCAGATGCCCGAGGACATGGTGCATGCATTGCATGCTATTTTCTTCAATAACTTCATTACTAATCAAGCAAATTTAACAAATTAAAGTTCTATACCAATGTTTTAAGGGTCAATGAAGATGATGAAACCATCTATTAAGTCATAACACTCATCCAATATTAATTATGCAAGAATAATGGTCATTAGTATGTTAATTAGCGATGAAATATTACAGAAAATACCAATCTTCACAGTGTCGTCTATGCTAATCCAGGAATCTTTACAAATTAAAGGTCTATACCAATGTTTTAAAGTCTATGAAGATAATGAACTTATTCATAAAGTCATAACTCTCATCAAATATAAAATATGGAAAAACAATTGTCATTAGTATGCTAATTAGCATGACATATTTCAGAAGAATAGATTTCGTTATATCGATGCTGCTAATCCTGCAAACTTTACAAAATAAAATGTATATGCCAAGATTTTAAGGGTCAATGAAGAAGTCATTGACAAAGTCCATACATTCATCTGATATTAGTTATGCAAGACCTGCAGTCAGTAGTAAATTAGCAGTGTCATATAACTGCAAAAAAAGTGTATTCTTATACCTTTCCTACGCATCAAGCAAACTTAAGCAAATGAAGTCCTCCAACAATTTTGGTTTTTTCAAAGTCTGCAATACTTCAAAGGTCAATGCAGGTCATGAACTCATTCAAAACATAATAATATCAGTGATATCCCTAAATTTGTTTTGTTTGTAAAGTTTGCTAGATTAGCGAGGAATATCATGGCTGTAGCTGGAATTCTGGTTTGGGGCAGGCGAAGTTAGGCAGGAGCTCCAATTATTCAGCAGTGTCTCATGGCCTGAAAATGCCTTCTAAGCAATCTGAAGCACCAATTCCCCCATAAAAGACATGGAATCACTGTATTATCATTTATGTAGTGTCCAAATTAGTAAAGTTTGAATGTCATACACATATTAAATGCTTCAAATTAAACAGTCATCATGAAAGTTTATGAGTAAAATAAAGAAGGGCATAACAATTCAAATTGTCATTATTTGGTATTCTGTGTGAGATCAGATGCAGCAAACAAATTAGAAAACTCAATAATATTATGCCTTCTTCATGGCTCTTCCCTCTCAATATCTCTTGCCTCCTCTCAAAAGATCTTGCCTCATCTCTAGCTCTTGCCTCCTTCATCGCATTCTCCATCCTTTCCAGTGACCCCAATCTCCATAATCTCCCTTTCCGCCTCCTTCCCAGCTCTTCCCTTCTGCCTGATAGCTCCTGTCTCCCACCTGACTGCCTCCTCCTAGCTCTTGCCTCCACAACAGCCATTCTCTCCTCTCTCTGACTTCTGTGTTCTCCCACTCAGCCCGATCCCAAGTTTTTCCAACAGCTTTTGCTTTGTCAAATTGTGTTTCCTACCTCTCTGCTCATCTTTCTTTTTCCTCCACGATATCTGCATTCTCCTCTGCCTCCTGCCTAACTCCTGCCTCCTGCATAACTCCTGCCTCCCTACTCAATAGCTCATCTGTTCCCCCTTCACTGTCTACTTCTTAGCTCCTTCCTGATATTGGTTTCCTCCTCCCTGCATTGCCTCCTACCCATCGGCTCTACCCTCTTTTGTCTGCTTCCACTAGCTCTTGCCTCCTCCCCCAGAGTGGTTCTTCAATAACTATCTGGCTACTCCTAGATAACTAAATGACTCCTCCTCCCCTTCTTTTCTCTTAGTTTCTCTTGGTACCCTCCTCCTCCCTTGTCGCACAATGTCTCCATCAAGTGGTCCTATTAGAATATCTCCTGACCATCCCTACCTTTCTCACTCACTACCAGTGTTCCATGCACACATCAAATTTTTTTATTAAAAAAAATGAATACACTGTCTGCTCTTCGTGTAGGCTTCACTGTTATAAGGGGAAAATAGCAGTTTTATTATAGTAGGAGTGTCAGTATTGCCTCAGAATAGTTTTGCATATTGGGAGTAGCAAGGTGACTTCATGTCTGAGTTGAGGGATCTGCCAATAATGCATATGATATCATCTTGATACACCCAGTCAGGAAGATATGATGGGACCTTTGCTGAATTTCAAGGCTGGCATGTGCCATCATGCATTGAGTCCCTGAAAATTCTGAAGAGACACCTTTTTCCGCAAATATGGCATCGCTAATAATCACACAAATAACTATTATTCTTGCATATTTGATATATTTTGAGTTTATGAATGAGTTTTTTACCCTTGAGCCAGTGGTATGGAAGTTTTATTTGCTAAATTTGTTGGATCAGTAAGGCAGATATTAAGAAAAACATTTTGCTTGTTAGTATA
This sequence comes from Platynereis dumerilii, assembly GCA_026936325.1. Lineage (NCBI taxonomy): Eukaryota > Metazoa > Annelida > Polychaeta > Phyllodocida > Nereididae > Platynereis > Platynereis dumerilii. The sequence continues at coordinate 34,609,151 of JAPTHN010000010.1, forward strand.
TATATGTACTAAAGACGATTAATCTTATATAATTAATATTTTATGAATGTCATGACTTAATAAATAAATTCAATATCCTTTGACTCTTTTAGCTTTGGTACTGAAGTTTTAAATATAAAGTAGGCTGGATTAGTAGACAGGATATGAAAAACTACTATTTTTTTCTGTAATATTTCATCGCTATTTAGCATACTAATGACTATTATTTTTCCATTATCAATATTTTATTTGTGTTATCATTTTATAAATTAGTTCATTATCTTCATTGACTCTCAAATATTGGTAAAGCACTTTAATTTTAAAGTTTGCTGGATTAGCAGAGAAGATATACTAAGAAGATTGTTATTTTCTGTAATATTTCATCACAAATTGGCAAATTAATGACCATTATTCTTGCATAATTAATATTGGATGAGTGTTATGACTTAATAGATTGTTTCATCATCTTCATTGACCCTGAAAACATTGGTATAGAACTTTAATTTGTTAAATTTGCTTGATTAGTAAGGAAGTTATTGAAGAAAACGCATTTTTGTATAATGGCGGCTACTAATTTGCATATCAATGACCATAAAACTTGTATAATTGATTCTAAAATGGTGTGAGTATTCCTTGGTCTTCATAACATGGATTGAGCCACTTAGTTTGCCTTTTTTGCCTTCCTAAACTTATATACATTGAAGGTTACTGCTTTAAAACGATCAAACAATGGCTAATTTGGCGGCCATTTTGTTATGCAAATTAGGAGGTGAAGGACCCGGAATATCGCTTGGGAACCGGTTTTTTCGGAATCAGCATACCTGAAATATGCCGACTTTTACCCCAAAATGCTCGTACCATCCACATATTTCAAAAATCCCGCCAGTCTACATCACTAAATGATGGAACTGTCCTGGTTTCTTCCAGAGATTGAAATTCTGTTGACCGCTCACAGGAGCTCGCGAATTTTGCACCCTAGCTGGCAGCAAATAGCGGTCAACTTGTAGGCAGGGTATTATTGGTATGCATGCGCGTAGCGAAAACCTGATTATAGCAATCTAGAGCCTGATATTGTTCTAAAACGGACTGTAAGCCATTGTCGATTACATGGTTTCACATGAGTTCACATGTGTTTTTATAAATGCGAATATTAACCAAATGATTTAGTGAGCTGCTCAATATGTATTCGCTGGATATGTTTCTTCCCAATGGATGCCAAAAAAATTCACAGACTGCCGAAAGCTGTATTCGAATTTACGCTGTATCTCAGGTATTCAAATATCCAAACACCAATATAAAGAGTTGCTAACTCAAACAAACTTTTATCTAAATCATTGCATCTTTGTTTCTAACTAATTGGGGGAGATAAACAAGCATTTCTATAAAATGATCATACACAGACTGTGTGATAAACAGTAACATCCATTAATTGGATTGCAACTACAGATACAGATATATCTGTTTCACTGCACCAAACTGTCAATCAGTCAACCTGGATGCTGTAATCATGACTGATTGGCCCAGGCAGCTGCAGTGTGAAGTGGAACATCTGGTATAAAAGAACTATAGCTGTTTGCATGGCATAAAACAGCTGGTGTAAAAGAGCTGTGTGTTGAATGAAATGCAGTGATTCAATTCTACCAAACTATGAGAATGGATTGAGATAATTATGCAAATAATGCCATTGCAATGATCACCCAGTGCAAAATAATGCAATGAATGACATGCACTATAAAATCTGTTATATATCATTTTGATAATGACATAGCACAATAATATTCATCCCCAAAGCCATGTGTCAAAAAGCACAAGATTAGCCCAAGTGATGCCATGGGCAGTCTTGAAATACAATGTGGCAACACCTACAAATGCTCACAGTTATAAAGTTATAGGTAATCCTGAACATACCTTGTAATGCTGCCTGCTTGTAGTAATGTTGGACAGAGAGCTGCTATGGCTGTAGACTGGCTGTAGTAGCAAGTGTGTAGCCATGAGAGAGAGTTCCAGTCTGCAGTGGCATCAACTCTCTGCAGGCAGCCCCAGCATCATTGGTCACAATCACTGCTGTGAAGGTTGCTGTGTTGTCACAGTGGAAGGCCTCCATTCCTCACGTAGCCCTTCTACAGGGAGCTGTCTGGATTTCTTGAGCTTTTTCTGGTTGATTCAACTTGATTGAGCTTGTTTCTTAGTTGTTTGAACTGTTTCTTATCAATCTGTGTAGGTTGAGCTTTTCACCTTGGTTTGTTGAGCGTTCTTTCTTGGTTGGTCCACTTCTGAATTGGTTGAACTTCCTTTGTAATCTATGACTCTTACAGCGAAACACTTTGATATAAAATTAAAGTGGACTGTGGCACTGTGAAAATGGCACTTCTTGACTCATGATAGCCGATGAAGTGTCATCTTCTCTACTTTCAACATGGGAAACATAGAGGCTGTTTGATTAGTCATGATCAAGAGTGAGCCATTTGACTTCTTATTACAAATTTTAGAGCGAAAATCATATGCATAATCCTTTTGTTTGGCTGTCTCGTTCAATCAAATTAACATTGAAAGTATTGGGTTTGATCATGACAAATCATCAGCATGATGACACGCAATGTGCCATTTTCACAGTGCCACAGTCCACTTTAATTCTATATCAAAGTGTTTTGCTGTAATCTCAATTCAATTCAATTCACTTTCAAAATAATTTACTAGCTCCAGATATATTCACATTTTTTTATAGAACTCTTCACATCAAAATCAAACAATATATTCTAAACTCCAGACTTATTACTCATGATGATTGCGGTGTACCAAATTTAAAATGCCCACATAACCACAAGTATGTATTGGATATAGTAGATTAGCCTCACATACAAAGCTAACTATAAGGGAAAATTTCTGGACTTTTACAATCTTCATCATATTTACATGGAATCTCAAGTTCTTTCCATGTTGCTAAAATGTGATGTCGGAGATGACTCTTTTCTCTAACATTGCAATATCTGTAAAAGAACTACAAACTGTGATGTTATTTTAAACTGGGTCAGATTGCGCGGCTTCCAGCCAATGTGGTTCCAAAGAAAGTGAGCATCACAGTTTCAACACAGTGTCGGAGAAAGCATTTTTTCTGGGATAGCCCCTTCAACCACATCGTCACAGCTTGCCAGCCAATGGGCTGACAGCAGAACTAAGCATCACAGTTCAGGCCTAAACATTGACATATTGACAGAAGCGTTATATTTGTTATCCCAATGAACTGTCATTGGCAATCACCTGTCTAATCAGACTTAATGGCTGCTTCGTGAGCATTAGACAACTGTAATTATCCCCACAGAATTGTTTGACTAATCTGCAAACTAGCCACTTTTCAACTTTAAACTTCAATGGACCTTGCAATAAACAAAAGGCTTTGAAAATGTTGGTAAACACATGGATTATGTGACATACAGCTGTTCTGGCAGCCCGTTGGCTTACAGGCTGTGATGTGGAACTTGCATGGGTTTTCCCAGACCCAATAATTTTCCCTCTGATACTGTGTTGAAACTTTGATGCTCAATTTCTTTGGATCCACACCGGCTAGAAGCTGGGGAATCCAAGCCAGTTTAAAATGACATCACAGCTTGTAGTTACTTTACATATATATTGCAATGCTATAGAGAACCGAGTCATATCTGACATCACACTTCAACAGCATAGAAAGAACTTAAGATTCCACGTAAATACATCATCCCAAGTCATACCATGACAAAATGGCCCATAACCTTTGCTAATTCATGAATACTTAATTAACTGACCCAGTTTTGGCTCAGCCAATCAGGGATGGCTACATCACAGTTTGAAATTGTTGCTTCTGTTTCACACAGTTACAAAAGGAGAAATTGTGTATTGTTGAAAGGTGCTATCACAGTTCCGAAAATTCCATTGAATTATGTATTTTCACAGTTCTGAAATTAAACTGTTTGAAAGTTTGCTTGTTTTACACTGTTTTTCTTAGTTGCCAGTAATCCTCTAAGTGTCCATAATCAGACTAAATCTGCCTGCAAAATGCTTATGACCTAAATAAGCAGCCAATCACAGAAGAGGTTGGAAATAGCAGAAAGCCCTGTCCATTTTAGCAGGGCTTGCGTGGGGAGGATGCGTAAATATGACAAGGACTGTAACTTTTATAAAAGACCTTGCTGGCATCTTAAGCTCCCAGATTTACATTCACATAACAATGAATGCTACCATAGGCCTACACTGGCACCTGGAGTTTACCCAGCGGCTGTGAGATAAATTTTGTTTTACCCTGTATCTGATGAATTTATAGCTGGAAAATGTTATTCCATATTTATGATCAAGAGTTTATTCAGCCAGCAGAAATTATGATAAAACAATCGTAACCAGTAAATGGGTGCTCCATCCATATCTTGAATTAATTGATAATTTGATCAAACAAGGGTCGTCTGCATAATTAAATGACATTAATGTCGTTCTCAGAAACATAGATTTTCATGGTCAGTGTATTCCTCTGAGCTCATTCTGGGCGCCCACATTACAAGGGTTGATTAATGAGATGAGATGGAACGAGAAGGTCCTCAACATGTTACACATTTGCCCCATGTGAGGGATATTTTACTTGAAAGAACAGACCGTGTCAGACACTGATACATTCAGTGATACAAGGCAAGGGACCTCCAATTTAAGTTATTTAGCACATAATCCTTACAACATCGAGCTGGGATTTCGCTCATGAAGCTCCACTGAAAATTTCGGGTTCCCCACCTGAGGTTCGAACCCATGCAGGCAAAACCTGGTGCTGAGCAGGTCTGAACAATGACCACTCAGCCACCCAGCTGCACATAGCATTCAGTCCATTTAGGTTGAAGCAATTTTGCCAAAGCTATCATATTGAAGTTAGATTAATTGCCATTTACGTGAGAGAGAGATAAACATAGCACTGTAAGTAGATTGTCCAGTAGCAGATAAGCAAGAGATGCTATCTCACAACTACTTTATCTCCTGTTTACATTTCCTATGCAGAGTTTGTTGATTTTTCTGCAAAGTTTTGTTGATTTTTAAGCCCCTGGTTTTGTTGGCATTTTAAGTTCCATAATCAGCCTTTTCCATCAAGTATTGCCAACCTTGGCCAGTGCTGATTTCACGGCATCATTAATTCTGATTTTGTCTCTGTTTTAGTGTGTTCATTAATTTTATTTACTGAATGCATTGTAAGTTCAGAGTCATTCAATTTAGGCCTACTTCAAAAATAAATTCTTTAAAACAGCAAGCTTTATTGTTGCTTTGAACAAAATCGTCAACTAATCCTTTTCTTAAGTTCTTTCAATGACAATCTATGCTGTTGAAGTGTGATGTCAGGGATTCTCCAGCATCGCAATAGGCCTATATGTAAAATAAATTCAAAATCTGATTACATTTAAACTGTGTCAGATTCCCCAGCTTCTAGCCAATGCAAATCCCCCAAAACTGAGCATCACAGTTTCAGCTCCGAATGTCAGAGTGAAAATTAGGTCTGGAAAAACCAATGAAACTTCAACATCACAGCCTGCCAGCCAGGAAATCTGACCCATTTTAAAATGACAGAAATGATCTATAGATGGAGAAAAAATTTAAAATACTCATTTTTAATGTTTATCAACAAATTTGAGGTACTATTGCGCAAGATTTTGATGATCATAGCTGTCGCCAAACTTCTGTGTCAACCAAATATCAAATAATTGTTTTCTGTTTCTAAGTGACCAATGAATATGTCACACAATGGCTGCCTTATTTTTTTCTGTTCTCAGAGTTAGTTATGGGTCAAAACATTTGACAAGTAAGTGAAACACAAGGCCAATGATATGATACAGCCATTCACTTTGATACCGAAAAAGAGTGAACTGTTGCACTGTGAAAATGGCACTTTGTGTGTCATCATACTGATGATCTGTTATGATTATACCCAATTCTTTCAATGTTAATTTGATTTAGGAGACTTATCCCTCTTGTTGGTGGCAGCCAAACGAAAAGATTATGCATCTGATTTTCACTACTAAATCAGTTAGGACAAGTCAAATGGCCTTCTCTTGATCATAACTAATCAAACTGCCCATGTGTTTCCCATGTTGAAAGTGGAGAAGATGACACTTCATCAGCAATCATGAGTCACGAAGTGAACTGGTCCTCATTTTTTCTTTAGAAAAGTGAAAGGCTTTAGGGAGGTTGGCTTACTTATCAAAGATTTTGACCCAGATGTAACTGTTTGTAGAGCAGATAAAATTGGCAGCCATTTGTGTCGATCCCGCCTCAAATATCTTACTTTACAACCCCATTTGTCCACAAGCAGTTTCGTGGGGGATGTTTATTGTTTAGCATTGACCCAATGGAAAAACGTCACCCAGGCAGCACTGTATCATAACATCATGTGTTGTGTCAAGATTCTAGGAGACAAGATGAGTTCATGTTATGTAACGGTATCCAACTTTCATGTTCAATATTATTTACCATGTTTGTAATTATGCTTTTCACTCGGTTATGAAGTTTTTTTTTTGTTTCCCGTACAAATATGTGGTGTAGCCTATGTCATGATGTCTGCTATCAGATACCCTACACTGCAAAACATTGATTCCAGTTATCGAATGGCTCAATCGCTCGGAGTCAAATTCGGGATCAAACAGAAATATGATCAACATCAAAATACCAAAAACATCAAAAGGAGGCAGATCAAAGAGGAACAGGAAGCTGAGGCCACTTCCAGTTCCTGTCTCAGCATGAAGTGCGTAAATGTTATTTAGGGGCCGACCAGACGATAGTTGGGGGGGGGCTATGGACTTTACCCCCGTGACGAACTTTTTTTTTCGTTCGCGACGCGTCGACGAACAATTTTTTTCGCATGCGCACTCGCGACAAACTTTTTTATCGGTATTTTAACATTACGGTACCCTAGCTACAGGTGGAAACAAACTTTTTTTTTATTTTCATGTGCTGAACAAACTTTTTTTTTCAGTGTCAAGTGGGAAACAAACGTTTTTTTTTCACCAAATATCCATAGCCCCCCCCCCCCCAAAGATCATCTGGTCAGCCCCTTACCTTCAAAAAATGTTAAAAAAATAAAGAAATTTCTTTTTGCAATAACACAAATTGATACAGCTATTGATATTCTCTGGACATCATCAGATCTTTGGGACCATGGTTTGAATAATGAATACATGTGCTTCGTCTCTCGAGATTTCATGCTGCTGGGGTTGAGGATGCCATCTGCTTGGCTTTTCATGAAAAGTGCTCTAAAACCCCAAGTAAGACATTAATAGCATAGCACATGAACTGAAATAACTGTCTGAAAAAAAAAACCCATGATTGGGACGGCGCAAAGTGCTGATTTCTTCTCTTCACAATATCGCTGCTCCGACTCAACCACTCCGACAGCACGTCCACCCCAGATTCTGTCTGACACGCTTCAATTTTCTGGTCAGTAGAGTTTTAATGGTTCAAGTTATATATGTCTGTGTGTCTAAAAATAGCTCACTCTCACCTTGCATGCACCCCAGTAAGGTCCCAGGTGTTCAAGCATACCCCCAGCTCTAACTCTCTAGCCAGAGAGACCTGTCTTTTTGGTACAGGGCGGTTGATGCTGGAGAAGTAAGCTTGAGAACACAACACTATGCTCTATTTTGACAGAATTTTATAGGCCTATCTTTTAAAAATCTGGAACGGCGCTCTGCTGACGCTCCAGTACAGAGCACCCCAGACAAAATTTACCATTTACCACCGAGGATGAAAAATCTCAGAAGATCACCTTTTACTGAGATGATCATGATCATCTTTTCCTGCAAGTTTCATGGAGCAACATGTGCAAGGAACAGGCATTGAATTGTCAGCTGCATATGCATTTCCTGGTTGTTGTTTTTGGAATCTTAATTGGCACTCCAATGATTCTCTGTCTTATCACATAAACCTTTCATCAAAATATCTCCAGCAAAATTAATCATTTCTGCATAATTATCAGAAAGGAGGCATATATGTACATTACCGGAACATAAATTCAAGACCAGAAAAATAACCCCCCCCCCCTCCTCCACCAAGGGCCTCAACTAGCAGTGTACAGTATAAGTTTTTAAAAAATTCTGTCAGAAGTCCTCTGTTTACCTATTTTGCCCTCCTTTCTCCTCTCCAACCCCAACTCCTTACAACAACCTTTGCCTCCTCACCACAACCTTATCCCAGATTACGAACTCTTTTAAAACAGCTGTAAATGAAATTGCAGTTAGCAAAGGGGCATGATATCAAAGAAATCAAACACAATGGGGGTGATGCAGTTTGAATTGGTTTTGGCTGAATGTGAATTGAATGTAATTTTAAAAGGTAGTTTTTGGTGGGAAAATGTAGGAATGTATGTGGGGAGAGTCAGAAGGTGTGAAAGGGTAAAGTAGTGGCTTATTCTTCCTTTCTGCTTGGGTAGTCATACTTTATTTTGGGTTGTATGCAGCATGAATGATCATCAGTCATCAGGTGAAACATAGAAGGATAGATGGGTAATTCAATCACATGACTTCAGTCATGTTCCATAAAAGCCATTAATTGATCTCTCTTTGATCTTCAATTGACAACAGTTGTATCTTGATTAGTAATCAAAGTGTCTCTTTGATCCTTGATCATTGTTAAGGTCATACAACGGTCCACCAGGCGGCACTGTGAGCGATGATACCAGCAGAGAGTTTGTTTACAAGTTGCTTGCTATAGGCAACTGCATGGTTTTCAAGACAAAAACTGGCCTACAGACCTTAATTTTCATCCAATTTGCGAATTGAAAAAAGCATCATGGAGGAAACAATATTTCCCAGCACATAGGCTGATTACAATTTTCCATTCTATAGAAACTTTTGTGCATTCTGCGAGTAAACTTTGATTTAGCTTATTTTTTTTGATAAACTTTTTTTTCAGAGGTTAGAAGTCTGCTATAAAATTTCAGTAAAAAATGTCAAACCTAGCCTATCATCAAGGACTATATTAACAGATTCTAAAAATGTAAAAAAAAGTTTTCAGAGTCCAATAGAAACTGATCTATGATGAGATACATTTCAACATGCACAAACTCTGTTATGACGTCAGAATGCCAATTTTCGACCTTTTTTTTGAGACAAACTTGTTTTCAGAGCTTTAAAGTCTGCTATAAAGTTTTAAAAAAATAGTTCAAACCCAATCAATCATCAAGGACTGTCTTTGTAGATTCTAAAAATGTAAAAATTATATTTTGAGACTCTATTAGTAGCAGGTTTATGACAAGATATGTTTCAATACGCACAGACTGAGCTATAATGCCCGAATGCCTATTTTCAAGAAAATTCGTGTTTTCAGATCTTTAAAGTCTGCTATAAAGTTTGCGAAAAAAATGTCAAACCCAATCAATCATCAAGGACTGTATTTTCAGATTCTAAAAATGCGAAAATTTGATTTTTAGAGTCCAATGGTTACAGATGTATGACAAGATATTCGAAATGGGCAGACTGAGCTATGACGCCAGAATGCCTATTTTCGGCAAAATTTGTGTTTTCAGAGCTTTAAAGTCTGCTATAAAGTTTCAGTAAAAAATGTCAAACCTAGCCTATCATCAAGGACTACATTAACAGATTCTAAAGTGTAAAAAAAAGTTTTCAGAGTCCAATAGTAACTGATCTATGATGAGATACATTTCAACATGCACAACCTCTATTATGACGTCAGAATGCCAATTTTCGACCTTTTTTTGAGACAAACTTGTTTTCAGAGATTTAAAGTCTGATATAAAGTTTGCAAAAAAAAATGTCAGACCCTATCAATCATCAAGGACTGTCTTTGCAGATTCTAAAATTAAGGAAATTTGATTTTCAGAGTCCAATGGGTGCAGATGTATGACAAGATATTTCGAAATGGGCAGACTGAGCTATGATGCCAGAATGCCTATTTTCGGCAAAATTCTTGTTTTCACAGCTTTAAAGTCTGCTATAAAGTTTGCAAAAAAAAGTCAAACCCTATCAATCATCAAGGAATGTATTATGTATTTTCAGATTCTAAAATTGCAAAAATTTGATTTTCAGAGTCTAATGGTTGCAGATTTATGACGAGATATGTTTCAACAGGAACAGACTGAGCTATGACCCCAGAATGCCAATTTTTGGCAAAATTCTTGTTTTCAGAGCTTTAAAGTCTGCTATAAAGTTTGGGGAAAATGTCAAACCCTATCAATCATCAAGGACTGTATTTTCAGATTCTAAAAATGCAAAAATTTGATTTTCAGAGTCCTATGGTTGCAGATTTATGACAAGATATTTCATCATGTACAGAGCGGTGACGCCAGGATGCCTATTTTTAGCTTAATTTTGGCGATATTCTTTTGTTCAGAGCTTTAAAGTCTGTTATGAAGTTTGAGAAAACAATTTCAAACCAAATCTACCATCAAGGGCTTACTTACAGATTCGAAAAATATTTTTTAGAGTCCCAACGGTTGCTGATTTATGATGAGATACATTTTAAGATGCAGAAACTGGGTTATGACATCAGAATGCCAATTTTCAATCTTTTTTTCAGATATTCTTTTGTTCAGAGCTTTAAAGGCTGGACTATACTTGCACTGCCTTGCATTGCAGATTTTTAAAATGCTAACATTATTTTCTGGAGTCTAACAGTTGCAAACTAATGATATGTCAGCCCAACAACATGTGTGTCTTATTGTTTCTGAATTAATTTTCGACATTTTTGGAGAAATTCTTGTATTGAGAGTTTACAAGTCTGCTATAAAGTTTGATAGAAAAAATTCTAACGAAATTCATCATTAAGGATAATACTTGTTCATATTTTAAAATGGTAAATATTATTTTTGAGGGTTCAAATAGTACCTCATTTATGATGAGATGCCTTTCAAGATGCACAAACTGACTTACGACACCAGATTGCCAATTTTTTTTTACATTTTTCAGAGATATTCTTGTATTCAAAGGTTTAAACTCTCCCATGAAGTTTGAGAAAAAAATTCCAACCAAATCCATTATCAAGGGCACTATACTTGTATATTCTAAAAATATATATTACTATTGATGAAATACTTTTTAGATGAACAAACTGACTTATGACGTCGATATAGACCCAGAATGGATGGATGATTGGGGCTTTACGTCTTATATTTATGCACTTGGTAGGCTAATTAGGACAGGAGGAGGACGAGGCAATTAGGTGAAGGATGATTGAAACAGCCATCCAACATAAGCCCAGGTGACCGGCAAGAGCTGGATACAGACCCTGGACCCAACAATTGGCAGCCCAGCACGCTACCACTAGACCAACCCGCCCCCCGAAATAGACCCAGAAGTCAGCTGAAAATTGAGTCATGACTTTCAAAACATCATTTCTACTAGCTCCAGTTAGAACCCAATGGGCACATCTACATTGCATTAAAGTTGTGACAACGTCGCAATGTTTGTGAAAATTTGACAGAATCGTATAGTTGAAATGACATTGTCACAAAGTTGTGAAGCAACATCAAAGATGAAAGATATGATGTAAGCATGCAACATTATGGCAACATTTAAATAAGCATGCAACATTATGGCAACGTTTTCAAATGTTTTGAAAAAGTCTCAATTAACTTAGTGGCAACATGATTTCTTAGATATATTTCTATATGACCAACATGCCAGCCCTCCACCATTTAGTTTATTTTGAGTGCCCCTTGGGAAATTGCTGTTAACTAGAGGGTCCCCCATACAAACTGCATGCAGTCTGAGATGCGCTACAGCCGAGTACAATGCTCCTCTCACAAATGACACACAAACTCATGGATTTGATTCACTTAGGCAATAGGGAGCTAGACTGTGGAGCAGCTTACCAGCACATATTTGATTTTAGATTAATTGGTTTTTTCTCTTACACTTTTTTGATAGCGCCCCCCCCCCCCATTGTATCAAAAATGTATTTTCTGGGTAGTGCCTCCCCAGTTATAGGCTCCAGATGCACAAGTGGGTCTCCCTGGTGTTGGGGGTGGCCAAGTGCAGGAGTGAAGGCCAAGAGGGGATGTACCAAAAGGAGGTGGCAGAAAAAGGACCATGTACAAAAAAGACAGTGGAGAAAGAGGCAGAAAAATTACACTTTTTACCTATTTTATGGAAAAGTGAGATTACTGATAATGTATTTAAAGAGCCTACACATTAGGGGAAGGCACCTTGGGAAACATATTGAAAGGGGAATATTGGAAGTGAGTGCAGGGTGAAGCAGCACTGTCAAGAAATTTTACAAGCGTGTAAGCTCCTTCCCAGGGAAACCTATATGCATTCTGTAGTGCATAATAATATTAGTTTGCTCTGCAGTGCTGCAAAATTTCTATGCCTAGGTTTTTTTGCATAGTTATTTTCTCGAAACTGCAATCTTAGCTAATTGCAAATTGCAGTCCATGGTCTTTAATAGGTGTCCTTTCATTGATTGCCTATTGAGGAGCAGGAGGAGGAGAATGGAGAAGGAGATGAGAGGAGGAGATGGGAGGAGGAGATGGGAGAGGAGATAGGAGGAGGAGATGGGAGGAGGAGATGGGAGGAGGGGATGGGAGTAGGAGATGGGAGGAGGGGATGGGAGGGGTAGAAAGAAGGAAGAGAAGGAGGCAGAAGAAGAGATGGATGTCGAGGAGATGGGAGATGGATTGGAAGGGAAATATGGGAGGATGATAATTATAATGGGGGTGATGGGAAAAGGAGAGGGAGAAGTAGGAGGAGCTGAGAGGAGGAGCTGAGAGGAGGAGCTGAGAGGAGGAGCTGAGAGGAGGAGCTGAGAGGAGGAGCTGAGAGGAGGAGCTGAGAGGAGGAGCTGAGAGGAGGAGATGACAGGAGGAGATGACAGGAGATGACTGGAGATGGGAGGAGATGGGAGGAGATGACAGGAGATTGGAGGAGAAAGGAGGAGAAGTAGAGGAGATGACAGGAGGAGATGACAGGAGGAGATGACAGGAGATGACAGGAGATTGGAGGAGATGGTAGGTGATAGGAGGAGGAACAGGAGAAGTAGGAGGAGATAGGAGAAGGGGTAGAAGGAGAAATAGAGGAGATGACAGGAGGAGATGACAGGAGGAGATGACAGGGGGAGATGACAGGAGGAGATGACAGGAGGAGGAGTTATGAGAGGAGAGGATAAGAGAGGAGGAGATGGAAAGATGAACAGGAGAAGTAGATGGCGATGGGAGGAGGAGATCACAAAGATGCCTATGGAGGAGCGGGAAGAGGAGGGACGTTCAGATAGCATAATTTTCATGAGTACTTTGCCCAATAGAAGAATCACACAATGAGCTACAGGGACACCTCTAAGTGCCACTATCGAGGAGCTCCTGAGGAGGAGGAGGAGGAGATTAGAGGGGAGTAGGAGGAGATTAGAGGGGAATAGGGGAAAATGGGGGGGAATAGGTAGATGAGAGGAAGAGTAGAGAGGGGAGAATGATAATGAGAAGGGAGGAGGAGGAGAAGGGAGAAGTAGATGGGAGGAAGATGAGGAGGAGAAGTAGGTGGAGATGAGAGGAGGAAATCACATAGATAATTGTCGAGGAGCAGGGGGAGCAAGGGGAGGAGGAGGACGAGGAGCAGGGGGAGGAGGAAATAAGGGGAAATAGGCAGAAGATGAGAGGAGCAGTAGGAAGAGATGGGAGGATGATAGTGAGGAAGAAACGGGGAAGAAACGGGGGGAGGATGAGGAGGAGAAGTAGGTGGAGGAGATGAGAGGAGGAAATCACATAGATAATTGTCGAGGAGCAGGAGGAGCAGGAGGAGGAGGAGGAGGAGAGGGAGGAAGAGGAGGAAGAGGAGGAGAAATTAGAGTGGAATAGGAGGATGATGTAGTGAGGAGGAGGAAATGGGGAGAGGATGGGGAGGAGGAGTGGGAGGAGATGAGAGGAGGACATCATACTGAATTAAGGAGGAGGAGGAGGAGGAGGAGGAGGAGGAGGAGGAGGAGGAGGAGGAGGAGGAGGAGGAGGAGAACAATGATGAATAGGGAGAAGATGAGAGGAGGAGAAGAAAGAGATGGGAGGACGATAATGAGGAGAAAGGAGGCGGAGAAGTGAGGAGGAAGAGGAGAACTAGGAGGAGTTGAGAGGAGGAGATGGGAGGAGAAGTAGGAGGGGATGAGATGAGTAGATGGAGGATATGAGAGGAGATATGAGAGGAGGAAATGGGAGGAGGAACAGGAGGAGAAGGAGGTGTAGATGGGAGTAGGAGAACAGGCCTCCTCCTCCTTCACATCTACCAAGTGCACAAATACAGGACGTAGAACCCCAATCATCAATCCATCCATCCTCCTGCTTCACATATTTCCTCCCATCTCTTCTCATATACCTCTCATCTCTTCCTCTTTCTGCTATCTCACCTCCTATTTCTCCTCCTCTTCCTCCCGTCTTTTCCTCCCACCTTTTTCTCCCACTTCCTATTTCTCCTCCTTCTCCTGTCTTGTACTTAGCATCTGGCTCCCATCTCCTCCAACCTATGTTCCTCTAATCTCCCAGTTCACATCCTCTCCTCCGCTGACAATCCTCCTTCTTGTGCTCATCCTGCCGCTCCTTCTTCAATCTGTGGGAATCCGAAAATTTAGCTCCAGATATGCCACTGGTAATGAATATAACAAAAGGGGAGGGTTGCAGATCTGGCTTGATTTGCCAACTAGAAAAATACTTTCGCTTTCTTTTTTCTAATATTATGAATCTTATGACTTTGGGACTTGGGAGTGTTTGTAAATTTAATAGGAGTTAGCAAAAAATTTACACTTCATCTTATATTGAATACATTCTATAAGATCAATAGGCATATCCCTACAGTCCGGGAGTGTGACAGCCTGGCATCGGAGGTTATAACTCAGTTTGCGTTGTTTTAATGTGTATGTTGAAACGTATCTTGCCATGCACATAAATCTATTTATAAGACTTCCAAAAATAATTGTTAAATTTTTAGAATATGTATACAATTTCTGTCCTAAATAATGGATATGTATTGGTTTTTTTTCCTTTAACTTTTCAGCAGATTTTAAAGCTTTGAACGCAGGAATGTCTCAAAAACGGGCGAAAAATTGGCATTCTAACGTCATACTAAGTTATTGTATTTTAAAATGAATTTCATCATAATCAGTAACTATTAAACTTTTTCTTTAAACATTTTTAGAATCTGCTAATTTAGTACATAATGATAGATTTGGTTTGAAAATTTTTACTCAAACTTCATAGCAGACTTAAAGCTCTCAAAGCAAGAATTTTGCCAAAAATAGGCATTCTGGCGTTATAGCTCAGTCTTTGCACGTGGAAACATATCTCGTCATAAATCTGCCACTATTAGAGTCTCAAAATATAATTTTTACACTTTTAAAATCTCTTAAGTACAGTTCTTTATGATTGATTGGGTTTTAATTTTTTCTCTCAAACTTTATGGCAGACTTTAAAACTCTCAAAACAAGAATTTTGCCGAAAATAGGCATTCTTGCATCATAGCTCAGTCTGTGCATGTTGAAACATATCCCTGCCGGGTATAAGATGCAAAAATCATGGGTGACATGCTCACACCTGCAACAGCTAAAAACTCCTCTCCTACCGATGATTCTCACCTAAACTATCCACCTATCCTTATTGATCTATCCTGTCCTTCTGATAACAGCAAATAACTGTGAAACAGCTCCCTTATTTACGTTTCCTGCCTCTACTGTTTTTCTCCACCAGGGGCGCATGAATTTCCATTGTAGTTCACTGACTGCTCACACCAGAGGCTAGTGCCACAGTCTCTCTTCCCGCCAAAACCATCTACACACTCCAGTGTCACCTGCTTTCCATGCCTGCACACTGGCTGACCCACTTCTACTCATCGTATCTTCGCCATCTTACCCTCATTTTAAAGATTTTCATCATTTCCCTGTTCATATTTCCACTGCCATCACTGGCAATCTACCTCTTCATTTTCACATATAATGGGGGGTCGGGAGTGGGGGGGGGCGCTCCATTCCCCCTAAAAATTCCCCTCAATGGCTATGTCTATAAGTAATATTTCAATACTCTTCAACCCTCGGCCATGCAAGGTTCACTACGACACCTAAGACGTCAACAATTAGGACAAGACCAATCCGCCTGTTTCATCAATGTGCACATTGCTCACATTAGGCGTACCAGACAGATTCCACATCTGCATCTGCCATTATCGTTTGTTGGGGGGGGGGGTCTTCATCCCCCTAAACATGTGCCTCAATGGGCATTACTAGTCTTGTCATAAATCTGCAACTATTTGAGTCTCTAAATACAATTTTTACATTTTTAGAATCTTCTAGTACAGTCCTTAATGATTTATTGGGTTTGAATTTTTATTCTCAAACTTTATAGCAGATTTTAAAGCTTTGAGAACAGGTTTGTCTCAAAAAAGGTTGAAAATTGACATTTTGACGTAGTAATTCAGTTTGTGCATCTTAAAATGTATTGCATCATAGATCGGTAACTATTGCACTCTGAAAACTTTTTTTCACATATTTAGAAACGGAAAATACAGTCCTTGAAGATAGATTCACTTTGAAATTTTTTACTCAAACTTTATAGCAGACTTTTAACCTCTGAAAACAAGATTTTCTCGAAAAATCGCAAAAATTTGCATTTTTGGGTGACTTAATGCTTATTCTCGAAGAAACCAATACAGTGAGAAGTATGAAATGTTTCTCTTAGTGTTGTCCTTTAATACAGGCATCTTTTGACATCAAAACTATCTTTCTAACTTTAATCATTCCAGAGCAGTGAATTTTTTAATATAGAGAAAACATGCTAAAT
Source organism: Platynereis dumerilii (assembly GCA_026936325.1). Taxonomy (NCBI): domain Eukaryota; kingdom Metazoa; phylum Annelida; class Polychaeta; order Phyllodocida; family Nereididae; genus Platynereis; species Platynereis dumerilii. The sequence continues at coordinate 34,625,883 of JAPTHN010000010.1, forward strand.
CGAGGTTCACTCGCTGAATGTGCAAAAGTTTTTATAGAAGCGACAATTATGATGATTTTAAGTGCTGGAAAATATTGTTTCCTCCATGATGCTTTTTAAATTTTGCATATCGGACAAGTATTAATGTCTCTAGGGCCGTTTTTGTAGTGAAAACCATGCAATTTCCTGCAGTCAGCCACTTGTAAACAAACTCTCTGCTGGTATCATCGCTCAGAGCGCCACCTGGTGCATTTTAATTTAAGGTACAACCTCATTGACTTGATTTGACATTAGTCACTCAGACTTTTAAATTATTTTGTCATTTCATCAAATATTATACATGATACACACTACATACTCAAGTTCATTTATTTGCAGTTGCTTGTATATAGGGGAGAGTGCCCCAAAACGCACCCCTAAGGGAGATCTTGAATACCAGGATGATGATGTTCACTAATAATTGTACTGGATTGTGCATAAAGGCATTTTCTATCAAAATATGCCTAGGATACGAAATATTACACATTATTCATCTTTTTACAAGATGAAATAGTTTTGGGGCAAAAAGGTGCTTTTTAGGCACCCGTATCTTAAAAAGCACACCCCCTATGTTGCCTAAAAGGCACCCCATATTTTACTATAAGTTGCTTTGTTCTTAAAAAGCACACCCCTTCACACCTCACATTTAACATGAATTACAGTTTCTTATTGATTAATTTTTTTTTTTTTGCACAAAGTAACTTTTTTGGTCAGAATTTGGAAAAGATAGCCTATTGGAAAGCTGTTTTTTATTCTGAGGGTTATAATGCAAGATTTAGACTGGGGTCTGGCTCTTAGGCTGCAGTGTATGTTTCTTGATTTTTGTTGTTTTTTCCGAAACCGTGGCGCTTTTTGGAAATTTTTCTCTTAAATTTGATAGAAAAGAAAGCAGAAAAAGTCATGTTGTAGTCTCCGCATCATCACCACTGCCATTATTGCCGGTACAGTGGCTCAAAATCATAGAAATGTTATAAGAAATGGAGCCATTTTCACCCGGTCCTTGTTTCTGGGCACCTATGCTTAGCAGTATTAAAAAATTTGATGAAATAATTTTATAATCAAAATATTTGACTAATCATATGGTTTGGAACACCCCAAAGCTATTATTAGTGTGATCATTCAACTTTTAGCTGGATAAAAAATTGCTTACCAAGAAAGCTTTCAACTACACTGTAGTCTAGTTCACTCTGGATGTGATGCCTAAAGGTGTCGTTTGGCATCACCAGGAGTCGGACAGGACTGTTGTTTAATGTTGTTGAGTTTGGCCCCCCCTCCCTGCGTGATGGCGTAGGAGGTAGAGTCCAAACTGGAGGCAAGAAGTGGCGTCCATTGTCACGGTTCAACGATGGTCTATGAAGTCTGATGTGGATTGCTTCTTTCACGCCACGTTCAAACCACCTAGGTTCCACTGCAAGCACCTATGTGATGTTAACATTATGATCCGGATGGTCTTGGTGTACAGTCAGACCAAGAATTATTCAGACGCTTGCTGTTTTGTTATTATTTTAAGGAATTACCAAGTAAACCAATGAAACATGCAATTGAAAACATCCTTGGCATTACATGTAACTTGCACAAAACAAATTTATTGCAAATTGGCAAGAAATGTGGTGAAAAAAGCGATTTTTGTTAACTCCAGGAACCAAAAATTATTCAGACACTTTAACAAAGTTGTAGAAAGTGAACTATGTATTATTATTTGTTAGTATATATACATATATGTATATATATCTGTCAAAATAATGTTCATAAACTACCTAAGGACCATTATTACTGCATGGAATGACAGGTGTGACCATCAATTGAGAAGATTCGGATAAATATTGCAGATAAACACTATATCCAGTTTATCACATTTTCATGCACTCTTTAACCTCAACATGCTTTGTATAGATTCAAATTGCTTTAATTCACCTTAGAATTGTATTCTTAAAACTTTCAGTCACAATATGAAACATTGGAGGTCGCATACTAAGTTCAGTGCGCCTTTGTATTTATTTGTCCAATTTTACCAAAACTAAAACATGGCCTTGTGGCACCAAAATCTGACAAATTTTCGGAAAGCAAGATTCATTATCTATTTCAAGCTATATTCCATGCATGGTCCGAACAGCAACTCAATGGGGCACTTTTAACTTCATTTGGGAAGGGGGCAAAAATGTGGCTCTTCGGCCTCAATGCTATTCCAATGGAGATTGCTCCATGAAAGCACACTATAGTTTTAGTATGGCACACCATTTGTAAACAACTGATGTAAATGGGCTATCCTGTATACGCAATAGAGTGAACAACCTTAGGAAGGCCATGCAACTTTATTTTAAGTGATTTGATGGATAGCAGTGGCTCCATGGGCAAGGATTCAGAGAGCGGATGTAGCCAAAAACAAAGAAAAATACCGAAGTGCATAAAATTTTTCAAGTAAGCCTGTATTTCAATTTTACTTAGATAGAACAGAACTTTAACAAGTGTTATGCTATGATATTCTGAAATATTTTTAATTGATATCTGACAGATTTCAGCCACATTAGTCAAGGAAATGTGATAAACTGAATCAGATGTTTATCTCACATATTCATCCAAATTTTCTTAACTGATGATCACACCTGCCATCCAATGTGGCCACAATGATCCCATGGTAGTTTATTAGCAATATTTGGGATAAATATTGGTAAATAGTTCAATCTCTACAGACAGACAGACAGACAGACAGAAATGTTTATTTGACATGAATTCACACAGTTACAATGAATACAAAAAACATGGTTTTATAATTTAAATGTCAGGAGACATTCACTTTGCCACAAATATGGCGCTAGCATGAATGCCACCTATTAGAACAGAAAATATCAATTTAAATTTTAAATGAATTACCAGAAATTTTCAAATTATGACAAATAAACTGAAAATCACAATTTAAAAAAATAAATAAATGATGATAGGTGAAATGATAAATGAAAGGTGAAGGGGGATAAATGAAAATGAGATGAGGGTCGATGGGATGAAATGAAATGAAATGAAATGGTCAGCAAAGGAAAAAGGATGAAATAATATTACCTATAGTTGGAGGATTGACATATAAAACAATTTTGTATGGAACACTGTTCCTGATACTGGTGGATCAAAGAATTTTTAATATACAAGGAGAAGCCAAACTCACTATGAGTTGTGGCCTTTCCCAGGATGGAATTTGAAGTAATATTTAATAACTTGGGTAACTGGTATCTGACACTATTTTCGGCATATGCATGATATAGGCGAGGTAATCTAAAATTTTTATTTCGTGTATTGTATGGGTAATCATTTTGGGGTTTTATTAGAATATTTGTCACTGAAAAATATTTCGGAATTTGATTATTTTCTAATCTGTAAAAAAACTTATATAATTTTACTTTCAAAATATCATGAACAGTAAGCAAACACAATTTTTTGAATAAGGGCTGTGTATGGGCATTATATCTAGTATTGGCTACAGCTCGAATTGCCCTTTTTTGTAATTTAAATATGGAGTTTGCTTTGTAGCCCCAGCATAGAATTCCATAATTAAGGTGAGAATTAATAAGGGCACAATAAATAGTTTTCAAAGTATCCTGAGGAAGGAATTTCTTCAATCTATTTAAAATACAAGTACACTTAGCTATTTTTTTACTTATTTTATCAAGGTGATCATTCCACTTGAGATGCTCATTAATAGCTATACCTAGAAAATTAAAGGTACCAATGTATTCCAAGATTTTGGAATCTATAAATAACGCTGGGCGATTGACAACTTTACCAGGAGTGTGGAAAATCATACATTTTGTTTTATCTATATTCAAAGATAGCTTGTTAGCTTTAAGCCAAGACAAAACATTTGCTAATTCAGTATTCAAGATCTGAACATTGTCTTGAGAAGAATCAAGAGAAACAAATAAAGTGGTATCGTCTGCGTATACAATGAATTTGAAAAAACTGCTTGATCTGAAAACATCATTTACATAGATGAGGAACAACAATGGACCCAAGATTGAACCCTGTGGGACACCAGTAGAAATATTTAAGTGAGAGGAAGAACAATTTTGATATTCGACATATTGTACGCGATTACTGAGGTAACTGGACAGGAGGGCCCATGCGGTGCCACTAAAACCATAGTAATGAAGTTTTTCAAGGAGAATTTCATGATTAATAGTATCAAATGCCTTTGATAAATCCATAAAAACTGTTAGTGGTACATTTCCTGAATCCATTTCATTCACAATACGATCAGTTAATTCTAAGGCAGCAAGTTCTGTGGAATGAAGTTCTCGGAAGCCATATTGACTAACATAATAGAGATTTTTACTTTTAAAGTAATCATGCATTTGAACAAACAAAACCTTTTCAAAAATTTTAGAAATGGTAGGTAACACAGAAATTGGCCTGTAATTTTTTATATCTGATTCAGGACCCTTTTTATAAACTGGAGTTATTTTGGCTATTTTTAATTTGTCTGGAAATATACCACTGTTAAGTGTCTGATTAATTATTATCAGTAGAGGTTCAATAATTGTACCCTTAATCTTTTTCAGTAAGATTGAAGAAATATTATCATATCCGAAGCTGGTTTTAGATTTTATTTTGTTAATCATACCATCTAACTCATTAATTGAAATTTCTCTAAACTGAAAAGTTGAATTTATCGGAGGAAATAGATATTTACTAAAATCAAGTGACGGGGGAAGAGCACTACCTGATGTCAAGGAGGAGCCTATTTCAGTAAAAAACGTATTGAATTCATTGGCAATTGTTGTTTTATCAGCCACATTTGTACCATTGATTTTAAATACAATACTTTGTAAAAGTGTCTGAATAATTTCTGGTTCCTGAAATCGACAAGTTAGCTATTTTCATCCGATTTTGAATCAGTTTGCAATAAATTTGTATTGGACAGGTTACACTGAGTACCAAAGATGATTTTGACTGCATGTTTCATTGCTTACTTTGTAATTCCTTCAAAATAACAACAAAACCGCAAGCGTCTGAATAATTATTGGTCTGACTGTATGTGTTTCGACACTTCTGACGTTGTACTGCTTGGCCGTTGATGTTCCTGGAATCGTGCCTTTAGTGACCTCTATGTTTCCCCAAAGTAACTTGCTGGGCATGCCTCACATGAGATGTGGTATACGGGTCCCACTATTCTCTCTTTGTCCACCTTGTCCTTTGGATGTACTAGTAGTTGGCGTAATGTGTTTGCTGGTTTAAAATAGGTGGGGATATGATGTTGTTTGAAGGCTCGTCTTAATTGTTCTGATATCCCTCTTATGTATGGGATGACCACTGGATGTTTCTTCTTAGTTCTTGGTTGTGCCGATGATTCTTGCTGAGTAGCAGGTGACGGATTGTTCTTCTGATTAATTAACCATTTAGGGTAACCATTGACTCCCAACACCCGTTTAATGTGCTCCTTTTCCTTGATTCTTTCCTCCTCCTTGTTCACAATGCAATCCGCCCGGTTCATAAGAGTCCGTATCACATCCCTCTTGTGTTCAATTGGGTGATTACTGCCAAAGTTGAGATATTGGTCAGTATGGGTTCCTTTACGGTATACTCTGGTTGTGATGTTGCCTTGTTCATCCGCCATTACCAAACAGTCAAGAAAAGCTATTTGTCATACTGGTTTGATGTCATTGGTAACCTCCTCTCCCTCTGTGGTCCATTTGATGTCATCGTCCAACGTGTTCAAGTACTCTGTGAACTCCTGTGCATGGTCTTTGTGCATGATAGTGAATGTGTCATCCACGTAACGCTTCCACAATCTGGGAGGATGTGTAGCTTCCTGAAGGGCTCTCTGTTCAAAACGTTCCATATACAAGTTGCAGACTATCGGGGACACTGGGGAACCCATAGCTGCACCATGGATCTGCAGGTAGTACTTTCCTTGAAATACAAAATATGTGCAGCTCAAGCAAAGGCTCAGGAGGTCAATAATATCCACTGGCGTTAGCATTGTTCTGTCCTTCAGGGTGTTATCTGATTCCAGGCAGGTTTTGATGATATCCAATGCTTTGTCTACTGGCACACTAGTGAAGAGGGCTGTTACATCATATGATCGCATTTCCTCATTTTTCTCTAGTTTGTTTGTGAGGATGTCCTTAACAAAGTTGGTAGAATTCTTGACGTGGTGAGGTGTCCGTCCCACTAGCGGTGATAGTACTTTTGCTAAGTACTGAGCACATCCATATGTAATTGTGCCAATAGAACTCACGATGGGGCGAAGAGGTGTTCCAGTTTTATGTACTTTCGGAAGTCCGTAAAATCTGGGTGGCTGGTCATAGGTGGGGTAGATCCTTTTGTACAAGTCAGGTGGTAATTTGGATCTTTCTTTGATGTCTCTCAGTTTCGCAATCATTTCTCTTTTGTATTTAGCGGTGGGGTCAGATTTGAGCTGCTTGTATGTTATTTCATCTTGCAGCAAGATGTTGCATTTGGCGACATACTGATCTTTATCCAATACGACCGTTCTTCCCTTGTCGGCAGGTAACACCATGATGTTTTCATCCTTCTTGATATCTTCTATAGCTTTTCTTTCTTCCTTTGTGATGTTCTGTTCTTTGATTGTCTTATTCTTGTCAATGATGTTTGCCACTTTTGCTCTGAGGTCACTGGCATCATCAGTGTTCAAAGATCTGCATGCTCACTCTTAAAACAGATTGGTTGAATATACCAATATACTGGTTGAAAACAACAAATTTTATATGTTGAAATGGGACCAACCAATTCATTGGTTGCAGTCAACCAATCATGATTGGTTAAGCTACCAACCAATTTGAATTGGTTAATCTCTCTTACTGTTATTTCAACACATGAAATTGGTTAAACATTAACTTTAATAATTGGTTGAATGACAGAACCTTATTGGTTCATAAGGCATGGGATTATAGTTAGTCAATCTCACGGCCCTAGGACCACCCCCCTGCAGAATTCAGTCTGACAGCTGTTATCAAACTGCCATGGTCCATGACATGCCTGATCAGGCTATATAGTATCTAGTGCAAAAACACAGGATGTAAAGCCATTGAACCCACATGCTAAAGACCATACGCCCACCCCAGCCAAATGGCTATTCATAAATAAGGTGTAATTTCACTCATCAGGGGTTTCATTTTTGAGGGTGAGGAGTATTTTTTATTTGTTGGGAAGAGGGTTGTTTGTTTTGTTTTGCCTTGAGATCTGAAAAGAGAAAGAAGTTTATAGTGACAAGAAAAAACAACAGTTTATCATAGATAAAGACAGAGAGATGGAGAAAGCCCAGCTATCCACCAGAAGGCACTGGAGATGGCTTTAAAAATCAGTAGACTTTTCTTCCTTGTTTTACCAAGCAGTCTACAGTCCATTCACACCACTATGATAATAAAATACACTTACCTTGCATAGAAATATCACTGCAATTCTATATTAACTATGGGACATTCCTGGGGGATCTAGAACAATTGCATGTGAGTGACTGTTGAAGTTCTTGGTCACCGTGGTACTCCAACAAAATGTTTAGTCTACCTAATCTTTCACATTTTAAAAGCTATTCATGTAATATTTTTAGGAAACTGTATCTGGGTCAAAATTTGCTAAAGCTGAAATTCTTGTCTCCGGTGTTTAACATTTAATCATGTTGACAGGGTGATATATGCAGCACTTTTTGAGGTCAAATGTCATTGACTAGGGTATTAGTAAAAATTATAATACATAGAATATGTGGTAGATAACTTTTATCCTTACTAAAAATGGCATTGAAGGGCCAACCCCCCTAAAATGGCTTGTCTCCACTTGCATTTTCTCTGAAAGATCACCTCACAAAAACTAGTATGCGATTTTGCTGCCGTTTAACTGACTCTGACATTGAAACTTGACCATTACTCTTCTAAAATCTAATCTCCAATTTCTGAAATAATCTTTTGTATGGGAGCAGGAGGGTGTTGAGTCAATGTCTCCAATATTGTGTCATTAACGTCACATCAGACTAGTTTCTATAACAAAAATGGAAAGGACACACATTCCGTGAAATAACCTTGTGTCTGATGTTGTCTGAGAACCCTACAAGCTAACTATATGGTCTGCAGCTCTGCATTAGTTATGTAAAGCAAAATATTCTGGTATGTATGGTGCCATGTCAGATGTCCTATCTGAATTTGTCATTAACAAACGCCTTCCTGTAATATGTTGACTTTATATAAAGACAAAAGTCGCTGTGGAACATTCCTTTGGTGTCCCTGAATCTGTTGCATGCACATATCACCAGAGTGCCACTTATGCATGGGCTCCTATAAATTTTTTCAGTCAAATTGTCATTAACATCACACTGTCATTAACGTCACGGTGAAAATGACTTTTTGCTTTTACCTCACTGAAATTTTGTTGGAGGTTACTGGAGTTGAATTTGATTGAATTTATATCATGAACTAATGTTTAAACAAAATAATTACTTGATATTTTTGAGTATTCCTTATATCAGGAATGCTCAGTATTACGTTTGATGCTTCTCTACACCCTATGACAAAATATGAGGTACCAATGACATTTAACCATTGTGTGGCTTCTAAAATATTGTTCGGTGAAGACATGGGGTGTTGGAGGGAGTAGTAGAGACAATATTTGTCACCAGGAATCAAAATTACTGGTAAAAAAGAATTTTTCTTATTTTTTGTAAATTTTACAGTCATGAGAATACTATATCTCAGTGAGTATTGATCATAGAGACTTGAAATAAAGCTTAATGTGTGCAGAATAGCCACTTTCCCATACGTTAACAATACATTTTACAGCTGTAAATGTTTTAGATTCCAAGTTATAAGTGTGACATTAATGACACCCATATTTGCTATTTAAATTAACAAAAATGCTGTATCTCAGAAAGTATCGGTGCTAAAGACTTGAAAGTTGGACCAATATGTGTAAGCCACTCTCCTTTTCATTGGTAATAGATTGTTCAGCTCCAAGTGGTCAAAAGAGACGAGTTTACATGTGTGATGTTAATGACGATCAAAAAATATTACTGCTATATTTATCACCTCAATACAGATCAGCAGAGCATTGGGACCCTTGGACATGAATGTGCAGTGATAGCTGATTGCTTGATCTACGCAATGCTAACTTAAAAAGGCATTTCTGGAGCGAAAATTTTTCAAATTTTTTTTGGTTGAAATTTCAAGGTTTTCAAATTTTGACCCATCTATAATTATGTGAGGCATTGATTTAATTGACATGCCTATGCATCCTGCAGGATTTTTATAATTTCAAAGTTACACACTAAACTTGACTTGACAGTGGATATAGATGGCGACACCCGGCTCTCTATTGCTCATGATTCTTCTGTTGTGAAGTGTTAAAAATTCCTTAGACAAACATGATATGAGCTCTGATCTTATTTATTATACACTACCTTGGAATCGTTGAATTTTTAAGTCAGCTGTGACGTGTAAGCTGGGATCATAGCATAAATTATAAATCAGATAATACACTGTTTGTTTGTTGTTTCAAAGTCTCAGTTATGCTTTTATTGTTGATAACTTCAATGATTCCTTGCTGATCCTTTACTCACTTGTTCATTACACTTCTGTGTACAGCATCAACTTGAATAGATCCCCTCCCTCATCCTTTCTCTATTTTAGAGCTATGGACCTTTGTTTCAAGCGGCTTTCATGAACGTTTTAACATGTACACTAGTACCACTTTTCCTGGCTCTATTGAGGGCAGCCTTTGTTTTAAGGGGCTTCTATTCTGCTGTGTAGAGAAGAGATACTTTATTCAAATAAATATGACGTAACCATTTTTCTGACCATTAAAGTTGGTTCAATAGTTTTCAACCAATTCTAATGGGTTGCCCTAAACCAGTCAAAATGGTAGTTTCAACCTTAATAATTGATTAATTTTGCCTCAACCAATGGATTGGTTGGTCTTTTCCCAAAAATCAACCAATCTGTTTTAAGAGGGTGCTGACTCAGTGACTGTTACGAGGTCTTCTACTGGCAGGCGTTTAGGGGTGACTGCAAAGTTCAACCCTTTCTTCAAGACCGATAGTTCAGGGTCTGACAGTATTCTCTGTGAACAATTCTGCACCCACCTTGACATGATGTCGTTGGCTATTGATTTCTGTGGCCATGTTGATCTTTCCTGGCTGTGCTTGGTTGATAGTCTTCTATATTTCTCTTGTTGTCTTGTCTTAGAGAGATTGTGTTCTCTAAGTTGAGATTATCCAGCTAAAAAGTTGAATGATCACACTTATACCATACACTGGATAGATGAATTTACATAATACTATAAAGCTATTATTAGCTGCAAAACACAGGGGTGCACCTCTCAGGAAGCGGTGCGTTTTAGGGCACTCTCTCCTAGTTGATTTACATAAATTGCAATGCTAGAGAATAGTCATCTCTGACATCACACTTCAACAGCAAATAAATGAACTTGAGATTCCATGTAAATATATCAAGGACTGTAAGCTTCAACAGCTTCGTGCAACCTCTAAATATTAATTTGATTTGGGGCTTATGGTCATATCAATTGGGGATGGTCATGGCTTGGTATGGTGGCATTCCTTCATGCCAAAATTTTCAAAAAATTTTACCGGGTCACTTTTGATGAAAATGAAGAAAAAATGCTATTTTCAAAGGCTACAATACAAATGGATATGTTTGGTCATGATGTATGACGTTGACATCAACAAGTGCTAATAGGCCTATCCTTAAAATTTACAAGGATTTTTGCCATGGTGGGATTTTGTTCTGTATAGGCCAGGGTGAACTTTTCCAAAAAAAAAAAGCTTAATCATGTACTCTGAATATCAGGTATCAAAATATAATACCTTGGCTGGAATGAGCCAAGTTGCAGTACATAGAACCGGACCATTGGGATGATCATGGTATAGGCATCTGAAAAAATAGCATGCAATGCATGCATCGGGTCCTTGGTCTATTTCAACAAGTTGGGGCTCTTCAATATTCTACCAACAATCTATCAAGTTAGGTATAAGAAAGCAGTATATTGTGACCATGCTCAAGAGGGCAGCACAGTCCAACTTTTGGTGTGTATACAGAAACCAGTTTTTGTGTGAAGTGCTGACAGCTCAGAAGAAATGTGTTTAATAGAAGAAAATTTGAACACTGATAAGCACAATATTGTAGCCAGGGGTGCATAAGCACCATCTTGATCACAAGGGCACATCTGTTGGGGTTGTCATTTTGTCTGTGAAATGTTTTAGTGAGTACACCAACTTTGCCTGTTCACAGGAAATGAAGCTGACGACAATGGTCTTGGAATGAATTCCAAGGACCCAAAAAGTAGGTCAAGTGGCACAACTTGCCCCGGTGCCAGGGTAAGTTGTGCGGCTTGTGCCGCATTGCGGGGCAAGATGTTCAGCTCAGTTTATTTCCAAAGAACCTTGCATATCACCTGCTTCTTCTGATAGATTCTTTTATCATGATTGTGTTTAGCATATGGCTGATATGTTACATCAAAATCATCAAATTTAACATTTATTAGCCATTTTACACAAAAATTCAAAATGTCGCAAAACTAGAAAGATTCATCATTTAGAGGGGTACAGCACTTTAGCTCACTTTTAACACATGTAATTCTCAGTGTAAGTTGTTTCTTTTAAAACATGTTTAGGTTTTGCATAAAATTCCTACCAAAATAGATGAATCAGAATTAATTCCTATTTTAGTATGCTATAGGTACAACCCACCCCAATCAAAATGGCAAAACTTACCCCAAATTGATTTTGTGGAGAAAACTGGTTGTCAAAAATAAACGAACAATGCAAGATTAAATCTTACAATGCAAATGTCTAGCTTTACCTCCTGACTGCATCCTACCAGAGGGACGTCATCCTATTACAAATACCAAATTACCAAGAAACAAGAATATCAGTCATCAGCAGGCCAAGCCTAGGGGAGAGCGGGGCACGTTGGACAACTTTTTTAATTTTTGGCTCTCAATCAAAAACTTCTCTAAATATATGAAAAATCTTTTTACTGACAGACTTCTGAACATCTACAGCACCTTTATGCCTAACCAAGTCGATCTACCTTCTATAGTTGTGGACAAAGATAAGTTTGAATTTTTTTTTATGGCCCAACATGCACATTGGACCACGGCATAAAAGTCCAGGAAAATAAAAGAAAGTAAGCAATTAAACACCACATTTTATTCTCACAGATCACAATACGCACTTGTCATTGCAGAATTATTATATCGGAATATTTACCCTGATCATTTTTTACCATCATATTGAACAGGAATGACTTAGGTGCTCTATTAATATTAAAAATTACACAGCTGGCATTTTGCAGATTAATTTTTTTGTCAGTCAATCCAGTTTACAATGGTCCAACGTGCCCCAGCCATGCTGGTCCAACCAGCCTCGTCCCAACCTCTTATGAAAATGTGCATTCCTCGCGGTCAAGGTTTAATGTGAACTTGGGGAAAAAACTTTACTTAAGTGGTGATAGTTTCAATTTATGAGACTTATCTGACTGGATTTTAAGAAGGGTAACCTAGCCATCGAGGCATACCACTAAAGATCTCTTCACTGGGGATTTGGATAACTGCGTATGTTTATTTAAAAAAATATTAGGGATGGTCCAACGTGCCGAGGTCCAACGTGCCCCGCTCTCCCCAACTTCAAATTTTCAATAACAAAATTGAAGTTATGAGTGTAGCCTTTCATAACATTATATCTGGCATTTTTTTACTTGGCGCATAATGATGTTGACCAATTGTGTGTAGGCCTACATGGGTGGCATCGCCTTCTTTACTCAGTTCTTCATTTCACTATAGTGGGCGGCACAATTATCTTACCCCGTGGCACAACTTACCCCGGTCTCCCCATAGGGGCCTATCAGCCCTTTTTACGATTTTTCTCACTTGGAGTTGTGATAAACAATAGCACCACTGTGTGTTTAACACATCATTGCTAGCCTTGTCAGTTGTATAGGCTTAATTAAAGTACCAGCAATGTCCCAGCAATTAATTATTAACAGGTTTATATAGGCCAGAGCTATTTATATAGATGTTTTTAATAAAGGACCAGTGGACCACTGACTGTCAAAAGATCCACCATAGCCTTTTTCACAAATTGGTTACAAGTCCATTGGTCCCTGATCCTATACAATGAGTATACTTGGAATTCCGCACTTCTGACTACCCCGTCTTTAATCACAAACTGCAGGTCCCGCTGCGTTGCTCCGCGTTTTATCGCTTGAAATATTTTATCAAAATAAAACATGGCGGCCATGGGAGGTGTGGACTGCCGGAAAACTTGCAAAAGTAAGCCGAATTTAGCCGTTTTTACGGGTTGATTTTTGTTGATCGTGTGTGTATCTTGGAGATAAATGCATGTGGGATGTATCTTGGTATTAAATGATCGAAATTGTTGTTTCAGGTGCCGGTAAATCGCATTGTTTACACTGGTATCTAAGACAACATTCAGCTTTGTTTTGATTACTGACACTGCACTTGGTGGAAAATACATTATCCAGTGTCAGTGTGTAGTCAAATCAATCGATACTTTTTGTCGTGACAGTCGAAATAAATCAGGTAAGTTGTACAGCAGGTATTCTTTGTCTTTTGATTGATACAATATCATACATATATTTAGAAGGAAATGGACAGGAAAAATTCTTGATAAACTGATAAATGAATAGATTAAGACATTTTAGTTTCCAAGTTTTGAACTTCCAAGAGAGTTTACTTGAAAAGTATTTTATGTTTTGACTTTTTAAGTTGTTAACTACTACATATACTATATACGTGCACACAAAAAACAGGTTAATTGAGAACTGCAACAACAACACATGATTATCATAAGGCCTATGTCACTATATAATTGATGGTATGAAATATTTATATTTTAGAAGATTAATAGGCCTATAGGCATAAATTACATGCAGTAATGTCTCAATAACCAAAATTATTATTATTAATCAGGGTTTTTATCTAGATGGGGTATACATCATCCTCTTGTGGATAATGAAGAAGTCCATTATCTAGTTTTTATCATAACATCAATATTATACAGAACTTTAAAATGTCAATAAATGATATTCAGATAAACATTATATATTCAAATTTGATATTTGCTATTTGTGATCATATTGATGTCTTTCAGATTCAGAATGGCGGAAACAGTGAAAGTCATTGTTCGTTGCCGTCCGATGAACAGTCGGGAAAAGGACTTGAAATGTGCTGTTGTCGTGAACATGGACAGTAAAGTGGGACAATGTACAATTTTGAATCCTAATGAGAAGAAAGCACCTCCAAAACAATTCACTTTTGACGGAGCCTACTATTTAGACTCTACAACAGAACAGATCTATGCAGACATTGCTTATCCTTTGGTTGAGGTAATTATTATATGACCTGTTAACTATGTCTATTGTGATAGGGCTAGAAATTGATCGGAAAGCCAAGTCAATTGTTACTTTTTGATGTTGAAGAATCCCTCAATTGACAATGGAACCCCTGAGTTGGTTAATTGCACTTATTCACACCTTTATCTGAGAAGCCCCTATGAGTTGAAATGAAGAATCCCTGAATTGACAATACCCCTGAGTTGGTTTATGTCATTTCACACCTTTCTATGAGAAGCCCCTTTGTACTGAATTGAAGAATCCCTCATTGTCAATTAAATTTTAGAACCCCAGAGTTGGTTAATTGCACTTTACACCTTTCTTGAGTTTGAGAAACTCCTTTGTGATTGCTAATTGCAATTGGGACTTCCCTCAAGTTCATTAGGTATTTGATACTTCACGAATGCAATAATAATTCACTGAGTATAATGTGTAAAATTTTGTGTTTAAAGGAGGGGGACCTCATATAAAAGCAGGGTTTCAAGGCACCCCAATCATTCTGGGTTTGGCCTTCAAAGAGTGAACACCTCCCATCTCTCTATATAAAATACCTGTAACTGGCGAACTATCACTTCAACCAAAATAGTTTTGGGACAATTCGTTAACAAGATGAACTATTGACCAACTGAGCTAAAATTCCGACTTTAAAAAGATGCCAAAAAGCCAATATGTAACGAAAACGTCTCTATTTGTGCACATTCAGTCAAATGTGATTTTCCTGTCTCATCGGTCAAGAGAATCACATGACTTTTATGACCCAGCAACCAGTTCTAAGCGTGCTAATGAGATAATGTGGATTGTGTTTTGGAATATATGTAACTTGGCCAATTTTCACCCGATTTGGATGAAACTTTCAAGTTTTCTCATTTACACCATGTACAATATCATGATGACCTTGATAAAAAATGTATTTTACCAGGAAAGTTTTAAATTTTTTTTAAATGGGAATAAATTTCTCTTAATGACCTTCAATTAGGCTCAATGAGGGGTAATTAGGTTTCTGGTATCAAAGCAATCGGCACTCTCTTTGTAGTCAAAATTAACTAATTGCTTAGTTGTGTAATCTGATAGCAACATATATGTACCCCTCCTGTCATTGGCGGAGAGCCTTAATTACCAATTTTATTAGCCAATCATTTGATAGGAATTAAACAGTTTCGAGAATCCCATATTCCATATATATGGAATTGGTCAGTAATTGCTGACCGGTCGGTTTTTGCAGCCTCTAGACCCTCGTCCTTTAAATAAATTTGAACAAAAAAGTCGTTTATCATAAGCAATCCCTCCCACTCCCAGTCTCTGTTTGATAGAGTTGATTAATGTCAAGAATCACTAAGCTCTCCTACTAAGTTCTAACAGGCTTGGCTCTAGAGTAACTGTCTTGAAACTAAACTCGCATTTTCATTCAGTCAATTTACTAATCTTTAATTTTGATTACTTATGTGGTTTTTCATGAAAGATTTCATTCTGTGTAACTTCTGTATTTTGTGAAAATGAAATAATCAAAAGTTTAACAAAACTAGTTTCCAAAAAAATTTGATTTAACTTCAAGATGTCAATGTTCATTGGACATCATGAAACAAAAGAATGTAGTAATGTTTTGTTATATTTTTCAGTGATATGTCAAGACATATTATGTCTAAACTTTCGTAAATTTTTATTTGTGTAGGGTGTCACAGAGGGCTACAATGGCACAATATTCGCTTACGGACAAACAGGCTGTGGAAAGTCGTTCAGTATGCAAGGAATTACGGATCCCGCCACTCAGAGGGGCATTATTCCAAGGTATATGAATTTTCTGAATTGCAACTAGAGCTGTTTATTCTCCCCCCTCCGTTAAATTTTTGATGAAAAATGTAGAAGTGAAGATAAAACGAAAAAAATCTTGCAAAACAATATGTGACCTGCTCCACCATAATGGGTTCAAAGTCGGTTTCTTATCATATTTAGTTGTGATAATTACTTTATTCTACTGGGAATTGGCTTTAAAATGATGGTTCATATGTTTTGATATCTCCATCCAATCCAAAGATATGGCACCTCAAACATTGATGATACGAAACATCAAACTTTGAGAAAGTGGCATTTGAATTTCCTGCCTTTGCAATGAAAGACCTAAAAAGATCAAGAAGAAGACCCAGTTTAGATCATTTAAAATTAATTTCTTGTAAAATGGTCTTAATTATTCAAAGGAAATATCTTTTGCTAGAAAGTGATACCAACAGCTAAAAAAGATTGAAATATCACCTTTTGACACATTTTGCTCATTTCTGGGAAATATAAATTGCCTACTTTGAACTCATTTGGGTGGAGCAGGTCACATATCAATTCCCATTTACTTACTCTATGTCGCTGCTTTCTTGTGCTTTGA
The DNA here is from genome assembly GCA_026936325.1 of Platynereis dumerilii. Taxonomy (NCBI): domain Eukaryota; kingdom Metazoa; phylum Annelida; class Polychaeta; order Phyllodocida; family Nereididae; genus Platynereis; species Platynereis dumerilii. Next base: position 34,642,635 of record JAPTHN010000010.1, read on the forward strand.
ATATACGTAACTACATTGAAAAGGCCCCCTCTTTCTTAAAAATTATAAACTTTCGTGGAAAACGGTTCAGAGCTTATATACTCTAAATAACAAGTAAGAACATTCTATAAATAAAATGGAATTTTAAAATTTTTGTTTACCACATAATTTTCAGGTCTTTCGACCACATATTTGAGACCATTCAAGTGTCGGAGTCATCCAAATATCTCGTCCACGCTTCTTATTTGGAGATTTATAATGAGGAAATCCGAGACCTACTTGGCAAGGATGCCAAGTCCAAACTGGACCTGAAGGAACACCCTGACAAAGGGGTCTATGTCCAAGGTATGTAAATACATGATGTAAGCAATTTCATCTGTATAGGACATCGTAATAATTGAAATGTGATCTCATGAATTGTTTATTTGTTTCCGCTTTGTAATATTATATGGCTAAGCATTGTAAACAAGGTGCTGAAGTTGTCTATTTTGTGCTAGTTACCTGACTGACTACCAGCTGGCTTGGTCCCCTGTAAATCAATAATAAATCTTAGATCTGGAAAGAACTTTTTTACCCTCGGCAATGTATACATTGCCGACGGGTATTGTAGTTACTTTGGGAAAATTTGTCCGTCCGGCGGGCGGGCGGGCGGGCGGACGGGCGGGCGTCCGGATAACGGGCGTCCCACTTGTGTATTGGGAGTAATGCCAAAACTATGGAATGTATACTTTTTATTTTTGGGACATTATTATATCTTTTATCCTAGTTGTACCTATTAGAGGTTTAATCCACATGAGATTAATACTTTTCTCACAATTATTGAAAAATGTGAAAAAATATTTTTTTGTGTATTGGGTGTCAAGCCAAAACTATGGCATGCATATTCATCATTTTTGGGTAAATATTGTATCTTTTATCCCAGTTGAGCCTTTCATAGGTCTAATCCCCATGACATTAATACTTTTCTCACAATCATTGAAAAATGTGAAAAATTGTTTATTTTTTGTTTCTGTGACAGAGCTAAAAAACTGCAGTACTTTTGACACTGAAATTGGCATATTGTATGTATTAAATACCCAAGATGTGTTTTTTGTGGGTCTAAATGCTCTGAGAAAGTTGAACGGACGACAATTTACCAAAAATATGAAAAAATACTATTATTTTAAACTTGTATAATTCAGTCAATTTTGAAGTTAAATCTATGAAATTTTCCACTTAGGTGTCTAACTTATGCCTCTTTAAACATCTCTAATCAGTTGGAATGTTGGTCCTATGAATTTTTATAAAAACCCAAAAATTCGAAAAAATGCCAATTTTCCAATATTTCTGCATGAAAAGCCAAATGGTAATGGGTAAGTTAGTTAACTTTAGGTCTTATTGTAGTTAGACACACTATTGACTAATATTCACAGCCATTGCATGAGTTGTTGCAATTTTTTCCATTGAAATGTATGATTGAAAAAAGGCAAAAAATCATTAAAATGTCTATTTACTCTCCATTTCCTTCTGATGTCATACCAGTCGTTGACATTTTTTTTGTCAAAATAAACCTGACATGTTTCACATCATCATCATGCTGATTTTGAACAATATGAAAACTTTTATTGGCAGCATAGGTCAATATTAACAAAATTAGATAAATATTAAGGATTTTCAGATAATCATATATCAGTAAATATTGGCCCTGGTCAATCAAATTTGCCACAATTATGTCTAAATTTGACTTTTTCTACCTCTCCTCATGAAATATTATATGACACTAAATCTTTTTAAAACTGCCAATTATTATAACTTTATGGTTAATATCTAAACTCAGTGATGTAAATTTTTAGAAGATGAATAAATGTCAGCCCCTTTTATTTAGTTGTTTGCATGAAAATTAAATGTGATTGAATCAGACAGATTGGCTTTTGTTGAATGGAGCACTGGAGAAGTCTTGATTATGTAATGTTATGTCACAGGGTAATTGTCTTCCCTGCTAATCCTTTGACAAGAAATCTTAAACTCTCAATTGTAAAGTTCTTAATGGTTTAAATCTAACATCAGTTATGTACATTTTAACATATAAAGTACTGTCAGCTTACTTTTATCTTGGTCTTTAATGAAAAACATATAAGACAGACTGGCAATAAGACCGCTATGTATATATAGAGGGTTATCAAAGAAAATTACTTGGCATGCAAATCCAATTTCTGCAAATTTCAGTGTGTAATTTTACATTTCAAGACATTATTGGATAAATCTGTCTTTTAATTCATTTTAAAACTCACTCCAATTGTATTTTTAACCGGCCTAAGCCGTTTATACGGGGGGTCAGGGGGGGGGGGTTGGTCTAGGGGTGAGACATGGAGTGAAGGAACGTCATCTGCTATTTGTCTTATTATCAGATTGGCATTTTTGCCTCAAACTTGGTAATTTGTGAGTAATTGTTTCATACAAGTGTTTATACCTGACACAAGGATAGTTCTGACATAAAAATGATATCTGCACAAGTTGTTATTCTGTCAGTTTCACAGTTTTTTTGTCTTGAGCATATCAATGTTTTTTTCTTCTGTGTTACAATGTTTACATTGCAGCTTGTATGCTGAACACAGCGTCCTCCTCAGGGCAGCATGAGCAGCCCAGAGGACAAAATACCGACCGTCAAATTGTGCAGCACCCATCCCTAGATCACCTGGACCAGCCAGAAGTTGCGGACTATCTACCTCCAACTCAACCTCATCAAGTTCAATCTGCTGGGAGAAACCATGGCCCATGTCACTCTCAAGCCTCCACAAATCTCATTGAAGCCCTGGCTATACATTCCGGAAGATGGACTCCTGCCCCGAGCTCCAACTTAGGGCGGCATGAGCAGCCCCAAAGTTTGAGCCAATATCCAAGTATTTTGGGACCGGCTTCACAAATATCTCCAGGGCAGCATGCGCAGCCCAGAAGTCCAGGTCCAAGTGGACACCAAAGAAGCACAGCCCCAAGATATTCTCCAGGAGTGAACAACCGTCACGGAAACCAGGCCAATACGATTGTCGATGCAACAAACACTACGCAGATCTTCTCGCCTCAAGTTCAGAATACCCAAACCTGCAACTCCTGCCGGACGTGGAGAGCAGAATGGAGTAAGTCTGCAAATGAGATTCAGGCGAAGGAAAAGAAATTAGACATGCTGGACAAATCTCTCAGGAACAAGGAAAAGGAACTTGAGAAACAGCGGTCACAAATGGAAACCCAGAAAGCAGTGATTGCCGGCCTGGAGCTCAAGATAAACGAACTCGTGGCCACAAACAGACTACTCAAACAAACTATCGAAGCAACAGAGGCTCCACCGAGTCCCCGAAACTTCCCAAGTAGACAAGATTATCAAGATAGTCAAGAACCCCAAGCAACACATAGTCTCAGACAGGAGATCAATAGGCTGAAGGAAGATATGCGTTTCAGAGATATGGAAAATCGGGTCATGGACAGAATCAACAGCATGGAACAAAGACTTCTGACGACCCACAGTACGCAACAACATCAGCATATTCCACAACAAATGCCAATGATGTACCCTCATCTTCTCCCAAGCCCTTTTCCGATGACCATGATGCCACCGATGTATCCTCAATTTGGTCCTATGCACGGTACACCAGCTACGTATCAACGTAACCCCATGGATATTGGTAGCCACTCATCGCGGCCAGTACATCACAACCAAGGTCAGAGACACAGACAACCTCCTGGGCATCGGCAGCCTCAATTCAGACAAGCCAATTCTTCTGCACCTACAAATACAGGACGAAGCAATGATGGAAGCAACTTCAGTCGAATTGCACCCTTCACAAATGAAGCCGTAGACCGAGAAGATTTGGAGAAATCGGAACCCTCTCAGAGCATGAACCCTTCTTCTTCTTCTTCCCTAGACCAGCGCAGGCAGCCAAGATATGGACAAGATGAAACACCTTATGTTAATTCCCTGTCAGGGCGGCATGAGCAGCCCAGACATAAGCCCAGTGTGGGCCTCTCTCCTAGACAGCATGAAAGACAGAGAAAGGAAGCCTCCACCGAACGGCCCTCAGGGCAGCATGAGCAGCCCAGAAGGGAACTTGATGAAGCATATACGGACAGACAGAGCTCCTACAGGGATGCACGTACCGGAAATAGTGTCCACAAGGATGAGCTGAGTCTACTAGAAATTGAGAAGAATCCACTATCCACTGCAATACATCAACCGAGATGCACATCTGGTAGGGACTGACAGTCCAAGGGTGGACGCCATAGCAAAGTGCCTGGAACAAACATGAGTGACACCAAATTAAAAATAATCTCATGCAACATCCAAGGCGTCCACCAAAACAGACTCTTCGCCACAGAACTTGCCAAAGAAGCGGACATACTGTGCCTTCAAGAACATTGGCTTAATGCCTTTGAAGAAAATGACTTGCATGAGATTTTCCCTCAGAGAACAATCCACTGCAGATCATATCTTGAAGAAGACAACCACTCCAGAAGATCATCAGGCCGTGGAGGCGTAGCAACTATCATGTCTCAAAGAGTGGCGCCCTACGTTGATCCTATAAATGAGGATGGGAACGACAGGATCCTAGTTACTACTCTGGATTTAGGAAGCAGCCCTCTATGCATTATAAATTGCTACCTGCCATCCGGCAACAGCTCAGAAGCCTTAGAAAAGTTCCATGAGGACATGGATGCCATCCACATCACTATTCAAAAGTACTGCAACTCACATGAGATAATCCTCATTGGAGATCTGAATGTGGACCACTTTCACAGATCTGGACAGAAAGAGACATTGATGGCTAATCTCATAGCAGAGAACATGCTGGTGGATCTTGGTGTTGTTGACATGGATGCGCCCTCCTACGTGAACCCGCATCTCAACCACTCCTCTAGAATAGATCATGCAATAGTAAAGCCAAAATTCAAGGACTTTAGATGGTCAGAAGCCACAGTTGCATCCAATTATGGCAATGCCATCAACTCTTCCTATCATCATCCATTATTCCTGTCTGTCTGTACCCCCTTAATCCACAACAAGCCTAGTAAGAAGACAAAAATTGCAAGTGTTACAAAAAGCTGGGATCGAAGGAAAATTGATCGCATGAAGTTCAGCGAAACTCTGGATGCCGAGATTTCCACATACAGCTGGGACCATCTGGAACCAGATAGTGCCATTGAAACCATGCAAAAGATGATGAATACTGCACTCTCCTCCTCCTGTCCAGCCATCACTAAGAAGAGCCACAGGAAAACAAAGAAGCACTGGTACCCCGAATTGGAGGCAGCTGTAAAGATCTCGAAAAGTAAATTGTTCGCTTGGAAAGCTGCAGGCAGACCTAGAGGAAATCATATCACATGGATGGAGAAGAAAGAAGCCACACGCAAAGTGAGATCTGTGCAGAGAAGAAAAGCAGCTGAGGACCGTAGGAAATTATTAGAGGATATCAGTAATGCTACCGAGAACGACCCTCAAATAGCCCACAGATTGATAAGGAGACAACAAGCTCAAGATGGAACTGCAACAACTTTGCAGCTGAATGGACGCACAATAACTGACAATGAGGAGATAAGGTGTGCCTGGGCGTCATACTTTGAGGAACTAGCCGCTGCGAAAAACAGCCAAGAGGAAGAATTTGAACTAAAAATGATGCGAACAACGACGGCAACGACAGAGGACAACTCGTCCTTCAGCATGCAATGCCTGGATGAAGCCATACAGAGTCTGAAGTCAAACAAGGCTATGGACATGAATGGTCACTTCGCTGAACTTTTTAGGCTCTTCTCATCAACTGCCAGACAAACCTTGTTGGAGATCTTCAACAAGATCTTGAAGAAAGGCAAGGTTCCTAACTCACTGAAAGAAGCGTACAAAATTGTACTTCCAAAGCCTGGTAAGGACCACAAGAATATGGACAACTACCGAGGCATCACTATCGCCTCAATACTACTGAAGCTACTCGAGAGAGTCTGGACTATCTCAGGCAACGAAGTCAAGATAAACGAAAGTGTAAACAACCTGCAGTGTGGATTCACGAAAGACAGATCACCATCAATGGCGACACTGATGATCACAGAGAACATGGCCGACGCCAAAGCAAAGAAACGTCCCTTATATATAATATCTTTAGACGCTCGTAAGGCCTTTGACGTCGTTGACCATTTCCTGCTCAGGAAAAAGCTTCTGTCCACCAACATATCAAGCTCCATGTGGCGAATAATAGATGACCTTTATGTGGACACCTCCGAGTGCATCAAATGGAAGGATGAATATTCAAGAGCATACAAAGTCCACAGAGGTGTTAAGCAAGGCAGCATAATTTCTCCGCTCCTATATAAATGCTATATCAACAACCTTCTGGATGGATGTGCAGACTCTGGCCTTGGTACAAGAATAGGAGACATATATACTGGTTGCCCAGCTTGTGCGGATGATGTGACATTGATAACAAATGAATCAGCACAGATACAACCGCTCCTGGACTTCGCCCAAGATTATGCCAACCTTCACAGATATCAGCTACACCCAAAGAAATCTACAGTCACCATTATGTCCGCTTCAAAAGTGTCCATCGAAGAAAAATGGAACATAGGTGATACTGAGATCCCACAGACTGACTCATTCACACATCTTGGAGTGACCTGGAAAAGTAACAAGACGACACCAGATGTGATGGAAAACATCAAGAAAGCAAGGAGAACTGCCTACCTACTGCTTCGCAGTGGACTGCATGGACTAAACGGCCTGGATCCACCGGCAAGCTACAAGATCATCCAGATTTACGTCACTCCGAGATTGCTACACGGGCTGGATGCTGTTGTCGTCACAAACCAAGATCTCAGTCAGATTGACAAATTTTATAAGAAACTGCTCAGACAGATACAAGGCCTGCCGGACAACACAGCTTCCGAGGCTATTTACCTACTTATTGGCGGAGTCCCAATAGAAGCTCAAATTCACAGAAAAGCCCTCTCCCTCTTTGGCTGTATCTGCCGACTTCCTGAAAGTCATGAGTTAAAGAGACTAGCGAAGCGACAACTAGCCACTCAGTACAGAAACAGACACAGCTGGTTTAGATACATCGACAACCTGGCAGACAAGTACTCCATCAACATTTACTCGGCTCTGAACCTCCCAGACAGTAAGCTGCAGTGGAAAAGGAAAGTGAAGGCAGCAATTTACCATCGTGCGCTGATTGACATTATATTCCAAGCAGGAAGCAAGAGTACTCTGAAGTGGTTAATAACTCCAAACTGCATTGATCCTCACACCCACTCCTTATGGCAGCACTGTGAGGGAAAACGTCACCGGATCGAAGCAGCCACAGTACGTGCAAAAATGCTGATAGGAAGATTCAGAACAAGGGAGATGGAGGCTATCTACAAGAGCAACTCCAAAGAAATGGACTTAACCTGCTCTTTATGCAAAAAGGGCAAAGAAAACATCAAGCACATCGTAGTACAATGCCCATCGCTGGATGACGCAAGGAGCGAAGGCATTAGTACGCTCATGGATATTTACAGAGAAGACGGATTAAGAGCTCCAATGGATAGCGATGAATTGTGCTCTGCAATCCTCAATGGATGGGGTTATATGACTTCAGTAGCTTTAGTTGCTTGTAGTGGCAGTAGTGTTAGGCCAAATAGCAATATTAACATTTTAACTCTTTCAGCAGAGGCTGCAAAAAATGCATGCCTCTTGTGTAGCCAAATGTGTTTCAAATTAGCATTGAAAAGAGACTCAATTTTAAATATACTCTGAATACCAATTCAGGGGTTCGCCTGCGCTGGAGGCGGAATATCAACCGAAGAAGAAGAAGAAGAAGAAGAAGGCTTCTGCAAGTTGACACTGACCTGAGCTGAGATTGTCTGATTCCCATTTGGCAATCAAAATCATATCCAAGTGATTCAATGACACTTGGTCACTTAATGATAACACAGTTTGGTTCAGTTTGTTAAGTCTTGATGACAATTACATGAAAGTGTCATCCTTAATTACTTGTAATTGGACCTGGGCCATGCAGCTGGACTGTCAATATGCCTTAATTTGGCAAAGTAGATTCATAAATGTGTTCTATCTAGCCTATATTACTCTCTTTTGCTTAGTATTTATCATAATTATCGATTATTTTAAAAAGAATTATATGAAATTAGTCAAACAACAATCAAGACTTCTGTGATTGCTCTTGTGGCATTTTGATTTATTCACTCTTTCAAGTCAGTCAATCACAATTCACACATGTCATATCTATTGTGCACGACATCATTGTAAGAACAAATTTTCTCAATACCAGTTAATGCAAAATCAGAGAAAGTATCCGCATAATGACCATTTTCTAAAAGAGTAATTCAGCTTCAGACTTTTGTGAATTAACAAGATTAATTTCCTCTGGCATGTCTGATTATTGATTAATGAAAAATAAAAAAAGTAAGTTATATAACTTTAGCATTAATGTGAAAGTAAAGTGAACATCTGATGGTAGCCTCTAAATAGCCCACACTGGTGCTGATACACACTTTGGTGCTGGCGTAAAACACCAAGTCACTCACTCACTCTGAAGGTAGCAATGGGTTAAAAACCAAAAATTAAATCAATAAAACCAGTGTCAAATACAAGTCAATTAATTGTCACTCATTTTCACGAATGCACACAAAAATTTCCTCAATTTTCCAACTGCCATTATATCAACTAGCATAGTACCCGTGAGAATGCCTCCCTCCATTAGAGTCCAGGGAAAACAGAACAACAATCAGTACTACATCACAGAAGATTGGTAGTCGTGCATAAATGACAAAAATGTGCACTGGTAATACATATAATATGAAGAGTTTGAGAAACCAGACCCACTTATGGTTGATGTAAGGTGTGAAATAAAGTTGCGTGCAAATTTGTAGTTGTGGGCATTGAGTAGTTTGGGAGGAGTAGCGTAAAGCATCCATGAATTAAGGGTATATGATGTAGAATTGTTTCAGGTGTTATATATGATAATGGTGTACAGGCCTACATAAAATCAAGGTTGATCAGATGCCTCTTGGTAGATCAAACAATTCAAGACAGGATAGAAGACATTGTTATGTACGAATATTGGCCCCTTATTGGCTGTAGCAGACAAATTTTGCCGTTGCAACACATTGTAAAGTGGGCTTCTTCTACCATTTTCTAATCCTTCAAATTTACATATCTAATGTAAAACTTTGCAAAGGTATTTTGCAAATTATTTGGAAAAGAAACCATTCAGGTCATTGTATATGTGTTTTATATTGATGTTTCTGGGAAACTCATTCCAAATTATCCTAAATTCTGCCCTCAATAGCCTTGTAGAAATTTGGCAAATTCTAGGTGGCAGTGTGCTGGGCAGTGTCAATGGTTTCTGGGCAGACCAACAACTTCGATACTGAGTAACAGTGCAAAAAAGGGGTGTGAAATTTCTCAAGAGTAAAAAGATTATGTAACTTAGAACTCATTCGCTATTGTGAGCTATAGGGTGGGGACACCAAACTTGACAGATTTTAAATTTTGATGCAAACGGAAAACTTAAAAAAAAAATCATAAGTAGTCATAATAAGCCACTTTTTAAACAACTTTAAAGGGGTTACTTCCGTTCAGTATTGCTGGGTTCTCAGCTCACTTAAGCAGGTCTATGTGCATGGCTATATCACAGCTGTGGCCTGGTCAGCTGCACTAATCATTTGCACCTATGCTGGACAGCATAAGCCCAGCCATGGCATAAATGAACAAAAAAGCCCTATCAACCATCTCATTGCTCTGTCCTAGCTTACTAAAATACATGCAAATGGGTGGCCTATCCATCTGTATGTTTCAGGTTTTCAATTTGTGCTTGGCTGTCCTTATTCAGCTGCCCGTATGATTATCCATCCTCACATTAAGTAAATGTTCCGTGCATCTACACTTCCAGTCTAAGGTCTACCAATCAACTCTTTCACCATCCTTGTGACCCCAGTTGCTCACTGGTTAGTGAAATGCAGCCTTCAATGCAATTACAATAGGCCGGTTTTGAATCCTTGGATTCTTGTTAGCATTTTAAAGAAATATTGTTTAGGGGGTAAAAGTGTCATCATTGGAAGAGGTCCAGTTTTTTTGTGAATGGGCCTGGAGACAGTATGTCTGTGCTTCATTGTACCCCTCCCCTCCAGCCATTCATGTTATGTAACATTGTGTCACTAATCCTGTCCAGTGACCAAAGCTGGGAACAAAGGAGCACAAAAGCAGTGCACAGCACCCTCAACTTTTTAACAAATTTTCTTTTTTCTTAGAAATATGTCCAAACTGCATTGACACCAACTTAGTAGTCTTATATTGAACAAATAAAGAAATTTCCAATTTTAATAAAATATTTAGGCCAACTAGAAGCTGAGATATGACTTTTTGTAGCCCATACAGGCTGTACACAGAGTTGGGACATCTTTCTCTTGTTTTGTTTTTCTTTACAGCTATTGTTATTCTCCAAAGTTTGACCAGCATTTAACCTTTGTATTAACTAGCAACTTGCTTAGTCTTAAAAGATATATATATACTGGCATAAACCTTGTTTTAGTGTTACTATTTACAATGGTTTTGGTTGGAGACATCTTATCTATAATTTATGTTTTTAGACCCATATTCCATATTTGTAATTTATGATAAGAATAGCTAAGACTAGATAGACTAGATAGATAGATAGATAGATAGATAGATAGATAGATAGATAGATAGATAGATGGATAGATAGATAGATAGATAGATAGATAGATAGATAGATAGATAGATAGATAGATAGATAGATAGATAGATAGGTAGATTGATAGATAGATAGATAGATAGAAAGATAGAAAGATAGAAAGATAGAAGGATAGAGATAGATAGATAGATAGATCGATAGATAGATAGATAGATAGATAGATAGATAGATAGATAGATAGATAGATAGATAGATAGACACATGTAGATAGATAGATATATATATAGATAGATAGATAGATTGATAGATGCACACATAGATGGATAGATTATTAGAGTAATTTTAATCCTGTACAATTTCTAAAGCTTTACAATGATTCAAGATTCCTATACATGGATATATCACAAAATCCAATCATCAACTGGAATTATTCTATTTTCTCAATTTAATCTCTTTTTACAAAAAGCACAAAATCAGCCATAGGCCTACTTGCCTGAATCACATGATCCAGATTTCATTTTGACTAGAAGATATATCATTTCAAGTTTAATCTCTTGGTAACCATTGACTTTCAGTGATGTTTCATTGGACCCCCCCCCCTCATCACAGTGGCACACTTCTGAGGTGTGTGAAGTATGCCACCCTCCATTCTTTTGTCAGGTTACATAATGGCATTGCATAAGGTGATTAAAAGATTGGGGTACAGCAGACAATAGCCAATTGGTATGGGTGTTTAGCAGCTGAGGAGGGGGGACTAAGGAAGCCCCTTTAACCCCTTTAAGGGGAATGTCTGCAAGGATAATGTAATTTAACTGAAATTGTTACAACATCCAACAATTTACATGGCTACATTCTAAAATGGATCCAGGATCAAGATGATGTAGAACTGAAGTCAATGACACTGTTTGATTAGATATAAGATTTACAGACAGAAATTTATTGAACTGATAGATATCTAATTTTTGTTCAAACAATAGCTACCCTTATTGCAATTCAGTTTTATGCAGTTTAAATGAAATAGTAATTTTATCTTTTCTGCAGGAATTATGACACATCTTAATAGAAAAACTGATAGTTGGATTGATCAAACTACCAATAATCTATCTATCTATCTATCTATCTATCTATCTATCTATCTATCTATCTATCTATCTATCTATCTATCTATCTATCTATCTATCTATCCATCTATCTATCTATCTATCTAAACAGTCCCCTACATGTCCTGATCGTTTTCTGACTGTCTTTATCTCAGTTGTTGTCTATTTCTAGCTGTCTTTTTAATGGTCATTACCTGTCTATTGTGCACTGCATTGCTTTATTTTCCTGTCTGTCACCACTGTATATTACATTCAGACAAAAATAAGTTTGATAAAAAACCAACTTTCTAAAATGGTAGTGGAAGAGGGGACAAATTACTGTGGGTAATCCATGCCGGATAATATTGTTCTTAATATTGTCACCGAAACCAGTCATCTTCTTGACTTAGTTTTTTTAAAATTTTATTTCTCAAATTGCTCGTTCACAAAAAGGCACAGATTTTGCCACAGGCCACCAATAGGCATAGTGGAATACTTGCCTGAATTTCATTATCCAGATTATACCAAATTATACCACTTCAACAGTACAATGTAACGTCTTGCTAATTGCTAACCATTGATTTTCAGTTCATTTGATCTTGTGCCACACTTTTTGACTCCTTGCCCAAATTTTAACCGTTTCCCCTCTTTTTCTGGGGGGGACCCATCCTGCAAGCTGATTGCATGTGGATTTTGAATTCCCGCCAATACAAAATGGCAGACAGGAAACATTTATATTATTTTGCTCACAGCTCTTGGCCATTCAATGAAAGTTTTTCAACGGGAATTTCATGTTCATGAGGATATTAGAGTACCCAGTGGGGTCCTGCCTCAATGTATCCCACTGTCTGGAGAATAGCCGCTGAGTAGCCGAGGGTATGCTGCCGCGCAGCCTATGTTTTACTATAGCTATATCAAAAATTCATCTGCTAACTATATATTTCAATTTCCTGCCCAGTGCCCAATATATCTTGTAATTAAGAAAAAATGTAGGCTACTCCAGTTTTCTTGAATCCATGCTATTTGATTATTCATCCCTTCCAAGTTGATCTTATTAATGAGTGTTTTAAAATTGTAATATTAATTCTCTGTAAGTTACATTAAATGAATTTGATAATCAAGATGACCTTATTATTATGAATGTATTTGTAATGTAAAAAATTAGATAAAATTTTCAAACTTGAATTTTTACACCGAACCCCATTTTGTCTAAAATCATGCTCAGTAGTTCAGTAGTGGTTCTTGACGCAGGTCATGTCGACCTCTTTATCCAATATTTGCATAATTACCTCTTTATCCAATATCTTACATCCTTACCTCTTTATCCAATATCTTACATCCTTACCTCTTTATCCAATATCTTACATCCTTACCTCTTTATCCAATATCTTACATCCTTACCTCTTTATCCAATATCTTACATCCTTACCTCTTTATCCAATATCTTACATCCTTACCTCTTTATCCAATTCCTGACATCCTTACCTCTTTATCCAATATCTTACATCCTTACCTCTTTATCCAATATCTTACATCCTTTTCTTTATCCAATATCTTACATCCTTTTCTTTATCCAATATCTTACATCCTTACCTCTTTATCCAATATCTTACATCCTTACCTCTTTATCCAATATCTTACATCCTTGATCATCTTTCTCCCCAGGTTTATCATTGCACATGTGTCGCAATACAGCCGACTGCGAAAAAGTCATGGAGAAGGGCTGGAAAAACAGATCGACGGGATCTACGTTGATGAATGCCGATTCATCAAGAAGTCACTCGATCTTCACGATTCATTTGGAGAGGTCCGACCATGACGACCAGGGAGAGGAACACATTCGGGCGGCTAAACTGAATCTTGTTGATTTGGCTGGTAGCGAGCGACAAGCTAAAACAGGTATGGGATTCTCAATCTGATTCACTGATTATTCACCTAGGTGTCTTGGGACCAATGTTAGACAGTTGTTTCATCCTGTGTCACAAGTGCCCCTTGCTTCATTAGTGTGCTCCGTGATTGGCCTATGGCCTAGTTCAAAAATAATGAAGCCAAAGTGTGACATGACCATCAAAATTTTAAAATGTTTATATGTATCAAATGACCACATAATATTGTAACAAACATGTCTAAGTTCTAGAAACTCTATTTACCATTTTGCTGTGGTTCGTGGAAATAACTGATAAAAGCCAAATATTACCAAATTTTATTTATTTTTATTTCCATGGCCGTGAAAGAAAAGTAGACCAAATGGTAACTTATCTTCAAATTAAATCGAATTTTTTTGTTGGATGACTAAACTAATATACTCTTAAGTGTCCATGGTTGTTTTCATCAAAATTCACCAAAATATTTTTGAGGAAAATAGTATTTTTCGAAATTTTGTTGCAATATTAAAGAAAAAACTTACATATTTTCTAACCAGATGTACATATTTTCCTCTAAAATGATTTCACCTATCCTGTGTCATGCGTCTGTATGTGGGCTTCGAATCGGTACCAAATAAGTGCCACCAAAGTGAATACGAACAGAGCAAACGATGATAGAAGCGTGTTTTTTAGCCTATTTTTCCAGACAAAAAGCCAATTTTAGGTAATGGCATGACACAAAAGTAAAAAAAGTGTTCTGGTTTTGACCCAAATCGATCTTATATGCATTATTAGTAATAACTGGATGAAGCATAAGAGTAATTACAAAATTAAAGTGAAATTTGTATTGGTTATTGCATTTTTCAACAAATTGGCCCCAAATTGTGAGGAAAGCTTCACAAAGAGCAAAATTTTGATAATTCAGGGATGTGATTTTTCCGGTTTTTGCCGGATTTCCGGTATTTTCGGCACCTAATCCATCATCCCTGTGATTCATGCAAATTCAATTTAATATTTTCACTTCAATTATGGGGGGGGGGTGTTGTAGGGAGAGGGCCATGCATGAGCGGTAGGGCTGTGCAATCGAAAAGTTTTCTGAAATCGATTAATCGACTTGTATTTCGATTCGATTATCGATTTTAAATCGATTTTTGCTTAGAATGTCAAGATCAGCATAATTATACGAAACATTAATTATCAATGAATTCATTGACTCTCGACAAATATCCATGGTATTGAAATTATAATGAGCAGGACCAAAAGACTATTTGCAGGGAAGAAAAAGAAAATAAGTACATGAATTAATTTGATTGACTTAATAGTAATAATTATAATGTATTGATCCAATGTAACTGCTGATAAAGCTGTCTTCTTTACAACCATGCATCTCCTGTATGCAGAGCAGTACTGTAGGCCTACAGTTGTAAATAAATAACAGATGTGTATTAGATAAAGTTCTGTCTCCAAAATCTATAAATTCAATATGGATGCAGACTTGTAGCAATAAAACTTAATTTCTAATTTGTGAAATATCTTTCATGACTAGCAGTGTGGCATTTGCACAGATACAAAGAACACCAAAGATAGCACGATGGTTTTCAGCTCCTCAAGAGCTTCAAAACGATACCAAATACAGCCATCTATCATGAATTCTTCATTCAGCTGAAAATCGATTTTTCCTTATTTTGTGAGATGATCGAAATCGAAAACTTTTGGCGACGATTGTCGGCGATAATCGTCGCATCGGCACAGCCCTAATGAGCGGCGCCCGAAGCGCAGCGTCATTCCCGTACATTGTCAATTGGCAAAGCTTTTTGAAGTCATTGAATCTTGGTGGTATTTATAAAAACATCTTGATTGCAATTCTCAATGACAGTGATCTGGCCTGTTTCACACCTTTCATGTAATTTCACCCCCAATCATGTACATTCAAGTGCTATTGACACTGATTAAAGTGACCTGTCATAATTAAGTGAGAAGTGCAATCAGCTGCGATTGCCTCATTACATTATATCCAAGTGTGTTGTGTTCTTTAACCATGCTTGTTGCCACCACTGAATTAATAAATAGCTAGTGATTTATAAAGAAGGAGTGACTAACCAGTTTAATACTTTTCTTATTAGACAGACTAGCCACCACTTTAGAACAGTGCTGAAGCAGTGTACAGGTGTATGGGTCTTTTGGCCATGCAGAAATAATTCTGTGTCAAGCAATCTAGAATAGCAATCTAGACTTCACTGATTGCTAATTGTAGCTTCTTGGTGCTTTTCACTTTGAGAACTACAATGTAAGTCTATTACAATTCACACCTTTTCAAAGAAGCCACAGATCAAGAACCTTATTCATTTGAGGATGAACCTCTTCAATGGCAGTCAATGCAACCATCGGAGGACCGAATTCACTCAATTCAAATAAAAGCCCAAACCTGGAACATTATGTCAAGGCTTCTTTTACTAGTTATAGAGGTCAGGATTTTGGAGTGACAAGTTAAAAATGCTGGTGTTCTTGCTCGTTGTTCTTCTGATTTCTGGGCTTAGAAGTTGCAGTCAAGGATGATTATATGAGTGATTACTTTTAACCATCAGGATATGCATGAGTGATGCAGGATAGCTCAGGTCATGAAATGAATTGTCAATTTGAGACCTGTAAAATAACTAAGCATTGTAGGATAAGATATCTGCATGAAATATCTTGTCCATATTCCTAGAAATTAAAAGTACATATATTTTAAATTTCTAGGAATTATGGACAAGATATTTCATGCAGATATTAATGCTTTTGATATGTTTTGAGAGATAGATAGATATTTTGAGGCTCAACAAACTCAATAGCAGCAGAAAGATCTTTCATTCTGATTGAAAAACAAGAATCAATGGATGCCAATTCGGTATAGGCCTTCTTAATGTTAGAGACCCAATGACGTGACAAACTTCCAAAACTCAAGGCTTATACAGCAGAGATATTATCTGCAGGCCGATCAGCTGCTCTAACACGAAGTTCCAAACTTCACTATCATCTCGGACTATACTTTCATCAGATTTGTCAGATTCAAATCCAAGTCACTCCAGTGGTTAAAGATTGTATAATCTATGTCAGAGAGGGAAGAATGACCAGAGCCTTAACTCTTCGGCATCAATTGCTAGCTATTGCTTCTATTGGTATATTTTAGCTATTTTGCAAATGATGCTTTTACTGGTCCATCTCTCAGAACATATGACTGAAATGATCTTGTAAGCAAGAATATGCACGGACCTGTAAGTGACAGTAGGTCATTAAGGCTACTGGTCTAACTTGAACATTTAATGTAATTAAATTAACTAAGTGAAAACAGGTGATGTTTTTCCTTTAGGTGATTGGTCAATGTTGACATCCTTATATAAGCTGCCTGTCAAAGCAAATTTACACATTTATACATTTTTTAGGGAATCCAATTTCAGAAGAATGCGCTTTGTTTAGGCTTTGGAGCCTGCATGAACACAAGGAAACATATATATGTAACACATTTACATACATTCATTATTAAAAGTTCAACAAGTGTGATGAACCACTACCTGGCATTAAAAACAGAAATTCACTCATCTGATGCTAGCAAAGAAAATATATAAGGTCATAAGGAAAAACATAAATTTTGAGGCATGTGGGATACAAATGGCTGCCAGTTTTCTTCACTCTTCAAACACACATGGGTCAAAACCTTTGATAAGTAAGTGAACACCCCTTCCTATTGAAATTACATTGGCCTCAGGCCCAGTGTTTCACTTACTTATCAAAGACTTTGACCCACTGGCAAAATCCTTTGAAGTTAGACCTATCCAACGGCAATGAAATACAACAAGGTTCTGCGCTCCTGAGTTTCTTGGTCCTCTAGAAGCCCAGGATGACCTCAGTGTCTCATCTCATTGGTTTATCTGATCTGGCCAAGAAATCAGAGCACCAAAGTTCATGAAAGCTTTCAGCCAATGATGGAGTGTTTTACAAATTGATCAACCTTGACATGATCCTCAAATTGATGGTTATTGTTTTGTGTTGTTAGTTTCTATTGCTGTCAAAACGTGTATGATAAATTGGGAATTAAGGAATTTAGCAACAGAGAAAACACAACTGAGCCAAACTGAAATATTGTAAAATCTTGCAATTGGTCCAATGTTGTTCTCAGCTTGGTCTGTCAACCATGCTCACACCTCTTCTTTGTTTGAAACCTGCTTAAAAAACTGCCTAATCACAATTGCGGTTACAATGAACCCCAGGGTCAACTGAAGCAACTGCAGATTGCAGAGGTCACTGTGGGCTTCTGAATTTCTCATGAGCTTTTGATCTTTTTTCAGCATTATAAACAGGAATTCTAAGATGTCGAAGGTGTGATATGTGCAGGTAACAGTTCAAAACATTGTCAAATATTGTGATTAACTCATACCAGGCAGGGTAAATGTTTTCTCTAAATGGTGATGTGGGAAGCCTAAGAAGCTGGCCTTGTTTAAATGACCAATTCTCATGTGAGACACCTTGTTGTATTTCATTGCTGTTGGATTAGTCTTAAGCTCAAAGGAGTTTGTCTGTGTTTGACCAATACTTCTTGAATCAGCAAAGAAAATTGGCAGTCATTTGTATCCCACATAACTCAAATAATGTCCCCTTGATGACCCAATATGTTTTTACCTTATCAGATTTGATAAGTGTATGTGTAAATTTTGTTGGTCATGGAATGATGGAATTGAGTATTTCTTTGCTTCCCTATTTCCTTCACTGTGCACATTTTGAGAGCTTGTTGTATACTGGAAGGAATGGTCTCAGCCTGAGACCCGAGACTCTCAGACCTGTGGCTCCAGAGTCCAGATGCAATATTTGGGCTTGAATTTAAATATATATGCTCTCTTAAACTAATCCCATGTCTTTATACTCAATAGTTAGGTGTGGTTAAAGTCTTTGATAAGAGGATAAGTAAATGAAACACAAGGCCATTGTCATATCAATGTGGTAACGGGGATTCACTTGTACTTACCAGTTACCATTTACCAATGATTTCATATGTAACTGAAGGTAGTGCCAAGAAAATTGGCAACCATTTTATCCCATGTGCCTCAAATATTGTCCTATATTACCCGATATGTTTTTGTCTCATCGGATGAGAGTCCTTGTGTAATGTATTTTATTTGGGTTTTACTGTATGTAGCAGCCGGTCAGAGAACCTATCTATTAATATCTTGGCAGCTTGCCCCACCAACTCCATCCTCGTATTAGGGAATGGAATGCTGTTGGTTGAGCAGGATCCAAGAGGCAAAGGCCTCTGATTGGTTGCAGCCCCAATGATCTGGAGGGAGCCTAGCAGTTACTGGTTGGTCTTGGAACCAGGAATAAATGAATCTACTGCATCTATGAGTTGATCATCTTTTCATCTATATCTTAATTAATAACCCAGGAATCAAAATATCACAATATGGTGGACGAATCCGGAGTTCGTGGGTTCGAGTCCCGCAAGGGGCAGCCCACACCCTAGATTCACTTACATATGTATCAGTCCTAAGTCTAACACATGGCTGCAAGTGAATCTAACTTAACAGGGAGCATATCATGTAGAGTTCTCTCACCAGGGGCTTGGTGAGCAAGTCTGCTATGCTGTGTCTATAAATAGCACATCCTACAACCCCAGCTCTGAAATCAGGCTGTGTGAAGCTACCCCAACACCTTGGCCCTTGGCCAGTGGGAATCCCTTTGGCTGAACCGTCTAAGGTGCTGGGCATTAGCTGAACACACAATACTTGTTTCCATGAGCAGTTTAGTTGAGAAGGCTTTGCGTTGTCCCAATGTTAAAACATCACCTGTTTCACTTACAGGCGGCACTGGAGGCTAAAAATGCAAGAAACTTGGTTGGGAGGGGCTCAGCATGTTGTCTGTAACATGACTTAAAACTGGTCCTATTCTTATTCTGGACGGTTATTGTATTAAATCTGTCTCTCTCAGAGTCTTTTCAGTCTTTGAAATATCAAATTCTTATTTTTCCTTTGCTAAGCACCTGTTGAGGAGTCTGTTACTTTTTGGAAGAGATGCTCTCAATTGGCTCCAGATGCCATATTTGGCCTTTGAATTTTAAAAATTTTCCGGGGGGGCATGCCCCCGGACCCCCCTAGCAGGCTAGTGCCCTTGGCACTCACGGTACCTGTTCAGGTTTTTTTATCTGAAGCCAATCACATCCCTGATAATTAAACATTGAAACATACTCCAAATACTGAAATATTGTGTTGAGTATCAGTACAAGTAATACTAGAATGATTGCTTTACTCCTTACAAGAAAACCATGAAAATATGATCAATATTTTCCATAGCGTTACGCTTGCGACAAAGACCCATTTAAGAAATCTTTGTATTTTACCACCAGAAACCAGCCGCAGACCTGGATTACTTGATTGTTTCTCAAAACTACACAGATTTTGCAATATTACAAGCCAAACCAGATTTAAAACGGAGCTTTTATTGCTCTGTGGCACTACACAGTATTCTGGGCGTTACGCTTGCGACGGATTCACCTACCCTGCTATTCATCGGAATTTTTTAGTGAAATAAATTTTCCACAACCATAAGAAGCTCCAAAATGGGTAAGCAGATATAAGACTAGGTCTCAGAGGCCAAAAGATTCAACTGACACATGTCAAAGGGACACTAGAGCATCCCAGATCAGTAAGAGTCAAATTTGCCTTAATTTTTGGAAGTCAACCTTTGAGTAAAAATAGCTCGATAATGTCAACACAGGCAAATAAAAGTACTTGATTTGATGGATTGATGAAGCCTGAGGATGTATAGATTCCAAAAAGTGTTGGAAAATTGTCTTAGAATACGTACAAATTTGTAAAACTGAAAGAATTCAAGTGGTCAAAAATGTTATGTCACGTTTTTTTAGTGAAAAAATGCTTGTTTTTCAATTTAAGTGGACTCTATCTCAATAACTATGAGCCAGAATATCGTGAAATTTTCAGGAAATTTGCACAAGAATGTACTTAAAGCAATGGTGTACCATTAAGTTGTCATATACAGCCATTCTCATATTTTGAGACCCCTACAGAAAATATGCTGCGTGGCTTCATTATTTTTGAACTAGGCCCTATGTACCCCTTTTATGTCTTATTAAAGCAGAAATACAGGATTTAAGTCCTTGTGTTTACCCATCCCTAATCTGTTTCGTGTGAGACTTAATAGTTGCTGTATATATATGAACTAGAGAAGTCCATTGTGGCAAAATGACAACTTTAGATAATGTCAATCCAAGACTATTTTCTTATCAGAAATAATTTGGATTTAATCCTTTGATGGAGTTTATTTAATTTTCGTGCTGTTAATTTGTAATAAAGCTAGAAGAAACATGCATCTTTATATTTTACTCAAAAATTTTTGTACAAAATAATTGAAGAAATTTTTCATTTGCTTTTATAGGAGCTACTGGAGACCGTTTAAAAGAAGCGACCAAAATCAACTTGTCACTGTCAGCGCTGGGCAACGTCATTTCTGCATTGGTGGACGGCAAATCCAAACACATTCCTTACAGAGACTCAAAATTAACGAGATTATTGCAAGATTCATTAGGAGGAAACACTAAGACTTTGATGGTCGCTTGCTTGTCACCTGCTGACAATAATTACGAGGAAACTCTAAGTACTTTGAGATACGCAAACAGAGCTAAGAACATCAAGAATAAGCCTAAAATTAATGAAGATCCCAAAGATGCCATGTTACGAGAATATCAAG
Source organism: Platynereis dumerilii (assembly GCA_026936325.1). Classification (NCBI taxonomy): domain Eukaryota; kingdom Metazoa; phylum Annelida; class Polychaeta; order Phyllodocida; family Nereididae; genus Platynereis; species Platynereis dumerilii. The sequence goes on from JAPTHN010000010.1 coordinate 34,663,962, forward strand.
AAGAAATTGAAAAGCTCAAAGCCATGCTGCGAGGAGAAATACCTGTGGATTTTCAAGAAGGTGTGTGCTTAGTTATCCCAGAATATTTCACTCAATAGAGAATGAATTTTTATGTCCTGTTCTGAAATGTGCGGCAGTCAAAGTCACAAAATCGATTGTATCTTGTGCATCTTATTGCATTTTGAATTTTTGATATAGATTTGATCTGGTTTGGTATTTTTTGCAACTGTCATTCAAGGCCTTTGCCTAATATGCAGCGACTGTGAGATAGGTTGCTTTAATATTTATGATTTTAAAAGCTGTTCTCGTCATAAAAAATTTGACTTTTAATGTTATTTTTTATTTAGGAGGTGGCAGTGGTCAGACTCCTCGTGGAAAGAAGTCAGGTGCAAAAGTTGTCGAAAAAGTTGTTCACGTTACAAACTCAGAGGAGTTGGAGAAGGAGAAAGAGAGGATTAAAGAGGTTTGTAGATACAGATACAGGGCCAGTCCTACCTTTATGAAGATTTTAGCCGAACCATTAGTCAAATCCAAAAACCTTTAGCCAAATCCGGTATTTGTAGCCAGCGATTTTTGACTCAAAACAGAGATGTATGGATGATTGGGGGCTTTACGTCAAAAGGTCATTTAGGTTACAAGAAGAGTCAGGGTGCAGAGGGGTAATAAATGTGTTAAAAATTTGTCAGCAGAAAAAATATATATATATAGTTTCATGGTCACTTGTCTGCCAAAGTTTTAGCCAAACTGAATTTTTTTTTGTCATTTGAAGCATAGATAAGCCATTGGCTAATTGTCTAATGGGTAGGACAGGCCCTGCAGATAATGAGTTAGCAATGATGAAGCTATTTAAACATGAAGATGCAGATCTATAGGCAATACTGAAGGACTCTACCAAAGGCCTATGTTGACTGTCAAGTACAACCATAACACAATATAATATCAGCATACAAAAAAGGAGCCTCTCATGCACGCTGCCATTGAGTAATATTTTCGTATCCAATCATTTTTAACTCTCGGCTATTTATAGCCAAAGAGTTAATGCGATGACGTCACTTTTGTCCTTGATCCTTTCGTTCACAATTTCTCTTTTATTCTGCCAACCATACCTGTAAAATTTGTAATACCCTTCTATTTTCTACCGACAATTCTGTGCGGTTGTATTTCAGCCATCTTGGATGCCTAGTTCTTCTACCACAAGCCAATTCTGATAATTTATTGGCATCAATAAAAACCTCTTGGTCCAAAAATCCCCAAAAAAAAATTCCGAAAAAAAAAATTTTCCAAAAAAAAAAAAAGTTCCGAAAATTTTTTTTTCCAAAAAAAGTATAAAATTTCCACAAAAAAAAAGTATATTACTTCCCCAGCCGAGAGTTCACATGCTTTGCATGGTATATTCTTTTTTGCAGGAGTATGAAGGAGCCATCCAGGACATGAAGGAGCAGTACGAGGAGATGAAGATGAGCAAACAGGCTCTGCAGGAGGAGATGTCCAAGTTACGAGAACATTACGACTTCCAGATGAGCTCTGTGGAAGATAGGGTGGCCGGTCTACCCTCTCCCGCTCAAGGTATTCATGCTTTTACAGTTTTGGTATGTACTTAGTACTTACCATGTTGTAGGGGGAGGGTCGGTCTAGTGGTAGCGTGCTGGACTGCCAATCCCTGGGTCCTGGGTTCGAATCCAGGTCTTTCCGGGTCACCTGGGTCTATGTTGGACGACTGTTTCAATCATCCTTGGCCTCATTGCCGTGTCCTCCCCCTGTCCTAATTGGCCGACCAAGTGCATAAATACAGGACATAAAGCCCCAGTCATACATCTTACCATGTTGTATTAGCTCGCTGGCCTAGGTGTCAGTGAATGAGTTGTATCACTCTCCAGTGATGTCATGTGTCTCTCAGTGACGGATTGACCAAACAAATCAATGCAAAAGATAGCACCTGCACTGCAGTGGCATGTCTAGAGCAGACACTCTCTTGTGTGTCATGTGATTTCGAGTGGCGAAGCCCTGCGCACTGCCTCTAGGTAGCGTGCAAGTCTGACTCAAGACTGACTCAAGACTTTGCAGTGACATCACTGTCATTCTTTAACTGTTGAAAGGAATCACTTTTGTTTCTGTGGCTGTAACATGCGAAGATATATAATTTTTTACATGCTTCTTACAGAATGTCTATATGGAATTACGGATCGAAGGGTTTGATAATTCATATTTCTCTTTTCTAAGTTGGTGCCTCTGGATCTTCAGGGAGACCTTCCCAAAAGTCAGTCACGGGTGCAGATGCCGAGGGCCCTCTTCAAAATGACCGTAAGTCATGAAAAGCTTTCAATGCCTATTATAAATATTACATAATATATTTGCAGGTCTACATACTCAGGACTGTTATTTGTGAGAGAGGTTTATGATTTAGTCTTTAACATTTTTTTCAATAGCATTTTATCTTTCCAGGTCAAGCCTTTGCCAGTGCATCTGCTGTAAGTAAATTTAATGCTTTTCATTCATCATGTTTTTGAAATTAAGTTGGCAATACATTTTGATACAATAAATATGAATGATCTGTCGGTAAAATATTTGTAGATAATTATGCAATATGCTTTCATAATTTGAACTTTGTCACAGGCATCATAGACCTAAACGATGTACTGCTCCATATTCATTTTCATCATGTAAAATTTCTCCTCAACATGCTCAAACATGGGTGTATTTGGAATACCTGGCCAAAAGTAGAAAGATGATCCACTGCACTCCACTCTCCCCTACCCTAAATTTCATTAGTTTATCAATTAAATTGAGTTGCTCTCACAGCAGGAGGGGGTGGAAGAAGAGGCCCCACTCACCCACAGATCTGCCCAACAAGCCGTTCACATCGGGACAGTCCGTCAAAACGCTGGTCCAAACGCCCCGCGGTCCTCGCCGACTGAGATGGACGCAGGAGGGAGTGATAATGCTGAAGAGGCTCTTAAGAGGTTGGTATCTTTTGTTTTGTGTTTAAATAATTAGACAAATTAGATACAGAAGGTTTGCTCGATTGTGCATGTTTGATTATGAAGCTAGGGCAAAACTCTGGTGCTCAAGGAAGAAGTTGCATATCAAAGGAAGGTTGCTCTCGGGGAGGGTTCTCATTGGGAGAGACTCCTGTATTGGAGCGACTATACATACATACAATAATAGTGTAATTGACGGTGAAGTTGATTCATTTTGGACAATAGGTAGAATATGAGGATCGTTTTGAAGCTGCTGTTTTTGTGCAGCAGTGAAATATCTTTGAGAGGGTGCTATTCTACTGGGAGTACCTGTAACCTCAGAGTCTGTGCACACAGCTCTGAAAAAGAAATTGTTGTTTTGATAATGATGTTGCTTTTTATGCTAATTTCAATGATAATGATGTTGCTTTTTATACTAATTTCAATGTTGTTTTTAATAGAATATAATACTTTGGCTAGAATAACATTATTACATCAGTAATGAAATTTGACTGGGACCAGCCTATTAAGTAGTTATAAATATGATGATTTAAGATCTAATATTAAGAAATCCATGGATTTCTGAATATACAATAGTATGATGGTGCGAAACTTTTTGTACACCAACTTAAGTAAATTTGCCTCTGTAAAATTGCAATTAATTAGCTTTTAGAATAGATGTAGTGATGTAGTCCTCTTGTTTGCATTGTATTTTATTTTATTTTTGATGACATATGTATCTGTGATGATATGAGAATGTCAATAAAAGATTATATAATATTCTACTTCCGTATATCACTATATGTAATATATCTTTAGTTACAGCTATAGATCATATAAGAGCATGCATTTTTATGTATTCAGGCTTCAGCAGCTGCAACAACAAATGGTTGGAGGTGAGATGGCGAATAATGAAGAAATTAAAGAGAAAAGGCGGAAAAAGAAGAGGCATGCAGAGGATAGGCGGAAGAAACTTGCAGGTACTTAGAATCACTTTTATAAGACTTGATAGAATTTTCCTCACGTAAATTTGCTTGTTTCATCCTCTAATGCAGTGCAGGACAAAGTTTGGGATGGAGGTGCTTCCTATTTGTAAAATATAAAACAAATTTTCTATTGAATTACACATTTTGTTTTTCCATTTATTCTAACAATTAGCTACTGATACTGGCCGTCATAATCTTTCCCCCATTTTCCTGTTATTAGTGTGTCAGTTAATGCCCAAGCTTTATGGCCTGTACTGAATCGACAAAATTGTTGTTATCAATGTTGTGGACTTCTGTTGGACAGCAGTTTCAATCTTCCTTCACCTCATTGCTGTGTCCTCCTCCTTTCCTTATTAGCCTACCAAGTGCATTAATACAGGACATAAATCCCCAATCATTCATCCATCAATTATATTAATGTTGATTTGTGCTCACACGGCATATTGCATTATTGGTTTTAAATAATTTTAGCAAAATAACCGAGTCTGGATAATGCAATCATTGTTGTAAAATTATGAAGCTATGATCTTATCACATTTTCTACTGATGTGTGCCTTTTCACTTGGTGAAGTCACAGATTGAACCGTGTTTGGCTCACTGGAATATTGTAAATCACTGTTTGAAAAATGTTGTAATAATATCACTTGCATTTTTGCGTTTCATTCTATCACAGAATTAGGTAGGGATGCATTAACATATTGAAAACCCATTTTCTTTGCACCTAGATATACATGTATTTGTTTGTTCTCACAAAACATTTTTGCAAAATCACATACTCATGTTACGCGCAATGCACAGATTTGATTCTAAACAAGCCCAACTCACCCATGTAAATCTTTTCAAAAAGTGTTTTGTAGATTCGAATGCGCTCACAACACCAAGCTAGATTGTTTCAGTTATTGACTTGTTTTCTAAATGTCTATGTACTAACATGATGAATTGAAAAACAACTTTTGCTCATTTACGTCTCGTGCAAAATTTGAAGGTTTAGAGGGAGGATATCATTTTGTTATTAGAGATAGGGAGGAGGTGTTGGTGCCTAGCTCCCACACGAAAAAGTTATATCTCTGCTCGCCCCTGTTTCGTGTAGGCCTAATATCTTAGCATGCTTAGTTTAGTATGATGCCTCAAAACGACAGTTTGTTTATTTGGTTCATGTAATGCAAATGTTTTCTTGATTGAAAATGTGCCGTTCTTGTAATTTTCATATTCTTTCTGTGCAGTAGCTTTTGTATCTTATTATTAATTGCTTATTAGTGGTCAATGTAGCCTCTTGTCAGAGTCCCAGTCTATGAGATAAGGATTGTGTAAAATAATCTCGATTTTGCTTCTTTGCAAAGTGAATTCTTGAACTATTAAATAATTGAAAGTATAAAAATGTCTTCTAAAGCAAACATTAACAAGAAATATTGCTCCAGAATGTTTTTTTTCAAATTGGAATGTTTTTGCAGAGGAGATTTCCAAGATGGAGGGAGACGAAGTCATGTTCAATGTTTACGAAAATATTCAAGATGAGATTAAAGCTAAAAATAAAGCTATTGAGAAGCTGAAGAATAAGGTGAGTGAGAAACGTTTGGAACTTTTATAATCATTTTAGTAACATATTTTTTTTATTGGAGTCTTGGCTGGCCATGCTGGGTTCTCTGAGTAAGTTTAATGTATTTGAAATGGCCATACGTTAACTTTAGTAATATTATGGTTGTAGAAAAATCTTCCGACATGATACATAAATTAATTTGTCTATTTTCCAAACAGCTGAATAGATAGATAGCCACCTAGACAGCTAACTACATAGATAGATAGATAGATAGATAGATAGATAGATAGATAGATAGATAGATAGATAGAGATAGATAGATAGATAGATAGATAGATAGATAGATAGATAGATAGATTGATTGATTGATTGATTGATTGATTGATTGATTGATAGATATGATAAGTGCAGCCCTCTAAGCTCTGTTCTAGGTGCTCATGAGGGTTAATTGATGAGATGAGAGCGAGTGTGGGAGTCCTCATTATGTCACACATTTGCCCCATGTGAGGGATCTTTTACTTGCATACTAGGGGCAACCAATTTTTAAAGCTCTCATCCAAACAACATCCAGCTGAATGATGCTCATGAAGGTCCACTGAAAGTTTGGGTTTCCCATAGGAAGTATAGTTTGAAATGAAGGTCTCTCCCTTGCCCCATGCAGCTGGTCAAACAAGCTGACGAGGCTATACGAGACAGCAATGTCACTTAACAACAAACAGTTTTCTTTTTTCTGAGAGATCAATACGCCGTCTGTTTTAACATCTTTGAATCTCGGTTGTTTTTTCAAGCGAACCTGAGCATGCAACCCACAAGGGTTATATCCATTGTAAAATAATCCGCTACATCATAGTCATCATACTATGGTAGTAAAAGGGAATTGACACATTTCATTAATAATATATGATGTGTAATAGGACCATTATTGAGTCCTCTCATCCAATTTATTTTGGTAGTAGGCCTGTCTGTTATCCTTGCGTCACTGTGTCAGCATCTATAAATTGATAGCCCACTCATAGATCTTCTGTGATTTATTGATAGATGGATTGGTAAATGGATTGGGTGAACAATGAATTGATTGAGTGATTGGTTGGTTGTTCGATGGATTGAATGATTGATTGAAAGATTGTTTGATCGATAGAGTGATTGATGTATATTTGGATTGATTGGTTGTTTGATGGAGTGATAGAAGGATTGATCGATGGATGAGTTGTCCAATGGATTGATTGAATGATTGATTGATGGATTGCCTGATTGATGGGATGTTTGATTGATTAATTAGTTAATTTAGATGTAACATGTTTACATTTTATTTATTTTGATTCACTGATTCACAGATTTGTTATTTGTGGGATCTTCCATTTATTGCCAGTCTGATGTTTGGATAGAGTTTATTTATACAAGTCATAATTCGTGCATGCATAGTTAATGATTTCTTTGTGCCGAATTTGCATGCTAGATTCTCAACTATGTTGTTTATTGATCATTCTTTTGAGATACAATATGTATTTGTTTGTTTCAAAAAGAATGACGTTGGACCCAGAATATAATCACCCTGTTGTACTGAAATGAATAGATTAGATAGACAGACTGACTGACTGATTGACTGGTTGATTGAATGTTTGATTGATTGATTGACTGATTGACTGACTGTCTGACTGACTGACTGACCCGTTGATTGATTGACTGATTCACTGATAGGTTGATTAATTTATCCTCCTGTGTATAACTGTCTTTCAAGATTTGTATTATCCTGAATCATAACAGCATAAGTTTTGATTCATATTTTGCATACATTTATATGTAGGCCTAGTCTGTAGGTAATCTTCGTAGTTGATCAGCTAATCATAGTGCCTGTTTGGAGATCCTCCGAGTAGCATATTGCCGAAACAAAAAATCCTTTCGGAGATAGTGTTCTTGTGTACATTTCTAGACATTCAATGGGGGAAGGTTCAGTTGGCTTCACCTGGACTTCTGCTGGCAAGCAGTTTCAGTCATCCGTGGCCTCATTTCTGTGTCCTCCTCATGTCCTAATTAGCCTACCAAGTGCATCAATACAGGATGTAAAGCCACAATCATCCATCCATCCTAAACATTCAAAATTCTGTCAATTCATTGCAGACGGAATCCATGAAGACTGAATTGGCGGATGTGCAATCTGAATTTGAGTTTGACCGAATTGACTACCTGGACACAATTCGCAAACAGGAGAAGAACATGTTGTTATTACAAGCTCTGATAGACAAGATCCACCCCTGCTTAAGAAGAGACTGCAACTACACCAATCTGGACCGAATAAAGGTGAGAAAGTTTTATCATTCGATGGCTATCAGGTTTAAATGTCAAAAGACCTGCCAAGTGACCACTTCTGACCGGCTTCTTACCAAGGAAGAACCAAGAGTTGGAGTTGCTTCTAAACCCTTGCTAAAATCTCTGTCAAAAACCAGAGGATGAAATATCCGGGGCTGCAATATACATATCAAATCCATTAATAGACATGTCAAATTTTCAGTACTAATTACAGCGAAACACTTTGATATAGAATTAAAGTGGACTGTGGCACTGTGAAAATGGCACTTCGTGTGTCATCATGCTGATGATTTGTCATGATCAAACCCAATACTTTCAATGTTAATTTGATTGAAGGAGACTTATCCCACATGTTGGTGACAGCCAAACGAAAGGATTTTGCATCTGATTTTCACTCTAAAATTTGTTATGAGAAGTCAAATGGTTTACTCTTGATCATGACTAATCAAACAGCCTCTATGTTTCCCATGTTGAAAGTAGAGAAGATGACACTTCATCGGCTTTCACAGTGCCACAGTCCACTTTAATTCTATATCAAAGTGTTTCGCTGTAATAATCAGCATTAAGAATTTCAATTACCAAAAAAGGTTCTGTCAGTGTGTACACAGTGTTCATAAAGAACTTCAGCAATTGTGATAATAGCAACAACCGTACCAGAGGACTCCAGAAATAGCTGATTAAGGGCAGTGTATAAACAAAGTATCTTAGCCAATTTGTATAAATTTACATCTGGGCACTGGCATTCAACTGAATTGCCACAAATCAATGGGGCATCCAAAAGCATCCTTTATTCAATTTAATTACAATGTCATTTTATTACATACTTCTATGAACATCTGTGTATTTAATTGGACCTATGATTGTGAAGAAATACTACAGTGGCATTTGCATACATGTATTGTATGCATGTACATGAATATTTATTTGTGAATAGGGCAACTGTACATCATGAATTTGTTCTTCAACTTTGAGCATACAATAGATTAGCTCTATAGTCTCCCATTTTAAAGAGAAATTGAACGGGAGTCTTCTCTTGTGAATAATTTATGGGTTGACATTGATTTTCTCTTTGATGGTGAGCTGAGTGTTATGCTTAATGCCGTTCGCAAAACACTAGTCGTTAACAAAAAGCCTTTGGTGTTAGAAGTATCCTGAGCGTATCAAGGCTGCCTGCTCTGCTGAAGGTCCGGCTGGTCATCTGATCAATTAAGAAGTCTTTTCATCTCTTTGAATATTCCCTGATTGAAGTGATTACCTTTTTGTGGAGCACAGAAGTATTCTCAATATATAGGATCCTTATACATACATAAGCTGCAATATGAGGATAAAAAAAAAGTGGTAATTTCTTATCCCATATGCTCGGGGGGGAGGGTCAGCTCAGTGGTAGAGTGCCGGACTGCGAATCACTGGGTCCTGGGTTTGAATCAAGCTCTTGCCGGGTCACCTGGACCCATGTTGGATGGCTGTTTCAGCCATTCTTTGCCTAGCTTATTGGCCTGTTCTGCTCCAGACCTTATTAGGCTATCAAGTGCAAATACAAGACGTGAAGCCCCAATCATTCATCCATCCTTATCCCACATGCAAGACCTTTGCCAGCAGGTCTTCCAACACTCAAAGGTCCCTTCTCTAAAGACCCTTCCAAATGAAATTGAAATATCTGGAATAAATACAGTTCATGCTGAGAAAATAGTTACAGAATTTAAATGTGTTAATCGTATTATTTTACGTCGATAACTTTATATGTCAAGCTGTGAAATATGTCAGCCAATTTGAAGGTTACCTCAGTTGCCATTTTGGCATTGAATGCAAACAATGTTTTTGCAACCACCTCCTAGACTGTGTAAGCATTGATCAATGTCATGAATAAGCATGAATGAATTGGACAAACATATATCCTGGCATTGTTTGCTGCTTGGTTACTGAGCAGGTGAACAATGTTTTTATCCCAGGAAACAAACAATTAAAATATAATGATTATTTGTGACATGATAAGTTCAATATTCTGCACTTCCTGCCAGGAAAACTAGAACACAATGAAAAATTTAAAAACTGCTTTTTGATACAGATATATATATTTTATATTATCTGGAAGTTGCTGATAAATATTAATAGCTCAAACTTCCTGAAGTGAATCTAGAAGAATAGATAATCAATCATCTAATAGATTCCATCAAAATATACGCAGGCCTTTGCCCCTATTCAATATTTCTCACATCGCCATCCAGTATAGACAGTCAGACACTAAAAAAAAAAGGTCGCCAATTTCTAATCTCGTCTAAATGACATCCAGCTGGGAGTTTTGCTGTGGAAGGTCCAGTCCACTGAAGCTATTTTGAGTTCACCGACTTGGGTTTTTAAAAACTCATGCAGGTAGAACCTTTCAACATAACAGGCCTGGTCTGTACCACTTAGCCAGCCGACGATGAAAGTTTATAGTTTAAAAAAATTTAAATTTAACGTTTATCTTTCTTTCAGGCTCAGTGCGAGTGGGATGAAGAAAATCAAAGATGGCTACTTCCAAAGATGACAATAGAAAAGACTCGACTGCCCCCTGCAGGTGAGATTTTGAACTAGAGCATATATTGCAAAATATAAAAAGCTTTATAAATGAACTTCAGCTTCAGCCAAATACCATAGGGCATGACTTGGGAAGCAAATGCTATACATTTCTTTTATTTCTGAAAAATTATTAAACCCCTAAACGTTTCAACAGATTTCTCCGGCAGCTCCCTCAGTCCAAACTCCAGTGAGGATGGTACGACAAAATTTGTCTTATGGAATTTTTGTAACTGCTTTTAAAATAAGTCTAATAATAGCAGTTCTAATAATTCAATCATTGTGTATTCCTGTCATTTGGTGTACATGTATAATTGCATATTAATCCCTTTATATTTGTAGCTGCTGTGATTTCATAAGTAACATACATGTACTTACTGCAGGGTTAAATATGATTAAGTTAGTCGAATGTTTTAATCATGTTAACATATGGAGTTACTTGACACCCTAATGAGCTAATATTTGCAGTTATCTTTAGCTTGAAAGCTAATAGTTATTGATTAAAAAATGTTTATTTCTAATCCGATTCTCTAATTGCTGGATCATTAATATTATAGAGAAAATAAATTAGTCTCTGGTGTGTTTTTATTCAGTGTTCGAAATAAGGGGGGGTCAAGGGGGTCTTGACCCCCCCAAATGCTATAAGGACCCCCTCAAATACATTTTTTAGAGGGACCCAGGGGGGGTCCTGAAAAAACCCCCTCAAATACTAAATGTGCAGGATTTTGTCCAGAAATGGGGTTTTCAAAGGTAATTTTCCAGGATAATACATGCTTAAAACACTCAGAATTCATTTTAGAGTGCATGTTGTCCTTTTTAAAACCCCCTCACCTTTTGGGGAGCCTACGGCGGCTCGTGTACCTCCGGCGGCGCGCGGACCTCCAGCCCCGAAAACTTCAACCCTTCGGGCCTTGCCAGTGACGGAACCGCCCAAATGATATGGGCTATTTCGACCACTGTTTTTATTCATTGATTGTGTGATATAACTATTTAACCATTGAAAAATTGGTAGATTATAAAATTATGCATTCAATCCAACACAAAAAAGAAGATTAGAAAATGCTAAGTTTTATTTTATGAAAATAAGTTTTTTCAATTTATAGTGACAGGTCAGAATTACATCAGTGTAATGAATAGGGCTTGATCAAGAAAATCCTGTACTTTTATTAAAAGCCTATTTTCAAATCATATGAGGTCTTTGCACTGTTGTTATAATGTAAATTGATCTAAATTTGGTCATATTGTGTCTGACTGGCAAGATAGCCAAGAAGCCTGATTTTTCAATGGCTTATAAATGAGGTCATTATGAAGTCATGCTTGTCATACTTATCATTAACGCATTTAATCATAAGTATGTAATTTAGTAGTGTTGACAAGACTATTTCTGTTCTTAAATGGATAAAGATAAGTTGGAATTTCCGTGTCTTTAGTAATGTGTGTCTGCTCTTACGTCATATGATAGGAGATTAGAGAGCATAAAACATGCATAAACTGTGCCATTGATTTTCTTTTATCTCCCAAGGTAAATGCCCTAGAACTAGAATATATGGCATTCCCATTGGAATATATTGATTTTTTGTTATGCATATGCAATGTCTGTTGGAACGTTGTCAAGTTTTGTCTGTGATTAACTCCAGGTGGAGTAATGCCCGGCGGCCGAGACGTCAGCCCCCATGTGGAAAGAAGACAAATTAATGGAGAATCATCGCAACCAAGTCTCTATGATGATCTGCGGTATGAGGACAGGTTTTATGAGGTAAATAAATTACTGACCAATGTGCCATGAATCTATATACTTGGTATTACAAGGTTCCTACGCTATAATGGTTAAATCTTTTAAATGGTCTCTCATTGGGGTTCAGATTCTTCGTAAGGGGTGGGCTTGTAATCGCTGGGTCCTGGGTTTGCTTCCCGCTCCAGCTGGGTTACCTGGGCCTATGTTGGACAGCTGTTTCCATCATCCTTCTCCTCATTGCCATGTCCTCTTCCTGTCCTAATTAGCCTGCCCAGTGCATAACGCCCCCCCCCCCAGACCACCAAGATAAATAGTAGCATTTTGAAAAAAAAAAATGGTAACGCTGGCCTGCGAATTCCGAAGCACGCCCGGCCTTCCCCCTGGATTTTGTATCTGGATCCGCCACTGAGCCCCAATCATTCATCCATCTTCAAAAGGGGTTTTGCTGGTTCCGTGTTACCTTGCTTGCTTGCTAGCCTGTGGGACATGGGTATAATTTCTTTCCAGGGCTGTGAGTGTGCTAGCTACTTGCGGGAGTGATATGCAGATCTTTGCCCCAATCAATCACATAAGCTGGGCGGGAAACTTCTGAATCCATTTCTAAATGACTGTGAGAGAGAGAGAGAGAGATCATTATTTTTATCCATCATACAAAAAAATAAGCAATTACAAAGAAGGTACATTTAAGTCGGGAGCGAGACGCATATTAAGACACAATGAGATGATTATTACCAAGATTCAATTTTAAAGTATAATGTCATTATTTTGCTCCGTGTTCTTGTTATTGATTCAGTTAAAATATCAACTGACAGTATGTCTGAGTATGTCCTTCATATTTTCAGTCCACTAAATAAAGTCAATGAGTCTGAGTCGTAGTCTGAACCGTTTTTTTGTGAGCTTCATTAGACGAGCAGGGCCGTCTCTAGTATTCCTAGATCCAGTCATTTTCCGATTTCAAATCACGAGTCAATGAGTGCACATCTCGTTCTCAATCGTGGGCTGCAAACGTCACAATAATTCATTGCTTACCTGCCCTAACACTCATCTGAACTATGAAGATGCGACATGCTCATCCTGAAGCATTTCCTATACTTAGATCCCCATTTAATGCCTTTATTTTGAGTGTTTACAATGCATTTTCTCGCTCGAAGTTAAACAATTACAAATGGTGCAATATGCGTCCAAGAAAGCGTAGCGTTGCAACGAAGCTAATCTGCATAATATTTTACGCTAGGGGGCTCTGCAGTAGCATTTCACACTTCTATGCACCACCTAGTGGATAATTGGTGCATCACAGGGTTAGGTTATGCCACTACAATAACAAATGATGGGATCTTCTGGATGAGGAAGAAAAGGAAGAAAGCACTCTCAATTACAGTAATGGTCATGTCAATATATGTTGTTTATTTCGCCTTTGGCACTTTATGTTACACTTTCCAGCCAGTGGCTGCTTTCACTTAGGCAATAATATCAATCAATGATATCCATCAATGATATCAGTCAATCACACAATGATGTCAGTCAATGATGTCAGTCAATGATGTCAGTCAATGATGTCAGTCAATGATGTCAGTCAATGATGTCAGTCAATGATGTCAGTCAATGATGTCACTCAATCCTGTCACTCAATCCTGTCACTCAATCCTGTCACTCAACCCTGTCACTCAACCCTGTCACTCACTGATCTCACTCCATGATGTCACTCCGTGATGTCACTCCATCAATTCCACCCTATATCGCATTCTGCCTATCACTGCATGCCCGCTGCTCGTCTTGCATATGGAAATATGCTCATCTAGTCTTTAAGTAGAGTTTACTCTACTTGTTTTCAAGTTGTGAAATGTTGTACAGTAAATTATTATTGATTTGTCATTATCTTGAGTATTTTTCCTCACTTGTATTTCTCTTTCTCCTTTCAGAAACTGCAAAACAGTTCAGGTCAGGAGATGGCTAACAATTATTTCCGCAATAAGCGTGCAGAGAAATTGCTCAGTCAGCCAGAAAATCAAAGAGGTAGGCCAAACTCTTTTGTAGTGTTAATGCTGAAAAACATCATGTTATCGATAAAGTCCTAAGTGTACGGGTGAAAACGGATTCTTTCATATAACAACGAATACCAATAAAATTCTCGTATTTGGCTGACTTTCCTGGTTGCATCTGATGTGAGTGTATCCAAATAGACTAAAAGGAAGCTCAAAACGCACTATGTCGAAAAGTTTCTGTTGTGATAACATTTCTATATAGTGAACTAATTCCTCATAGTTATTAGTCTGCACATAATTGATCTTTAGCTTCTCGGATCCTCTCAAGGCATTTTTTTTATAATGTCAAAAAAAAGATTTTTTTTTAATGTCGGTAGAAAATCTATTGTGTCGGCGGGTCCGCGAATCTAAGAATCAATTATGTGTGGCCTTACAAGAATAATAATTGTTTGCCGACTCAGTTTTCTAACTGGCTTTTAGTCTTGCTCACAAGTTATTTGTGGTAGGAGCTGTGTCTTGAAACATGATTCCTCACAACAATGCGCAATTGTAAGACAAAAAGGACTGGACTTCGTGCTATGGAACAGCTTTCGAGACCTGTCATATTCATCACTCATGGCCTCTTAGGGGGGAGGGTTGGTCTAGTGGTAACGTGCTGGACTGCCAATCGCTGGGTCCAGGGTTCGAATCCAGCTCTTGCCGGGTCACCTGGGCCTATGTTGGACGGCTGTTTCAATCATCCTTCGCCTCATTGCCGTGTCCTCCCCCTGTCCTAATTAGCCTACCAAGTGCATCAATACAGGACGTAAAGCACCAATCATCCATCCATCAATTACCTCTTTGCCATACACATGTGTGAATGTTGTGTATTACCATCTTAATTCTGAATATGTGTTGCAACATGTCTACTGAATCTATCCGTTGTGATTCATAAATATGACTTTCAGAATCATTTATTCTGTATTGCAGTCATGCAAGGAAGAGAACCAAGCCCCAACCTGATGTCTCCATCATTTACAAACGGTTACGGAGGCACGTCACCGAATGGCTCGCGATCCAACAACCACTCTCCTCCCTCATCCGGGTTGCGTGCTGCCCAAGTCCACGGAACTTTAAACGGTGAAGAGTTGGTCCGTAAACCTCTACGGTTAGAATCGTTGCCGCAGGCTAGCGGAAAATCAAGTAAGAAGAAGAAGAAGCAGTTTAACACTATGGAACAATTGTAAGATAGTTAGGAGCTTAATTGATACCAATCTGAAATCATTTCAATACTCAATACTCACAAGTTGTTTTAGAGTTTATCTTGAAAGGTTATACATATACATTGTAAATGAACTTTTTAGGTGGTATGGTGATATGATGATACTGCAAATTGACCGTAATGGCTCTTGGGTAAATTTTAGACGATTGTTGATTGGGTCATTTTGTTAAAAAGTTGTTTGTGATGGTCACCGATAGGGTAATACTTTGAAGAGAAATTTCAAGGTGTATTTTCCTGCACAGCCAATCTGCCAGGGCTTGTCTTCAAATTTGTACAGTCAAATTCCAGTTGGTTTAGATTTATAAAATTTTAATGTGAATTATGTGATGCAACCTTGTCATTGTCAATCTCATATATACATATACCTACCTGCAATTTCTTATGAATTGTGTATGAATTATTAATTCGATTATATCATACACTCAGTGCATGCTTTTTAACTATAGGCATGAGAAGATAATTATAGAAGACTGTCGGTGTCTTATATATATATGTAAGGGGCCTAGTTGTACAGACACGTGTGAAATTGATTCTTATATATATATATATACAATTTCATTCAATGATGTATATATAACAAATGTAGCAATAGCTTACTTCATACAAATAAGCAAAATTGTTAACTTCTTGTGATGTTAATTTCTACAGTCTGTTTAGATTTACATGTTGAGTCTGACCAACATGAGTCACATATATTTGAAATTGTTCCTTCAAGTTTACAGTTGTTACACTTGTGTATTACATGTACAGTCACAGTGTCACTGTACTGTGTCATTCACAAACTTAAAAGATATTAATAAATATTTAGTTGTTTTGATATTCCTCATGTAATGATGTACAGTACAAGTTTAGTAGTGTGCATATGTAACACTTCATATGCCGTATGTAGGTAATAAGGGTACATTTGCCATGTTGTAACTCATATTAATAGTGCTTTTATGCAATAATGAGTGACTATATGATCAATTGATCATTCCTAATTGATGCTGGGTAGGCTCATCCTGTCGCATATCTAAATTTCTAACTTGTCACATGTTTAGCCTCAAATGTCGGAGGGCAAAATGTCGTAGAGTTGTCAGGACTGTTTGTCAGTACATATGCTGCCATTTCCTTCTGATATATCTCATTCAACTCCTTAGTATTGTCCTTTTCTATGCCACATAATTCTACTCTAACCTGGTCCCATCTCAGTTAATCACACCTTGGCAAAACATATTTGCATGAACAGGTCACAAAATGAATACAATATCCTGTGAAAAATGACAGACCATAAAATGGTATACATGTGTGCACTCTTTACGTCTGGAAAGTCAGCTTGCTGAAGTGACTTTTTAGTACATCTAAACACAATAACTGTTTGTTATTATTTTGGAATATCCAGATGTTTCGTAGATCTCAGATCTGCATTCCATTATTTAGAAATTCACATTGTCAGGATACAATTGCCAATTATTTCAGCTTCAGATGTTTGTTTCATTGAACAATATGTATCGGGTATCCTGCATTCATTTGGCATTCTAAGTAGGTGGTAAAATGTTACAGAGCTTTAGAGGGTCGCCTACTAAACCTTTTAGTAAGTTTTATGGTCAATAAAATTCCCTGCACATGCCATTTAGAAATAGAAGGCTAATTAGCTGTAAATGTGCCTAATTGACTCGGTTATGATTGATTTCTTTCAAGTTTTATAGTTTTTGTAGGTGTGAGCAAATATGATATATTGAGTAATATGGAAGTTACAAAATGTTTCTTCTATTCTCTCGCAAGAGTGAATGAGATAGGAATGTATTTACTCTGGTAATGGCTATTTTAATTATTAATCTCAACTCAAGTCTATTTATAACTTGGAAGAAATTTGCACTCAACTTATGAGGCATTCGTTTGGCAGATATATAAACTTTATTAGCAATAAAAAAAATGTCAGTTTGACATTTTGTGTAAACAAGAAAATGCAGTAAAGCTTAATAGGTGACTAGGAAAGTGGACTGAAAGTAGTTCCTGTAACACTTTTTCTGTGCGGAGTTTGGTAAATACAGTACGTAAGTATATACTGGTGTCTGTTTCTGGCAACTACTGTGCCAATTTTGACCTTTTTCAACAACTTTATAAATGGAGGGAGGGACATATTTAATATGGAATTAAGTGAGTTATAACCCCCCCCCCACCCATTTGCTCACCCAATGCAGTTAGTTAAAAGGTTGTCAAGTGATGTTATGCCCCTGATCCCCCCTTTACCATTACGGTATATAGTGGAACCACCAAAGTCAAGACTTTTACATTTTCAACTCAGTTTATTGAACATAATCTTGTTTGTGACAACAATATATCTGTCGAGAAGTTAGTTTTTGCATTACTTATGTTTGGCCTGAATACATAAAATGTGCATAATTTTGTTTATAAAATTAATCTGAGTCTCATGAATTTATCAGTTAATATGTCTCCTGTTTTCTGTCCGTCCATTGATTTTTAATAGGACGTTCTGAATGTGTTTCTGTCAAACTGAACATAATGAAATTTACATTGTGTTATGATCTCATTTGAAACGTCATTTCTGAACAAATGTAATATATTTGGAGCTGACTCAAGGAGCTTTTAGGTTTTATTTTTTAATGACCCTTACCTGAGTCAACTCAGTTTATCACTTTAACCTCATTTGCATAACTTTATCATTATATTGCATAAGTTTTTATTGCTATATATATACTATTTATTGATTGTGTTGAATGATTTATTATTTATTTTCGTATTATGTAATGAACTCCGTCCAGCACTTGATACATTGATATACCTGATGATTATATTTCTTTTTTTTTAAACGTTTCTTTGGTTATTTTATTCAAGGACCTGCACATTCTCTTATTTGTGTTTATCTAATCTAATGGTGTTTTGCACCTATTAATTGTATTCTTGTCTATATTGGCCTAAATGTTATTGCAGAAGTTTCGTAGCGGTACTTGTCTTAAGAAATTCCAAATGTTTCTTAGTAATCTGTGTATCATTATTTGTATTTATTTTAAAATTTTTAAGTTTAACAAGCCTTCTCATGGGAATCCACTAAACTACAAGTGGATGAGTTAGAATCTTGTGTGGCGGTTTCCATGCAATTTGACATGCCTCCTCTCGATCATTATTATAAACTTGCTAAAAAAACTTCTATTGTACCTATGTTAACAGTGTAATAATAACACATAATAAGCTATCCTGACTCATTTAATGCAGATTTCATAGTTAACCATTCCTCTTTTTACCTATAAGTTATGAAACCACTGTAATTTTAGGTGTTCTCACGATATACATTTGTTTTATTTACCGAAATGTCATAAGAAATTCAAAATATTTCTTATTGAACTGTATATCATTAAATTTTTTTAAAATTCGTATGGCTGTTTGCTCACAGCAGAAGGGGCAATTATTTATAACTTGTATTGGTCACACTGTTTCATACTCTGTAACTTGTAACCAAGGTACTAAATAAGACTATCTGGCCTCAATTAGCATGCATAAGTAATAACCTTTAATGGCCTTTTCCTTTACTCGCCAAACACCATTAAATTGACTTGCGGATTCTTTTATTTGACATTTTTCAGTCTCTTATGAATTATTAAGTGCAACTTGCGACTTGGAACAAATTTAATGAAGTGTGCGTCAATGTCAAATTGATTTTGTTTAAAGTTTAAGCTTTTTTCTCCCCAAGTGATATTAAATTTCATCAAGAGCTATAAATTTCTTCGATTTGAAATTAAGTTTTCATATCGTTATGGTTGCTTTTTGTTAGGACTGTCTGTTACGCCCATTGATTGGCATCTTTTAATAAGTTTATTGTACTATTTTATGAAAATGTTGCTTTGACGTTTTCTGCACACCATTTGTTACAATGTAGTCTTGTAAATTTATTTTATTTTTTTACATAAGCATTAAATGTAGTCCCATAATTATTTTTTTTATTGTTTTAGCATATGATTTTTTTATTTTAGCAAAATTTGAGAAATGCTAGATGCTCATACACTCAAACTTGAAGTCACCCTTCTTTTATTTATTATAATATAATTGAAATATTTGATTGGAAAAGATGAAATGACTAATTGAGAGATTCTTGAAGTGATCAGATATTATAATTATATCTTTTAAATTGATTTTCGAATTATAATGGTGTGTTATAGAGACATTTTTTGTTTATGACACTAAGTCTGTGATAATTTAGTTGAGATTTTTACCACATTTTGCCAAATACTGAAGTCACTATTTACCACTCTGTATGCACCTGCAACATATGTATATATGATTGGACTGCACAACTGATCGGAGGAGGCAGGGGAAACCATTTTGGAGAGTTTCAGGCGGTACATTTTGTGAATTTAGATTTTGGAACAATTTAGGCATTCTTTTTTGACAGCATGTGTCATTACGACTCAAGCTGCTTTGGTTATTCGATCAATGTTCACTTTTTATGATATTTTGGCTTTTTTAACAATTACAATTTTGTTTGCAACAGTATCTGTCCCCTGTTCTCAGTTTTTGTATGATCACCATGCACTCACTGTTGAGTATATGAATAAATTATAATTTCAAGTGCTTCGTCTCATTCACCAAAGTTATGTGATATCCATCATTCAATGTTTGTGATCATTTTGTTGCAGTTTGTAGATGTATCTACATGAATTAAAATTAGTGGTATTATAATTTTGTCTGCGATTCTGGAAGACAGTCGAAGTTTAACACATTCGATCATTTCAAATGTTTGAGTATGTCTCCTTAAATTGTACAGTGCAATGTGATTGTGATTAATGATAGTTACTATAATGACAGTTTTTATGTCGCTCAGATATGTGTGTAAATGTAACCCTGTTCCTCAGGAAGCGTTTTGATGTCAGAATTGTCAGATGCTCTTGGCTTTCTCCCCATCCCCACTATTAGGAATGCACAATTGCATGTCGGTGAAAATTGATATAGCGACATAGCTCTTATTTAAAAGTGTTATTGCAACACCGCCCCCTTAAATATAGATTGACGCTGACAGAATTCATCACTGCCCCCTTAAATATAGATTGAATTCATCCCAAGATATGGAAAGGCCGCAAGTGACATATTCAATAAATATTTCTTTAAGTACATTGATTATATTTAATGCGATGAGTTACTTGAAAAATTTCTTTTAAATTTTTATATTCAAGTTCGACCTGCCATCTGTTTTTCATTGACTGTAAGACAGGCAAAGTGAATTGTTCCAATGCTGTGATAGTGGCCTACTCACTGGTGCAATGAGGTTGTATAAGAGGAAACCAACTGGGGTGACTGGTACTGTACAGACTATAATTAGTGTTGTAAATGGTTATAATGCCAATTAGCAATGTCGAACTTCTTGAACTTACATGAAAAGTCACTTCAATAATAAAAATCTTTACATAATAACTATAACTATACTACTATACTATTGACCTGTAGATTTTTATGTAATCAGTAGGTTCTGCAGTAGAAATGAGGCAATGCGTCAGTAACATAATTCTGAAATTAAAACGTGTTTTTGGCATGCTTACGCAACTGTGGAATTTTAGTTATTTATTTTTCATGGATTTTTCCATTTGGCTGTGAAAGCGTACCTATCGTCAGGAAAACTATAAGGAACTTTACCGAGCATATTCACCGTAATGTTATATATAAGTCCTATAAAATCTATATATAAAATCTATACTCACATGTCTTACAAGTCACAAATATAGCTTCTGTTTGATGCGTGTATCGAATTATCAATTATAGATTTTACATTTTTCAATTTATAGATCACTCATTTACATATGTGGGGTATTAAAGATCTATAGTAATTATTTAATCATGCTATAGTACTTAGATCCATTGGTGTACGGTGGGAATTTTGGAGTGGCTAGCGACATTTACCCGAATTACACGATCTAAATTTTATTCCATGTCAAATGAAATTGTGCGGAAGCCACTGATTTTCAATAATATTCATTAGATCATCTGATAGATGTTTGCCCGAATTTGGGCCCGTTCTCAAAGTTTTGGGTGTCCCTGCTCCCCCCGATACGCCTGTGCTTTGATGTAACTGTCTCAGTGAGGAAGATAGGAAAAGCCCCAAGCTACTGTATATTTGCCCTATGTTATGCCCCACCCCCCTCAGGCCATTTCTAGATATGCCCCTGTAATATTGATATTTGTATTTGTAAATACATCTGAAATGTTTGTTGAATTTGTGATAAGTACCAATTTTAGCGGTTAGGAATTTTTGTTTGTTCACTGATCTCAGTATTTTCACCCGTACTTGCATTCATGTGATATCTGTTGCTCATATTGCAAAGTTTATTTGTGAAACTCATTATTAATTATGATATGATTAAATCAATATCATATTATTTATTAAATTGTTATATGATTGTTGTTTATATATAAATTTATATTTGCATGTTCTTAATGATGTTTTGCACATTTTGCACCATTAGTTACCCTGCTAATCATTACAGCTGATATGTAATAAGTGTCTTAGCACTTTGAATTGATTGTTTGGTTTAAATTTAATGCTCATTTGTTTTCCGTTTAATGCTCATTTGTTTGTACATCCATTGCGCTAATGCCTATTCCCTTTTTTGCCAACAATTTCTCAATATATGTATTAATTTCGACGAGCCCCCGGTGAGCTAAATGTCGGTGTCAAAATTAGAGAAAGTTTCAGTTTTGTTTGGTTTAAATTTAATTATTAATTAGAAAGAAAAAAACTTGATAGTGTTGAATTGTTGATATGTTGGTCCCGAATTTTTTTGAAAGAGATTTTGTCAGTAAATTCATGTTTTATTTTTAACATAAGATGTTTTGTTTGATATGTGAATGAACAACTACAGTTCTTTTGAAGCTTTTGTAATACAAGTTGGAACAACAAATTTGCCAATACGTGGTCTGTGCAAATTGGTGTTAGTGATCCAAAAAGTGCACGGTTCTCACTATCACTTTGAAAATTGGCAAAATTATTTTCTATTTCCGATCGATCCTCATACATATTAATGTCAATAATGATGTCATAAATGTATATAAAACTGGCTTATAGGCCTATTTGTCTTATTATTTTCCAAACAAGTGCAGAATAATAGTAATAATGCCCTCCAGAAGTTATATTACAATATAATAGGCCTGTATATTGCCTGTATATTGTTATAAATGTTATATTGTTATTTGTTACTCTCATTGCAGAATATTCTAATGAATATATTGATGTTGGGTTAATTTATAGGTCAGAGTTGGTATGAAAAATGGAAGGAGCTAATATTGTTCAAAGTCTGTTCTGCTGAAACATTGATAAAACATTGATAAAACATTTATAACTCTATTAATTATTGATGTTCATACTTGTCGAGTTGTTTTCACTCATATTTTATTGTTTTGTATACACAAAATAAACTATTAGACAATGATAATGTTTTATTTTATTACAAAGAGAGAGAGATCGGTTTTCATGGTCCCTTTGCATTCTGGTTCCTCCGTAAAAGATGCACTTTATTATCAATTATATTAATGGACAGTTATAAATTGGCTGAATCAATGTCATTGTTTTCCCATCTATCAAAATAGTTGTTAATAATGTTCGTCTCATATTCTCCCGATGGGTCGTATCTATAGAACAAGCCAGAACCAAAAGATGAATCAATAAGTAAGGCATTTTAGTATGAATCTACTGTAATTTTATGGAGATATAAGTATTTTAATGCGGTGTTTTTACATACAAAAGGTAGCGTTGTAAGGTCAGTAAGTGGATTTGCATTTTCATTTATTACTTTACTGAAAATGCTAGCGGGTGCGTTCCAAATCAGTTCCTTATAAGATAGGCTGAGAAATTGTAATTAGACATGGCTCCTTCTTTGAACTAAATTGTGAGTATTAATTTATTAAAATGCTGACTTTTTATTTCACAGCATGTGACTTTCATCTAACATACAAAAATGCAGTGGCATGTGAATTTCATTTGAGGGTTATATCCATTAAATCATAGAATTCATAATAATTATATCAGGAATTCTAGTTTAATTCTGGCTGAATTTCTCTCTGGCTGTGTGTTATTGATGCTTGGCATGGCTTCCGTTGGGTGGTTTGGTACACTGTGACCGCCAACCAGGCTTGGTTCTAGTGTTGTTTCTGGTTGCATCTTTCTTTTTCGATTTTGGCCTGTCCTGAAGACACATAACAGGAGACAGCCAACTTTTAAAATGTCATCCGAAAGGGCATCCAGTTGGGACATGGTTATTGAACGTTTGCCAATGAATTCTCCATTGACCGCAAATCAATCTGGGAGTTGTCCTGAACTCTTCAGTTAGTGGAGCACTCTTGAAACTTATGACTAGTGTTTCGGACTGGACCATTTTGTACCAATATCGGACCGCCACCAATACCAAAGAAGCGATGCAGGGTTTGTCTGGAACTGGTACAGACTAGTACAATTCAAAAACAAAACTCTTCCCTTTTTTGCAACCTTCCGTTTCCTGTGTTTCTGGTTATTTTCGTGGATGTAATAGCCTAATAGGCCTACATATTGGTTTACTGGACTACATCCGTCTGGGCTGGACTGGAGGGGGTTGGTCTGGTTCCAGCTGTCCGGTCTGCAATACTGCTCTAGCCTATGCCCAGCAGTCCAGCACCTTGAATGAACTTGGCCACCTAGCCGAAATTGGCAAAGCTCGGGATGGTGCATGGTTTTAAAAATTGCTTTTGTTTTTACTTCTTTCCAAGATCAATGAATGCCAATGTCATTTAAGGAATTTACTACAATTTAGAAAGGTCACCAGTGAAATATTCATATTTTCGCACTAACTTGGATGATTACTTTACAGTCGTAAACATTTGCGAACAACATTTCAAGATGGCATTTACACAGTAGATTGATTAATATTGACATATTTCATGGTCGAAGGTGATGTATTGAATTCCTAATAGAGGAAAAGTCACTATAATCGCTAATTGTATTGACAAGTTCATATATTTGCAAGGAAAGATCAACTTCCATAGTGTTTATAAATGCTATGAGTGATCACATTATTGTTTTCCTTGAGCTGTGTTGTTGTCAGCATCCTTTTTTCGTATTTCCGGATGCATAATAAATGTATGAAAACGTAATTTTATTGGCTTCCTCAGCTACATTTCGCTGGCGCTTCTTTCTGTTAATTTATGTACAATTGTTTTGGCACTTTCCTGCCAAAAGCCACAGTTCTGCAGAATAGTACAGGATCTATGCTCAAATATCTCAGTCGTGGTGGAGTTTCTCCCCATGCCGATTCCTCTATACAGGATTCAAATTTCTTGTCTTGCTGATACATGGTCAAGTTTCTTGCTTTGCTGAATAATATGGTATGAAATTTCTCTAAATGTTGAATGGTGAGTTCTCATCTGGCTCAGTCTAGTGAAATTTCTCACCATACTCAATAGGATAAAATTTCATGCTATAACAGTCTCTATATCATGGTCAAATCAAATTTCTTGCCTTGCCAAATCATGGTCTGACCTTGTTCAATAGGATTCAAAGTTCTTGCTTTGCTGAGTCATGGTCGGATTTCTCTCTTTGTTAAATCAAGGTAAACATTTATCTAAATCAGTGTTAATTTTCTGACTTTGCTAAATCGTGTCCGATTTTGCTCAATGGGATTGAAATTTCTTGCATTGCTGAGTCATGGTTTAATTTCTCACTGCTAAAGCACAGTTAACATCTGGCTGAATCATGGTCTAATTTCTGACCTTACGAAATAATGGTCTGACCTTGCTCAGTATGATTCAAATTTCTTGCCTTGCTTAGACATTGTCTTATTTCTCACATTTCTAAATCAAGGTTAACATCTCAATGATCATGGTTAGATTTCTAGCTTTTTATGTAAATGCCAAAGCATGAAGACGGGACAGCCTGAATGCAAAAAAATAAATTTTAAAAGACAGACTCTAAATTGTAATTACCTAATTATTTCTCGAAATTCCTTTTTGTATTCAGGTTTTTTTTTAACATTCATATATTGGTCTTTTTTTTTCGAACATTTTTGGTAATTTATTTTTCTTTCTTTTTTTACATTTTACAGTAATTTTTTTTAAATATATTTTGTTTTTTCGAAAATTTTGGTTTTTTACGAAAAATATCTTTTTTTTTAAACAATTTTGTAAATTTTTTATTCGAACATTTTTGCTAATTTTTTGTTTTTGAAATTTTTTTTTTTTGGGAAATTTTTGGTAATTTTTCGAACATTTTACGGTATTTTTTTTTTTTTCGAAAATGTTTTTTTTTCTAATTTTTTTTTTTTTTTCGTACATTTTTGGTAATATTTTTGTTTTTCGAACATTTTTGGTAATTTTTTTTCGAACATTTTTGGTAATTTTTTTTCGAACATTTTTGGTAGTCACGCGTGATGAGAAAAAAGTGCCAGGATCATATTATGGGATGTCTGAATCGCTTTTTTTGATTGAACCATCTGGCTCACTCCTCACATGTTTGCCAAAAGGGACGAGACACCTCGCTTCGCTCGGTGAGCATGGTCTGACCTTGCTCAGTATGATTCAAATTTCTTGCCTTGCTCAGACATGTTCCAATTTCTCTCTTCGCTAACTCAAGGTTAGTGTCCCCCTAATCATGGTAATATTTCTTGCCTGCCTTGCTAAAGCATGGTCTGACATTGCTCAAAAAGATTCAAATTTCTTGCGGTCCAATTTCTCACTTTGCTAAATCAAGGTTTACGTCTCGCTAAATCATGGTTAAATTTCTTACTTGCTAAATCATGGTCTGACCTTGCTCAATAGGATTCAAATGTATTGCCTTGCTGAGACATGTTCTCACTTTGTGCAAAATCAAGAATAACGTCTTTCTAATCTAAATCATTGTCAAATTCCTCACATCGCTCAATATGATTCAAATTTCTTGCTTTGCTGAATCATGGTCTAATTTCTCACTTTGTAAATCAAGTTTAATATCCAACTAAATCATGGCCAATTTTCTGGCCTTGCTAAATCATGGTCTGATCTTGCTCAATAGGATTCAAATTTCTTGCCTTGTCGAGACGTAGCCTAATTTCTCACTTGCTTGTGAAGGTCAATGTCTTGTTAAATGATGATAAAAAATTTTTCGCATGGCTTAAATGGATTCAAATAACTCAACTTCCTGAGAATGTTTGTCAAATATCTCTCCTTGCTTTTTTAAAATCATGGTAAAATTCCTTGCCCCGTTTTGACATCTTTGTGTGGTTCTTTCAATGAGTGACCGAGATCTACAGGCAGTAACTGCTTAAAATATTGAAATATCCGCAAAACAAAATGCTGATGATGCTCTGAATACCGCACCTATCTCCTTATTTTAATTGTACAAGTCATGCAAATTTCAGATGCAATGCGGCGGACTTTACTTCCTGTTTGTTTTAAATCCATCGTACTGACGGACAAACAGACACATGGTTGTGAGTACATTAGCTCCTTAGAAGTGCTAAAAAAATGTCATTGTTTTGCAATGATAGTCACATGTTCAGCTATATGCTATTGGGTCTGATGTCGGCTTCTGTTACTGACATACAACAATGAAACATAATTTTGTTAATGTTGCACATAAGGGGACCCACCAGATGATACTTTTGGGGTGATGCCGGTTTTAAACTTTTACCCCCGGGACATTTTTTTGGCATTGCGAAGTAGCGTCAAACATTTCTTCAGCATGCAAAGGTGCGACAAACTTGCAATTTTCTTGCAGCAATTTTAACACCATGAACCCCTGGTATAGGCGGAAACAAACTTCTTTTCATCATATTCATGCACTAAAACAAACTTTTTCCTTATTTGCACGTGCTGAACAAACTTTTTCAGTGACATGCGCCGACGAACTCTTTTTTGTCAGGAAAATCATACACCCCCCCCCAAAGTATCATCAGGCGAACAATTAAGATGTGAAAGAACATCATACCTTATGCTTGAAAATCACATGATTTTAAAGCCTATTACATAATTATAACCTACCTTGTTCAAAATCCCAATCACAAATGTCTATATGACTGTACACATGATAATAGTCCAACTAAAAAACAAAATATATCACAAATCGCTTTGTTTTGTCTGTCTCTCTGTGATTGGCTTAATTACTTGTAGATATCACAATCCTTTGATTGTCATATTATTTTAATATCTGTGATTGGCTTAATTACTTGTAGATATCACAATCCTTTGATTGTCATATTATTTTAATATCTGGCTTGTAGTAGCCTTTGGCGTCGTTATTTTTATACAACTGTAATTGGCTTAGTTGTTGAAAAGAAAGACTAGTCCTCTTGGACTACACCTGCCAATTGTGATCAGTCTCAAGGTATGCAATTGGCTCATTCATTGAAAATTGTCTTGGACAACATCTGTAAATGGCTTACTCAAGTGATTTGTGATCCTCTTTTGTGTTAATGGCTTGCAATCCTTATTGTCCCATCATTCTAAATGTCTGCAATTGGCTTAATTATTGAAAGTCATCTTAGATAAAGTTTGTAACAGTTTGTAATCTCTTCATTCCACCAGTATGTTCTTAATTGCTTTAATTACTGAAAGAAGTCAATGTTTGTTTATGGCTTATAATCCTCTATCGCTTTGAACATGTGTGAATCAGTGTGATTGGCTTAATTAATAATTAAATATCACCTTGGAAATGTTTGTAATGGCTGATATCCATGGCTTATAATCTTCTTTGTTCCACCAGAATTTTTCAATCGGCTTAGTTATTGAAAGAAACCATCTTGAACAAAGTATGTAAATGGTTTATCACAATGGCTTAATTATAATCATAGTTGTCTTGATGGCTTGTAACCCTCTTTGTGATATCTGAAAGTTTGCCATTGGCTTAATTGTTATAACAAATCATGTTGGACAAAATGTGTAAATGGCTTATCCCAATGGCTTGTAATCATATTTGTCTCAATGGCTTATAATCCTCCCTGTTTAACCTGAATATGTGAAATTGGGTTTATTACTGAAAAAAGTCATGTTGGACAATGTTTGTTAATTAATGGCTTATATCCAAGGCTAATAATCCTCGTTCCATCTGAATGTTTGCAATTGGCTTCATATCACAAGGAAGTTGTCTTGAACATAGTATGAATGGCTGATCACAATGGCTTTTTTTTAATGTCTTTGTCTTGATGGCCTATAATTGTCTTTCTTCCATCGGAGTGTGTGCCATTGGCTTAATTATAGAAATATCACCTTGAGTGGTGGATATAAACGGCTTATACAAATAGCTTATAATCATCTTTGTCTTGATGGTTTATCATCTTCTTTGTTCCAGCTGAATTTTCGCAATTGGCTTAATTATTGAAAGAAATATGTAAATGGCTTATCACAATGGCTTGTTAAAGTTATTTATAATCATCTTTCTCTAAATGGCTTATAATCCTCTTGCAATTGGCTTAATTATTGAAAGAAGTCGTCTTGGACAATGTCCGTAAATGGCTTATCGTCCTCTTGTCTCTGCTTTTCTCTTAACTCATTTGCTTTCTTGTCTCTTTCTTCTTGCTCTATTCTTGCCTTGTTCTTCTCTTCCTCTAACCTTTCTCTTTCTTTTCTTTCTCTTCTCTCCTTGAAGCAGTCACAACAACTGAAACGTGAAATGAAAACTTGAATAATCATAAACGTGCCGTAAGCAAACTTTTGGGGGGGGGGGGTTGAGCGACTTTGGCTTAATTTCAATGTCAAGATTTGATACCCGTTCAAATGGCATATCTTGATTGGCAACCATTGAATTTCATATTAGCCTATATACTTGATCATCATGACAGCCAATTTTCTCAGATATACCTAACAACTCTGCAGTTATGCTGTGAAACATTTTCTAAAATCATGGTTTGTGAATATATACCAATGCTGATGCATCAAGAATTGGAAAGCGAGTTCAGCTGATTACAATAAATAAAAACAACAAACAAAATTAATCAAATCAGAGAAACGTCATTTACCTGACATTTTTCGCTGCCTGGTAACATTTCCATTTGAGTAAGCAAGGACAAGTTTCTTCATCGACCCAATATCTCAAGAAACAGAAAATAGCCAATCCGATGGTTGTTGCGCCTATGATGCAGCAGATCAGTATCATCGTTCCCCAGCTGAAATGTACAAATTGAACATATTGAAATATATTTATGAATATCTGAAAGTAATTATGAATTTAAGAATATGTATATAGGGGTTTATGTAAGATAATCTCTTACAAGTTCAGAGAGAGTGGCAGAAAAGAGGGATAAAAAGAAAAAATAATAAAAATCCTTAAAAAAACATTTACAATTTTCACAGTAAGATTTTGATATTCTCTTACAAGTTTCTGAAGCTCCAGGGGGGCAGGGAAGCAGGGAGCATGGTGTCTCCATTTTACTTTTGAATTCCCTGTCCCTTGGCCATTTCACTTTTGAATTCCCTGTCCCTTGGCCATTTCATTTGTGTATTGCCTGTCTCCTGGCCATTTCACTTTTGAATTCCCTGTCCCTTGGCTATTTTATATTTGAATTCCCTGCCCTTGGCAATTTCACTTTTGAATTCCCTGTCCCTTGGTTATTTTACTATGGAATTCTCGTCCCTTGGTAATTTTACTTTTGTATTCCCTGCCCCTTAGCCATTTCATTTGTGTATTGCCTGTCTCCTGGCCATTTCACTTTTGAATTCCCTGTCCCTTGGCTATTTTATATTTGAATTCCCTGCCCTTGGCAATTTCACTTTTGAATTCCCTGTCCCTTGGTTATTTTACTTATTAATTCCCTGTCCCTTGGCAATTTTACTTTTGTATTCCCTGCCCCTTAGCCATTTCATTTGTGTATTGCCTGTCTCCTGGCCATTTCACTTTTGAATTCCCTGTCCCTTGGCTATTTTATATTTGAATTCCCTGCCCTTGGCAATTTCACTTTTGAATTCCCTGTCCCTTGGTTATTTTACTTATGAATTCCCTGTCCCTTGGTAATTTTACTTTTGTATTCCCTGCCCCTTAGCCATTTCATTTGTGTATTGCCTGTCTCCTGGCCATTTCACTTTTGAATTTCGCTGTCCCTTGGCAATTTTATCATTGAATTCCCTGCCCCTTGGAAATTTTACTATTGAATTCCCTGTCCCTTGGAAATTTTACTATTGAATTCACTGCTCCTTGGCAATTTTACTATTGAATTCCCTGTCCCTGGGCCATTTTATTTTTGTATTGCCTGTCTCCTGGCCATTGCACTTTTAAATTTCCTGTCCCTTGGTCATTTTACTTTTGAATTCCCTGTCACTTGGCAATTTTACTTTTGAACTCCCTGTACCTGGGCCATTTTATTTTTGTATTGCCTGTCTCCTGGCCATTGCACTTTTAAATTTCCTGTCCCTTGGCAATTTTACTTTTGAATTCCCTGTCCCTTGGCAATTTTACTTTTGAATTCCCTGTCCCTTGGCAATTTTACTTTTGAATTCCCTGTCCCTTGGCAATTTTACTTTTGAATTCCCTGTCCCTTGGCCATTTCAATTTTGAATTGCCTGTCTCCTGGCCATTTCACTTTTGAATTGCCTGTCCCTTGGCAATTTTAATTTTGAATTCCCCGGCCCTTGGCAATTTTACTTTTATATTCCCTGTCCCTTGGCCATTTCATTTGTGTATTGCCTGTCTCCTGGCCATTTCACTTTTGAATTCCCTGTCCCTTGGCCATTTCACTTTTGAATTCCCTGCCCTTGGCCATTTCACTTTTGAATTCCCTGTCCCTTTGTTATTTTACTTATGAATTCCCTGTCACTTGGCAATTTTACTTTTGAACTGCCTGTACCTGGGCCATTTTATTTTTGTATTGCCTGTCTCCTGGCCATTGCACTTTTAAATTTCCTGTCCCTTGGCAATTTTACTTTTGAATTCCCTGTCCCTTGGCAATTTTACTTTTGAATTCCCTGTCCCTTGGTTATTTTACTTTTGAATTCCCTGTCCCTTGGCTATTTTACTTTTGAATTCCATGTCTCTTGGCCATTTCACTTTTGAATTCCCTGTCCCTTGGCTATTTCACTTTTGAATTCCCTGTCCCTTGGCTATTTCACTTTTGAATTCCCTGTCCCTTGGCTATTTTACTTTTGAATTCCCTGTCCCTTGGCTATTTTACTTTTGAATTCCCTGTCCATTGGCCATTTCACTTTTGAATTCCCTGTCACTTGGCTATTTTACTTTTGAATTCTCTGTCCCATGGCTATTTTGCTTTTGAATTCCCTTTCCTTGGTCATTTTAGTTTTGAAATCTTGGTCACTTTATAATTATACATTTTTTGGTTCCATGTTCCTGAGCTTGAGATGGGGTTTGTACCCTCCCTGTTACTTGTCCCTTTTATTGATTTCCCAGTCCACATCACCCACCCCCTCCCACACAGAGCCTCATCTCTTATAAGTTTCTGAGACTACAAGTTTGCGATTTTGTCCCTATTTTAAATTGAAGTTTTATAGATATGCCATTACCCCCCTCCTGGTTTGCAACAGCCCACGGTGGTGTCTCTCTTGCAGCATTTGGTGGTTCCAGCCGCTTTCATTTCGTCCGTTTGACAATCCGCGTAATTCCCCTTCTCATCTGGAGGAAGCTTTGAGTTGACAATACATGAGGTGTCGCTGTAGTCTTTTTCTTCTGCAATAAGATATAATTGATTATAAATAATTATTGAATGGATTGTAATTAGTTCATGAACCGTGCTTTAATTTGAGTTTTTATTTTTTTCAGGAGCAGGATTTTGGGGGGGGGGGATGGGGTGGATTCCTCAAAACTTGAATCATGTTTTACGAGGGGCGTTCAGAAAGTTCGAGGCTTTTTTTTATATGGACACTTATTTTCAATCTAGAACTATGAATTTTTCACAGGATAAAATTCAGCGTATTTGGAATGGATTCCCAAAATTTTGGACAATTTGGACATTTCTAAGTCATTCTGTGGTTGCCATGTATGAAGAACCTCGTATGAAGATCCAGAAACATTTGTAACAATTCAGAAGGCATTTGTGAATTTGGTCTAGGCAGCTAGGTCATTAATATTTCCCGTGCACAATCACTTTAGAGGAAAGGCATGCAGGTTAGTTGGGAGGTTTTTCAGAAAATGTTTCTGGCAGGCTAAACTCTGGATTGATACACTATCTGAATGATGAATAGCCAAGTGCATAGGGAAATACCTTGTATACATATATATGGAGAAACTTGACATTCTCTGTTGGATAGCTTTTACCCCAGATGACGTCAAATTAGGTCATGTCAAACATATCAACTTACCCAAGGTAAGCTTAGTAAATATGCCGAGGCAGGTTAGTTGATACACCAAATGCTGATTGGCAATATAAATAAATAGTAACATTCTGCAGCCTTGGTATTGAAAATAGGTTTTTTAGATTCAAAATGTTTTTTTGAAAAACCATATTTCAATGCAAAAAACCAACAAAAAAACCAAATTTCAATGCAAAACCAACATAGATTTTTAAAAAAATCCATGTTGGTTTTTTGCATTGAAATTTGGTTTTTCAAAAAACCATTTTGAATCTAAAAAACCAATTTTGTCGCGAAATTTTTTAGAGTGATGGTCGACCTGTGAGGATGAAGAGATCTCATGAACCTCTCACTCTCAGCATGCCTCGGCGGTCCAACGTCGGCCCTGCGTCAGTCCGATGTCAGCAGCGACGGACCAGCTTCGGGCCGACGTTGGACCGCCGAGGCATGCTGATAGGGGCCTACTTCAGTTCACTATTCTATATAGAGTTGTTTCATGTTTTAAAGTCCTTGTTGACCCGTAGCATTATGATTGTAATATCAGATCAGGATTGTTCTTTTGATATAAACAGTTCAACAAAAATAAGTCCCCCTTTACGAAAACGTGAATATCTCAAAGACCTCTTCCCCGATTTCTCTGAAGGTTGGCCAGTTTGTAGGCCTGCATATTGACAGTCTGCGTGTGTATTTGTAGCTTTATTGCTAAATTTTTGTCTGCGCAAGCAGACCCCGAGTGCACGTACCCCTCTTTTCAAAAATCTTAAGTTTTGGTTTTTCCAAAAAAAAATTTACCAAAAGGTGTTTAAACTCCACTCAAATTACTTGCTATTGCATCCAAGGAACCTAAACTGTAAAACTGTTACAAAAGAAGTCCTTAGTTATCTTCTAAACACGATTGAGAAACAAATTTTATCCAGAAACATGATGAGGTTTATCAAGCTGGTGGCTCCCTCGCATGTTGAAATTGTTCATATCCATTGGAAAAGCCAGTTTTGAATACAGGGGTAGGCTCACTCGAAGGCTGCTGGCTCACTCAGGAATAATGCCACTGAGCTATAAATACACACTTGTAAAGTCGATATATGGGGCTATAATTTAGCCAACTGTCATAAATATCAGCAAAGGAATCTTTGTGATATTCAAGTTTATCCAAAGGGGGACTTATTTTTGTTGAACTGTTTATTAATATAAAATTTAAGCTTTCAGGTCTCCTGAAAGGCATGGTTGAAGTTGTTTTGTTTTTTTGCTATAAGTCAAAGCCTGTACGATGCTTAAATGTGGTAGTTTTCAGATCGCATTATGTATCCTACCACATAAATACCAATTTAGATATGGAACTTTCCTCTTCTTTCGCAATTCAATGACCAGAGCCCGAGGCATTTCTTTTGCTGTGTATCTATGTACGCATTAGTGCCCGCAAGTGTATTATGCAATTTTCAAGACTGAATCAATGAAAACGTCGTAAAGTTATATTGATTTCTACTTAGATAAATAATATAATGACCAGGCTATTCTGGGAATAGCAAACCATTATATCTCATCATAATGATTTAATAAAGGCTTTTTAAGTGTAACTTGTAAGTGCCATTGAAAAAGTAAAGCTGACAAGCTTTTTAAAATGAAGTCTGGAATTAAGCAAATATGTTTTTGCCATGAGCACAGCTAGATTATATAGTTCTGGCTTTATGAACATTATACAATATATTGTCATTGTCAAAATAGGCCTATAATAGGAAATTATCATGTCCATGCTTACCATGAAACAAAACACAATATCAGAAAAAATGTGAGAACTAAACAGTTCAACAAAAATAAGTCCCCATTTTCAAAACGTCAATATCTCAAATATGGTTTTTCAAAAAAACCATTTTGAATCTAAAAAACCAATTTTGTCGCGAAATTTTTTAGAGTGATGGTCGACCTGTGAGGATGAAGAGATCTCATGAACCTCTCACTCTCAGCATGCCTCGGCGGTCCAACGTCGGCCCTGCGTCAGTCCGATGTCAGCAGCGACGGACCAGCTTCGGGCCGACGTTGGACCGCCGAGGCATGCTGATAGGGGCCTACTTCAGTTCACTATTCTATATAGAGTTGTTTCATGTTTTAAAGTCCTTGTTGACCCGTAGCATTATGATTGTAATATCAGATCAGGATTGTTCTTTTGATATAAACAGTTCAACAAAAATAAGTCCCCCTTTACGAAAACGTGAATATCTCAAAGACCTCTTCCTCGATTTCTCTGAAGGTTGGCCAGTTTGTAGGCCTGCATATTGACAGTCTGCGTGTGTATTTGTAGCTTTATTGCTAAATTTTTGTCTGCGCAAGCAGACCCCGAGTGCACGTACCCCTCTTTTCAAAAATCTTAAGTTTTGGTTTTTCCAAAAAAAAATTTACCAAAAGGTGTTTAAACTCCACTCAAATTACTTGCTATTGCATCCAAGGAACCTAAACTGTAAAACTGTTACAAAAGAAGTCCTTAGTTATCTTCTAAACACGATTGAGAAACAAATTTTATCCAGAAACATGATGAGGTTTATCAAGCTGGTGGCTCCCTCGCATGTTGAAATTGTTCATATCCATTGGAAAAGCCAGTTTTGAATACAGGGGTAGGCTCACTCGAAGGCTGCTGGCTCACTCAGGAATAATGCCACTGAGCTATAAATACACACTTGTAAAGTCGATATATGGGGCTATAATTTAGCCAACTGTCATAAATATCAGCAAAGGAATCTTTGTGATATTCAAGTTTATCCAAAGGGGGACTTATTTTTGTTGAACTGTTTATTAATATAAAATTTAAGCTTTCAGGTCTCCTGAAAGGCATGGTTGAAGTTGTTTTGTTTTTTTGCTATAAGTCAAAGCCTGTACGATGCTTAAATGTGGTAGTTTTCAGATCGCATTATGTATCCTACCACATAAATACCAATTTAGATATGGAACTTTCCTCTTCTTTCGCAATTCAATGACCAGAGCCCGAGGCATTTCTTTTGCTGTGTATCTATGTACGCATTAGTGCCCGCAAGTGTATTATGCAATTTTCAAGACTGAATCAATGAAAACGTCGTAAAGTTATATTGATTTCTACTTAGATAAATAATATAATGACCAGGCTATTCTGGGAATAGCAAACCATTATATCTCATCATAATGATTTAATAAAGGCTTTTTAAGTGTAACTTGTAAGTGCCATTGAAAAAGTAAAGCTGACAAGCTTTTTAAAATGAAGTCTGGAATTAAGCAAATATGTTTTTGCCATGAGCACAGCTAGATTATATAGTTCTGGCTTTATGAACATTATACAATATATTGTCATTGTCAAAATAGGCCTATAATAGGAAATTATCATGTCCATGCTTACCATGAAACAAAACACAATATCAGAAAAAATGTGAGAACTAAACAGTTCAACAAAAATAAGTCCCCATTTACAAAAACGTGAATATCTCAAAGACCTCTTCTCCGATTTCTGTGAAAGTTGGCCAGTTTGTAGGCCCGCGTATTGACAGTTTGCGTGTGTATCTGTAGCTTTATTGCTAAATTTTTGTCTGCGCCAGCAGACCCCGAATGCACGTTCCCCTCTTTTCAAAAATCCTAAGTTTTGGTTTTTTTTCCAAAAAAAAAATTTCCAAAAGGTGTTTAAACTCCACTCAGATTACTTGTTATTGCATCCAAGGAACCTAAACTGTAAAACTGTTACAAAAGAAGTCCTTAGTTATCTTCTAAACACGATTGAGAAACAAATTTTATCCAGAAACATGATGAGGTTTATCAAGCTGGTGGCTCCCTCGCATGGTGAAATTGTTCATATCCATTGGAAAAGCCATGTATTTTTGAAAACAGGGGTAGGCTCACTCGAAAGCTGCTGGCTCACTCAGGAATAATGCCACTGAGCTATAAATACACACTGTAAAGTCGATATATGGGGCTATAATTTAGCCAACTGTCATAAATATCAGCGAAGGAATCTTTGTGATATTCAAGTTTATCCAAAGGGGGACTTATTTTTGTTGAACTGTTTATATTTAGTGTACAATCTGTGAATTTCCGGTTAGCTTAAAATAAATAAAATGAATTTTGCTGGTGCAGTACAGACTGCATATCTGTAGATGAATCTTAGGCTGAATTTGTCATGAGATCTCTTCATCCCAACCGGTCGACCGTCAGGTTAGACTCACAATTGAAGTAGATATACTTCCATGTAGTCCAGGCAATCCATGGTTTGACCCACCACAAATTGCAATAGTTTTGATCTATACATTTTTGGAATCCTCAGATGTCTGGCTTTAACATACTAAAAGGCTGCTCAGATATTCCCGTGCGAACACTGTTTTCTGAGGCATTAAAGATAGGGCCCGTGGAAACCGCGTTTTCGTCATAAAAATTGCCCCCAAAGACAGAGAATGACCTCTGGGGCAGCCTGAGTTCACTGCAATTATACAAAATGCATAGCATCTTGCAGGTAATTAAGGCAGCTTTCATTTGAGCCATCTTGGCAGTCTTGGAAAGGCTGCAGACCTGAGATATGACTGTTTGAGTTTGACCCCCCTGACGAAAATAAAAATTATACAAAATATATAAAACATGAAAAGCAAGAAGTCTAAGTATGCTCTTGATCTAACCCAAATATGCATCGGCTTGAATAATATCATATCATTTTACTAGAAATGTCAGCCTTTCATTTGAGCCATTGTAAAGTCTGGGGAATGTGCATTACCTTGACTTTTCCTGAAAGGTGCATCATGCCGTTTAATCAAAAGAATTCTTTATTATATTTTCTGCACAAGAAGTGTAGTTTTTAGTACAAATTGTTCTATTGTAATTAGTAACATTAATGTTTTATTTTCAGGGTGAGTCTAAGAATTGAAAGATTAGTGTGGTGGTGGAATGCATGTGTTTGAAAGACTCGTAGAGAGACAGCAATGCGAATGTATCAAGTGATGTGAATTGAGTCAAGAACTTGCATGGTGGTGGGATGCTTATAATTGGTGATGGTGATGGGTATTGACCAGAAATGGAGAACTGTATATTTTGTTCCCTGCCATTAAAATATGGTGAAGAGTCTGTTAAACTAACTGAAAAAGGAGTGACTAGCATAGAAGCAGCAAGTGAAGAAAGAGGTGACAACCTCACCGTTTCTGTTGGGCAGACAGTCCATGTGCGATGTCGAGGTTCTTACGTCAATAGGAAAACAATTCAACAGCATGTCAAGAAAAGGAAATTGTCAGATACCCATGAGGGTCCCACAAACCATTCCCTACGTTCAGAAGCTGTGTTCAACTACAAGGAGAATTGCTTGTTGTGTGGGTTTCCCGAAAGCAGAAAGCACAAGCTTATTCCTATTCGATCCATGGACTTCAAAGAAAAACTTCTGCATGCATGTAATTTGTTCCCTGGTAAATGGGCAGATGAAGTGAAAGGTCGTGTGCTTTTTGTATCAGATTTGCCAGCTGCTGATGCTACATATCACAATGTGTGCAGTGTAAATTTCAGAACTGGGCGCCAGGTTCCAAAAGATTTTGAGCTGAACAATTGCGACTCAGCGCAGGCAAAGAAACGTTTGAGAGGAAGGCCAAGTGATACCCAGCGCCGTGAAGCTTTTTTGATGGTGACAGAGTATCTTGAAAAAAATGATGACGAGACTGTGTCGATTAATGAGCTGATAGCAAGGATGGAAGAGTATCTGCAAGACACAGAAATCGAGGCTTATAGCTTCACTTACATGAAGGCAGAACTGCAGAAGCATTTTCAAGGAAGGATTGTTGTGGCTGAAGTTGATGGGAAAGAAAATGTTGTATCCTTGCAGAGTACCGTGAGCCAGATTATTCATGATTTTCATAAGCACAACAAAGAGAAAGGAGATGAGAAAAGCCAGATAATTGATGCAGCAGCAAAACTAATAAAGGCAGATATCAAGAACTTGTCACTATCAAAAGAGACCTACCCAGACCTTGAAAACATGTCTACAGAAAGTATGCTGGCTTTCTTGCCTGAATCCTTGTGCAATTTTATGAAGACAATGTTTTGTGGCAAAGATGTGAATACTCGGATTGCATCAGTGGGTCAGGCAATCATACAAGGTGCTCGACCATATGCCATTCTAGCACCAATGCAGATAGGGCTTGGTGTCCAAATGCATCATCTCTTTCAATCAAGGATGCTCATCGACTCCTTACATAATCTTGGATTTTGCAGCTCATATAGCGAAGTGCAGAAGTTTGAAAGATGTGCATCAGTTTTCCATAAGACAGATTTACCAAACATGGGCTCGCAAACTTTTCTGCAGTATTCGGCTGACAATGTCGACCATAACATCCGAAGCATAGATGGGAAGGGCACATTCCATGGAATGGGTATAATAGCAATGATGACGCCTGCAGTGAAACAATCTTTCACAATACCACGAGTCAAGGTGACTAATGAAGACATTATCAGCATAGGACGAATTGATATTAGCCGCCTCAATGATGAAACAAAATCCATGCAGTCTCTCTGCTACCAGGAGTTGAAAAGCCTCAATATTCAAGAGCCATTTACTGATGTTGATCTCCTGTGGAAGTCCTCTCTACTGTTCAAAGTTCCTCGGCCACAGTGGTCCGGCTTCATGCAGTTGGTACACAATGACGTCCACCCAGGGGAATCAGGCATCATGTTTTTGCCCATGTTAGACTTAGATCCGAATGATCTTACTTGTATCTATTCCACCTTGAAATTTGTGTCATCCCATGCTTTCAGACACAACTCTGTGCCAATAGTTACCTTTGATCAACCACTTTGGTGGAAGGCATTCTCGATGGTGGAAAGTTGCGAGGAGCTGCAACCTGCGCTGATACGACTTGGTGGATTCCATACAATAATGAGCTGGCTGGGAAGCATTGGACATTTAATGGATGGAACAGGTCTACAGGAGCTTCTGGAAGTTGTGTATGCACGCAATGCAGTTGGTCACATGATTTCTGGGAAAGCTGTCTCTCGCGCAGTTCGAGGTCATCTTCTGATTGATGCAGCCCTAAATACTCTGCTACTGTCACAGGCACTCGAGATAGATCTTCCGCAGCCATTCGGACCAAAGCAAGCTAGTCAGACTGTGAATCCATCTGCTGCAACAGGCACAGGTAATAAACACTCAAACAGCTTTTATAAAATTTTAGTTTGCTGTAACCAGTTCTGCAATAACAATTTTCTTTTTCACAGCACATTGCGAGATACTTCCTGGTGGTGATCAGCACATTTCAGATTCTTCTGAAGATGACAATGAACATGATGGAGCAACAGAGGCCCAAGGACAAGAAAATAAAGGTTTGTATTATTTTATACACCTCTTTTAGGTTCCTTGATACTTATGTGCAATGTATATCTAAA
The DNA here is from genome assembly GCA_026936325.1 of Platynereis dumerilii. NCBI lineage: Eukaryota > Metazoa > Annelida > Polychaeta > Phyllodocida > Nereididae > Platynereis > Platynereis dumerilii. The sequence continues at coordinate 34,703,859 of JAPTHN010000010.1, forward strand.
CCAATATTACTCTCGTTACAGGCATGGATGATTCAGTGGCAGACTTACTGGCAGAATTGGAAAAACTGTTCTCCCGCCTTGTATCTGGAGATGTTAGTCCATCAGATATTCAAGACAATGAATCGATCACACTACTGAGAGAAAAGCTTGAGAATGCCAAGAGTAATTTGACAGACAACAGAACCGCAAAGATTTGGTTTCAGTATCTTTCCATGATAGACATTCTGCGAAAATTTGTAAAGGCAGAGCGACTGGGCATTTGGCAGCTACACCTGCAGAGTCTCTACGACATGCTACCATACATGGCTGCTTCAGGCCATAACCTGTATGCAAAGAGCCTCCACCTCTACTACAACAAGATGCTTCAACTGAAAACAGAGATGCCTACTGTATACCAGCATTTCATGGAAGGCCACCATGTAGTTCGGCGAACAGACAGAACCTGGGCAGGTATTTCGACAGACCTTGCAATCGAACAGTGCCTGATGCGAAGTCTGAAGACCAGAGGTGGGCTCACCAGAGGTCGAGGTTTGACGGAAATACAGCGTCTTACATGGGTGCTTTCAGCACCAATTTGTGCGGAGATTAATGATGCCATGCAACACTTGACAGGAGTCAATTTTGTAACAAGTGAACAACACAAAGAGTCGTCACCCAGCAGAATGGCTAGGGATATCAACGATATTACTGAACTTATTCAGTATCTTCTTCCAAGGAATCCATTCAGCACAGATGGTCCAAAAGGTTTGAGGAGCATTGCCACAGGAATTGCAGCCCCAGAACAAGTCAACTGCGACTCTGCCAGAGAGATCGGCATGAAAATAATCGAATCAATGGCTGGAAGGAAAGTGTCCGACTTCTCCTTTAGGCGAAAGGACCAGGCACTTACCATGACTTCAAAAGGATCCGTTCAGATAAAGGACAAGGACATCATTGTGGATCCTCTGCTTCTCTTTCAGCGCCTTGTTTGTGCGGGAACAACAACAGATGAGTTGGCAGATGTCTTCACCTATGAGCTATGCCCCTTTCCACCAGCTCTATTTGAATCAAAGGCCCGAATGAGACAAGCTAATAAAAGTGCACTGGCAGACGCACTCTGGTCTAAAGACATGGAACACTTTCCAAAACCACCTAAAGTCGTCCAATATGTGATGGATGGAGGAGCACTACTGCACAGACTGCCATGGTCGAAAGGATCCACTTGGGCTGAAATTTTGAACATGTATGCCACATATGTTCTTAATAAGTATGATAGAGCAGTTGTCATATTTGATGGTTACCAGTCTCCCAGCACCAAAGATCATGCACATGAAACAAGGCGTGGTGCTTGGGCAGCACCTGATGTGTACTTGGATGATACGATGATGTTGCAAATGTCAAAGCAAGAATTTCTGTCAAATGAGAGGAACAAGCAAAGGTTCATCTATCTGTTAGGAGACCAACTGGAGAAAGCTGGTTGTGATGTCCTTAATGCTAGAGGTGATGCAGATTTACTCATTGTGGAAACAGCTTTACGTATAGCCAAACAGAAGCAGGTTGTTGTCATTGCTGATGACACAGATATTCTCATCCTTTTACTGCACCACTGGAACCCCTCTCTGCATAGTGTTTGGTTGCAACCCAACCACAGAAAGGATACTGCAAAGTCACAGAAATGCTGGAATATAGAGGCAGCAAAGAATCACCATGGAATGCAAGTCACCGACAGCATTCTTTTCGCACATGCCATACTGGGATGTGATACGACCTCCAGGGTTTTTGGTTTAGGAAAGCCCAAAGCCATTATGAAGCTGAAAAGCGATGTCAATTTTCGCACAGCTGCCAACACTTTCATGAAGCAGCAAAGGAGTCCAGCAGAAATAGAGAAGGCAGGAAAAGCCGCACTGGCCGTCTTGTATGGGGGTGAGAATGAAGACAGCCTTGATGACCTCCGTCTTCATCGATTTCATCAGAAAACCAAAAGCAAAAATGTAGCTGTCGATCCCAATTCACTTCCACCAACCATTGCAGCAGCCAAATTTCACAGCTACCGGGTTTACCATCAAGTTCAAGTCTGGCTTCATCATGAAGATGATGTCCCTCCTGATAAATGGGGATGGTTTGTCAAAGAAGACAGAATGGTACCGATCATGACCGACAGGGCCCCAGCACCTGCGAAGTACCTGGAAATGATTTGGTGCAATTGCAAGACAGGATGCAGAACTCTCCGATGCTCTTGCAGAAAGAATGGACTTGAATGCACCATGTCTTGTGGCCATTGCCATGGTGCATGTGATAACACTGCATCTGAGATTATTGAATATGAAAGTAATGATGTTGTGTAAAGGAATTCCGACTGTTATGCACTAGTTAAGACCTTAGTGATAATTACCTTGACTATCAGAATGATTGTGCAGTTACTTGAAGTATTGCCCAGAGTAACCATTTGTAATATTTGCTGAGAAAATGGAAATTGTGTGGAGTCATTACTTAAAATGTTTGAATTTTTTCTGCTGATATTGAAATTATATGTTTGATATTGTAGGTGCTAAATTGTATGGTTATATAAAATGCAAAAGAGTGCCTCTGTGAGTTCTCACTTAATGTTCTCCTATTAATATGCAGAAGACTTTGTTTCAGAGTTTAATAAAATTTAGTTTAAATTTCATAAGAAGGTTTCTACATGTATAGAAATTATAGTTAAGTGAATTGGCATTTTCTGAGTAAAATTATAGCTCTATTAACATTCTGTAGTATGAAGAATTCCACATTATCATTTGCAGTAAATTGCCATATTTCAAGCCGGCAAATTAATAATAAAACAATGTGATGATGAAACTTCTAATATGTGTTCCTTTTTGTTGAAATAATTGCAAATGATTTTAAAGTGATCAGCTATCATTTTTGTCTCTGTGCAGATGGAAGGACCATCATGAGGGTTGTGCATGCCCTATTTTATCATTTTAGTGTGCTTATTTGCCTTTAAATTTAAATATATATATATCGCTCAAATACTACACATTGTTCAAACCAAAATTATACCTCAAGGTACATATGAAAGGTATTGAAATTCCTTGAAAACTGAATATAATGTATATTCATTTATGCCATATGAACCTGTTATAATGAGAATGAATAGTCCTCTTCTTTGTAATCGCAACTTTTACTTAATTTTCGTCAGGGGGTCAAAACTCAAACAGTCATATCTCAGATCTGCAGCCTTTCCAAGACTGCCAAGATGGCTCAAATGAAAGCTGCTTTAATTACCTATAAGATGCTATGCAGTTTGTATAATTGCAGTGAACTCAGGCTGCCCCAGAGGTCATTCTCTCTCTTTTGGGCCAATTTTTATGACGAAAATTCGGTTTCCAAGGGCCCTATCTTTAACGCCTCAAAAAACACGGTTCGCACGAGACTATTTGAGCAGACTTTTAGTATGTTAAAGCCAGACATCTGGGGATTCCAAAAATGTATAGATCAAAACTATTGCAATTTGTGGTGGGTTGACCCCTACTTTTTCACCAGTTGCCTGGACTAATGGGAACAGAAAATAGCTTGGTTAAGGTGTATGGCTTTATAGTATCCTACCAAGGCTGAAGAATATGACTATTCCTTTACACTGTCCTTTAGGATTTGGTGCATCGACTAACCTTACCACGCGGGTCATAGTTGATAAGTTTAACATGCACTCCTTTGACTCCATCTGAGGTAAAAAATATCCAACGGAGAAAGTCAAGTTTCTCCATGTATTTGTACAAGGTATTTCCCCATACACGTGGCTATGCATCATTCCAATGTCATCCTCCATTTAGCTTGCAGACAACTTTTCTTAAAAACCGTCTCAACTAACCTGCCTTTCACCTACCCCCTTTTTGGCAAAATAAAAAATTGAGATTTAAGCAAATTTTTTCTTTGTCACACCGAGTGACCCAAGAAAAAGTTTCTCAAGAAGATCCAAGGAGCTAAAGATCAATTATGTCTGGCCTTAGTAGTCTTGAAAACTTGTACTGTTTACTAAAATGGTCAGTTTTATTCTTTCATATATTCTTCATAAATAAGCCTTCCAAAGTGGCTCAATACATGGGACCACAGAAGTACCTCTGTGACATGGAAATCATATAATATATATATACTCACGTGAAATGGCTAATCCTGCAAGGCACATAATGATTATAATTACTCCATTGGTTTTTATTTGGCTCATTTTGTTATGGTGCATCCTGGCTGTCCTGATATGTTAAGATTAAAACAAGAAGTCCACTGTTTTGTATAATTCCTGAGTGTAGTTTGACTTAATTTCTATGTCATTTCTGATACTCTTTTTGTCCTATACAAATGTGTTAAACTGTTGTATCTTCTTTCAATTGGGTATTGTACTCCTCTTAATGAACTGCCCCTATATCAGAGATGCTTTGTTTTAAACTGGCAGCGCAGCGCGAGCAACGCTCTTATATATGGTTCGGCACTTTCAGGCCGTTGAACATATTGATTGGGCATCTCTGTCACTATGCAAATTGCAGTGAACTTAGTTTCTGAATGGTCAATATTCTCAATTGATATAAGTAAGAGACTCATCTATTAAACATAAACTTAAACTTTCACTACATAATGAACACAGTTGTGCCTACACGGTCATGCTTCATGTATTGGGTTTATTGTTGTCGCCCACAAAGAAATATTATGGTCAATACAAGCCATGGCGGAAAAAAATGATAGGATGCACATGATTTATTGGGTTCTCTTCCACAAAGAAGTATGGTGGTCAATGTATTATACATGGAATAAAACTTTATTAATTACTGATTTTCCAAAACAGTTGACATCTTATTTGCTATTCTAAGGTGATCACATGCAGACATGGACCACATTTTGCCCAAACAAATGACATCTTGGCTATGCTTAGTCGATTACAGATATGGGCCGAAACATTTTTCCCAACAGTTGAAATCTTGGCTATTATAAGTCGATCACAGACATGGGCAACCTTTTCCCCAACAGCTGAAATCTTGGCTATCATAAGTCGATCACAGACATGGGCAACATTTTCCCAACAGTTGAAATCTTGGCTATTCTTAGTTGATCATAGACTTATAGGCAATATTTCCAAACAAATGATATCTTGGCTATGCGAGTATGCGTAGTCGATCACAGATATAGGGCGAAACATTTTTCCCAACAGTTGAAATCTTGGCTAGTCTTAGTCGATCGTAGACATATGGGCAATATTTCAAAATAACTGATATCTTGGCTATGCGTAGTTGATCACAGATATGGGGCGAAACATTTTTCCCAACAGTTGACATCTTGGCTATTATAAGTCGATCACAGACACGGGCAACATTTTTCCCAACAGTTGAAATCTTGGCTATTCTTAGTCGATAGTAGACATATGGGCAATATTTCCAAACAATTGATGTCTTGGCTATGCTTAGTCAGTCACAGATATGGGAAACATTTTCCCCAACAGTTGATATCTTGGCTACCTCTGCTTGCAACAGTTACCGTTTTTGCTATTCTTATTCGACCATAGACATAATATGTGCGACATTTTCCCAAACAATTGACATCTTGGCTATGGTTAGTCAATCACAGATAGGCCTATAGGAAACATTTTCCCCAACAGCTTACATCTGGCTACCCCTGTTCGTAATTACAATTTGTGTACATGTTTGTTTTTGCAGGTTTACTAATTTGTAGGAAATTATGACCAGCTTTATAGAGCAATGCATTTTAACATATTTTCTTACTGTTCAACTAATGTTTCATTTCCCATCATAAGTGAATGAGTTTGACACACCAAGATAAGACCTGTAACTGATCTTGAAACATACCCCGATTAATTGCCTAAGCCCTTCAAAGAAATTAATCTTTTAAGAGTTACCATATTTTTGTTATAATAAGAGTAAACATATTTTTAGAGAGATACCATATATCTGAGAGCTCATAGTAGTCACTACACGACCCGTCAACAGGCTGTAAAAAATACATAAATTCAAGCAGAAGAGGTGTTCATCATTATGAAACAGAAATCCATAACATGGCCATTTGTTTGATATTACTCCATAGCTACCTTAGTTTTATGCATTGTATCTCAATTGATAATTCATCTGTTTGCACTCTGCATGGGGGCACAAGTCCAATATGGGGGGCACGTGCCCCCCCATGCCCCCCATAGGGATGCCACTGGCAACAATGCATATATTTGGTGACAACAATTTTGGCAATATCACAATAATAATACTACCTTCCAGGTATTAGTTTAAAAAGTAACATTGTTAGGTGTGCGACTGATTTGATTTTGCCATAATTGCCAATATTTTTTTCTCATAATTATATATAGAAGCTAGTTATATATAAACAGGTCACATCTACAAGGATCCAACTGAGATCCAGATTCAAGAAGGAAAATTCTTTTGATTTTACAGCTTACACCATAGAGCGAAGATTCTTCTGCAAAGCTGCGTAACCTGCGTTGAATACATTTTGCAAAGCAGCTCCCTCTCTGAGCTGTGCAACTCTTCCTTGTAAGCAAGTTCCAGGTATCACCTATTAAACTGAACCAAATAAAAAACGCAAAACTATTTCCAGGGTTGTATTTTTCAGCATATACTTTAGATGGGACGTTGAGTGTATGCATTTGTGTGATCAGGTGTCAAAGGACTCAGGTGCAAAAAAATCACTTTTAAAGTATGGCAATTTTTTGCAATTCTGTGGCTGAGTTTATCACACTGGGGTATGGCCAGTGAACTGGGACATTAGACACCCTATAGGGCAAAACTGATGATTTCATGTTAAAGCTTGAAGAAAATGATGCAAAAGACCACACAACTCATTTCTGTTGGTGCCACCTAACTTTTTAAAAATTCGGTTTTTTGAGAAGTGAGGTCAGAGTTTGTCACACACAATGCTATTCCAATGCAACAATGAGACTATGAAAACAAGTCATCAAACAGACTATGCAATAGCTAGGGAATGAAAAAGGCTTAGGTTCTGTCAAAAAGACCTCAAATAACGTGTGAAACAGCTACAGAGGTTAAAATCAGTATTTTTTGCGCCTTCCTTGTGCAATTATTTCAACCATACATCTGCCCCCATACGAAAAGCATGAGGATTGCACATAGTATACTGCTGTTTGTGTACTGATTGTTATACAGGTTGTGTGAGGTCTTTTAAAGACCCTGAACCTTTTTCACTTTATTGCATTTGTACAGGCGGCTTGGGGACCTGTTTCTGTAGCTGTATTGCTTCCCTGGAATATCATTGTGTGATAAACTCTGACCTGACTTCTAAAAAAACTTAATTTTAACAAGTTAAGTAGCACCAACAGAAGTGAATTCTGTGGCTTTTTGCATCATTTTCTTCCAGCTTTCACTTGGAATCATTAGATTTGCTCTTTGGGGTGAACAAAACCCTGGTCCACTACCTATACCCCAATGTTATAAACATGCATGTAGATGTGCGAGAAAAAATCCAGAATTCGGTTATTTTTTCGAAATGAGTCCTTTGGCACCTGGTTATACATATGCATAAACATACCAGCCAATCTGCATCATATACAGAAAAATAAAGCTCTTGAAATAGTTTTGCGTTTTTTATTTGGTTCAGTTTATTCTCCAATAAAACTATAGTATGAGGGGCATTCTGAAAGTTTGAGGCTTTTTTTTATATGGACACAATTCATTGACTTTCTTGGTCTCAATACTGCCCGATACACATAGTTGTACTTTCTGTTTCCATGGCAAGTTGGCAACCACATAATGACTGCCAAACGTTCAAATTTTCTTATGAGACCTAGGACAGCCTCCTCTGTATTATGGACATTTGTGTACTTGTTGAGGCGCTTGTGTAGGTGCATAGAAATACACAATAAGAATATTGACTGGCATCGGCACAAGTGTATTGGCCCAATATAAACAGTTCAACAAAAATAAGTCCCCCTTTACGAAAACGTGAATATCTGAAAGACCTCTTCTCCGATTCTGGTGAAAGTTGCCAAGTTTGTAGGCCTGCATATTGACAGTCTGCGGGTGTATTTGTACAGCGCCAGCAGAGCCCGAGTGCACGTACCCCTCTTTTCAAAAATCCTAAGTTTTGGTTTTTCCAAAAAAAAATTTACCAAAAGGTGTTTAAATTCCACTCAAATTACTTGTTATTGCATCCAAGGAACCTAAACTGTAAAACTGCTACAAAAGATGTCCTTAGTTATCTTCTAAACACGATTGAGAAACAAATTTTATCCAGAAACATGATGAGGTTTATCAAGCTGGTGGCTCCCTCGCATGGTGAAATTGTTCATATCCATTGGAAAAGCCATGGATTTTTGAAAACAGGGTTAGGCTCACTTGAAGGCTGCTGGCTCACTCAGGAAGAATGCCACTGAGCTATAAATACACACTTGTAAAGTCGATATATGGGGCTATAATTTAGCCAACTGTCATGAATATCAGCGAAGAAATCTTTGTGATATTCCAGTTTATCCAAAGGGGGACTTATTTTTGTTGAACTGTTTATATATATACCAATAATGCACAAGAGGGCAGCCGAGGTCTCATTGGAAGAAGAAATCTATTCTACTCCCAATTTCTGTGTGAAGCAATCATCAGCTTTTAAAAGTGCTTAAGAATATGAATTAATTCTATTTAGTCTTGACAAAAAGTTCAACATTAGCTCAATCAAGCTTGAACTCGAGAATAACTTACTGTCATTAGTGCTATTGCGAGAAATTTATATTGTTTTGGGAAAATAATAGATAATGCCGTGGAACTTGCTTACAAGGAAGTGTTGCACAGCTCAGAGGGGGAGCTGCTTTGCAAAATATATTCAACGCAGCTTTGTAAGAGAATCAATGCCCTCTGATGTAAACTGTAAATCATAATAATTTTCTGTCTTGAACCAAGATCTGTTTTTGTTCCTTTGGATACATGTGACCTGTATAATTACTACTGAGGTATTTTAATTTCATCACATGCATACTGCAAGATGTAAATTTCAAGTCTTCAATTAATTAGGCAGATGCTGCGGTACACGCTCAAACATTCCCAGCGACCATAATATCGTGGCGCGCAGGATTGATGGATTTATGATTGGGGCTTTACATCCTGAATTTTAGCTCTTTGACAGTCTAATGAGGTGAAGGATGATTGAAACAGCCATCAAACAGAGGACCGGGTGACCTGGCAAAGAGTTGTTGAGTGACACAAACTGTTTCATTGTCCTACATTGTATGAGTTTTCTTTATTGCAGAAAAGTATCAAACTTGAACAATGAACAGCAAAGAATAAAATTAAAATATATATGAAAACATGTAAAAGAATAATACCATGACATTGTGTCTATAACATGGTAAGCACCAAGAAAATAAGTTAAAAGTTGTTATTGTAATTTACTTTGGACATTTCAGTAATTTTCATGCAATGTTACGTGTCACTCTTATGTCTTAGAACATGTTGAGATTTCAAAGCATATGTCTACTTCTAGGCTGTGTCAGTGGAACACTTCCATTTTGAACTCTCTGACGTCCCCACACATATGAAAACTACTTCCGGGAACCATTGTCAATTGGGCCAGGTTTTCCGAGGTCCATAACATATCTTAACCCTTGTAGCCGCAATGGGGGCCTCGGAGGCCCCCCTGGGACTTTTCGCTTTCGTATCTCGCACAATATTTGGTCAATCGCATTCAGATTTCTGTGTAATCCTAGTCCAACTAATTTAAAACAACATCCAAAAGTTGAGAATGTATCAATATTGAACATGGTCACTGGCAAGAGTTTGAGCGTTTTTCCGACACAAAGCCGCAATGGGGGCCTCGTAGGCCCCCACCCTTGTGTGTGTCATATGAATTGTTGATGAATACTGCACCTGTGCTGCCACTTATAACAGATCAAATTACCCTCAATACAGCCACTTTTGTATTTTTGGAGTGCTGGTATTTGTCTGTCAGTCCATTTCAACAAAATTAAAATGATATTTATTTGCATTTCTAGTAAAATTTGAATAAATTTACCTTAAATCAGGTGACATTGACCTTTTAGCGATCTAAAAGCTGCAAAAATGGATTCAGCATCATCAAAAACCCCTATAGTGATGATTTTGAAAATTTAAGCTGGTGTAATGAAAGTGCAGGAGTACCTTTATTCTTACAAAAAACTGGCTCGAAATGGACCCCTGAAAGAATGGATCTTGTAGAGCAAGGACCAAAATGGCCATTTTCAGTGCTCCTTTTCTCATCTGTTGCAATTTTTAGGCCACAAAACGGTTTGTTATGAAATAAGAAGGCAATCCCTATCATTTACAGAACAGTTTGGCTTTAAAAAACTTGAAAAATACTGCATATTCCAAATATGAATAAAATTGGCACAAAATAGCGAAAATTGGATGGAACATTATTTCATATTCTTAGCTATACGATTTCATTTGTTCCCAATTTCACTGCCACTATCCTCCAATTTGACTTAATTTAATATACTAATACTACTTTTGATGTAAAATGTTTAAACTTTGTATATTTTTGAGTTGAGAAAGGGAGGGGGCCTCAGAGGCCCCCATTGCGGCTTTGTGTACCCAAAATCCGTTGCGGCTACAAGGGTTAATCAGCTTGATAACACTTGAGGCGACACCTGTATCTAATCCATGGATCCCACTGTTTTACGAGACATACCTGTGGTTGATCCAGATATTTTGACTGATGCAGTCCATCTGTCAGACGACAGTCACTGTCAACTCTTCTAGCCTTCATTGGGCCATAACTGAAGATAAAACATTCCATTTAGGACTAGGTGATGCAAACCTGTAGTGTTGGAAAGGTTTATTTACTGCACCGCAGCTTGGAATACAAGGGTCCATTCACTTGGTACAAAATGGCGGCCGGTTTCCAGAATGACAACAACGGCGCGTAATCACAGGTAATCACGTGGCTCAATGAGATTAACTTACTTTCCCTGTTGCTGATTTATACTATGTAGTGTACTCAATTCTTCAATTCACCTTGGGTCATCCAAATTGGACATTTAGGCAGTCAATAATGAATAATGAAGTAAAGTTAGGCCTGCATCTCATCCCCTGCTCTTCTCTCTGGCATTCAAACCAGGTGGCCCCATAGCAGCAGCAAGAAATTGCCTTTATTGGGTCTCCTCCCTCCAACCAATGATGTGCTTTTATTTATGAAAATTATGTAGTTTCTATTTCCTGGGAAATAAATTTATCTGAATGTGAATATGAATCTGTCACTCATGGGTGTTAGGATAGTTGTCCCAGTAAATGCCAGACACAAAGTGAGTAGCAAATTTAGTGAAAAATTTGAGGTTGCTACAGTAGCTGATCTGGCAATTAATGAGTTGGGTTTTGTGGTTGGAACCAACTTATCCATTCTGTATTGAACTTCAGGCATAGTACAATTGTATGGCTCATCCATGTAAATGTTTTTTTCGTTCTCATATTTCTTGATCAGGACAAATCTCTTATCATCACACAATCCTAGGTCTGGCTCCATACAGTTGATATAGTCCTCAAAGGCTCTGAAAAACAATTGCATACAAAAATTACACTGTTTTCTGACATTTTCCAGCACAAAAAAGTATAAAAGCAGTAGCATACAGCCTCTCAATGAGGAAGTACAAAATCAGTGCATAAGTAGTACATGTACCCACTCAAAATCTCCCAAGTCTGAACTGATTTGCAAGTCTCAGTATAATCATTGTTTGTTTCATTCAACATGCGCGCATCTCCCAAGTCTGAACTTACCTGCAAGTCCCTGTACTATTCTTGTTTGTTTCATTCAACATCTCCCAAGTCTGAACTTACCTGGAAGACTCAGTATAATTCTTGTTTGTTTCATTCAAAATCTACCAAGTCTGAACTTACCTGCAAGTCTCTGTACTATTCTTGTTTGTTTCACTCAAAATATCCCAAGTCTCAACTTACCTGCAAGTCTCTGTACTATTCTTGTTTGTTTCACTCAAAATCTCCCAAATCTCAACTTACCTGAAGTCTCAGTATAATTCTTGTTTGTTTCATTCAAAATCTCTCAAGTCTGAACTTACCTGCAAGTCTCTGTGCTATTATTGTTTGTTTCACTCAAAATCTCCCAAGTCTGAACTTACCTGCAAGTCTCAGTATAATTCTTGTTTGTTTCATTCAAAATCTCTCAAGTCTGAACTTACCTGCAAGTCTCAGTGTAATTCTTGTTTGTTTCACTCAAAATCTGGATATGGATCAAAGAGAGAAGTCCATGGCAGGAATTGATAACTTCTTTAATGGTCCTCTTGTGGCAGAATATTGTGAATACAGTCACAGATTGTGATGTCAGCAGGTATGTGACACATAGAACAGCCTTGAGGAACTCCATTCTGACAAATGTGTGGATCTGGAACATGGAGATTGGTGAATCTGGAATTAGTTTTCAGGCAAGTTACATTGTTTAACATTTCAGTAATCAAGCAACCCACAACTGAATGCAGTTTAAAGAATTTCATATTAGAAGCCTACAATTAATTCAGTGACTCCTCGCCGTCACACTACTCCAGCCAAACTTCTGATTGTTAAGTTATAAAACTTGCAAGCAGCTTTTCTACACTGTCCACAACATCCTTATTTTAGCCGGGTTGGTGTTTGATATTACATGTACACTAACAGTGTCTTACAGTCCTTGTCATATTTACATGGAATCCCAAGTTCTTTTCTGCATGTATGCTGTTGAAGTGTGATGTCAGAGACAGTTTAGTGTCACAGCTAGCCACACTATTCTTCAGTATTGCAGTACATGTTTAAGGAAAATGACTACAAGCAGTGATGTTATTTTAAACAACATAGGATTACAGTCAGCTAGCATTGCAACAATGACACCATTTTTATTAGGTCCAGATAAACCTGTGGCAGTGGTGGGATTCGAACCCACGCCTCAATGAGACTGGTGCCTAAAACCAGCGCCTTAGACCACTCGGCCACACTACCATATAATCATTGATAGCACCTGCATGGGCAAAGACTCTGAATGAGTAAATGACCAACATTAATGGAAATCATTGTTTATTTCGTCTCTTAGAGAATACACTTGAAATGGTATATAACTAAACAGTTCAACAAAAATAAGTCCCCCTTTACGAAAACGTGAATATCTCAAAGACCTCTTCTCCGATTTTGGTGAAAGTTGGCCAGTTTGTAGGCCTGCATATTGACAGTCTGCGTGTGCATTTGTAGCCTTATTGCAAAATTTTTGTCTGCACCAGCAGACCCCGAGTGCACGTACCCCTCTTTTCAAAAATCCGAAGTTTTGGTTTTTCCAAAAAAAAATTTACCAAAAGGTGTTTAAACTCCACTCAAATTACTTGTTATTGCATCCAAGGAACCTAAACTGTAAAACTGTTACAAAAGAAGTCCTTAGTTATCTTCTAAACATGATTGAGAAACAAATTTTATCCAGAAACATGATGAGGTTTATCAAGCTGGTGGCTCCCTCGCATGGTGAAATTGTTCATATCCATTGGAAAAGCCATGGATTTTTGAAAACGGGTAGGCTCACTCGAAGGCTGCTGGCTCAGTCAGGAATAATGTCACTCAGCTATAAATACACACTTGTAAAGTCGATATATGGGGCTATAATTCAGCCAACTGTCATAAATATCAGCAAAGGAATCTTTGAGATATTCAAGTTTATCCAAAGGGGGACTTATTTTTGTTGAACCGTTTACATGAAAGCCGATCTGTGTGATGAAATTCAGGCAAGTATTTTGGTAGCCTCCGGCAGAGTAACAGCACTGGAGCTTATTCTGCAAGAAAGGCATACACTGAAGTTCCAAATGTTGGTATGGATTTCCCAGAATCATAGAATATTTAGATAAATAGCTATTTGATGATTTAAATGTGAAATTTGGAAGTGTGGCGGCTGTATGGTACATGCAAGGTTTCCAGTCAGCTGGCCTAATGACACCATTCTAATAAGGTCCAGATAAAACATGTGGCAGAGGTGGGATTTGAACCCATACCTCAATGAGACTGGTGCCTAAAACCAGCGCCTTAGACCACTCGGCCACACTACCATATAATCATTGATAGCACCTGCATGGGCAAAGACTCTGAATGAGTAAATGACCAACATTAATGGAAATCATTGGTCACCTAGACTCATAGAGAATAAATTTGAAATATTGAAATGATATAATATATTATATATTATAACTACATGAAAGCTGATCTGCATGATGCAATTCAGGCAAGTATGTCTATCGATAGCCTCTAGCAGGGTAGCAGTATTATAAGTTATTAACTGGAGCTTATTTTGCAAGAAAAGGCATAATATTGAAGTTCAAAATGTTGGTATGGATTTTCGAGAAACCTAGAATTTTAGATAAATGGTTGTTTGACGATTTAAACGTGGAATTTGGAAATGAGGCTGTATCGTACATACAAGGTTTCCAGTCACCATTTTAATTATGTCCAGATAAAACATGTGGCAGTGGTGGGATTCGAACCCACGCCTCAATGAGACTGGTGCCTAAAACCAGCGCCTTAGACCGCTCGGCCACACTACCATATAATCATTGATAACACCAGGCAATTTTGGACCAGGCCATAGCAGATCGTGTAACAGGATTATGATCACATTGTGTAACACCTGCTATTCTCATTTTACCATGTACATGACTCAATGCTCTTCAGCTATTTTTAGACAACAGGAACCTGCCTGCAGTGTATCCCAGCACCATCTTGCACAGTGACCCTGCTATAATAGGGCATGCTTTCACCCAATAAATGAAAATTAAATGGCTCTAAGTGGCATAGATATTTTGTTTCTCATATTTAGTTTTAAAGCAAACTGAGACCTGTTAATTTATCATCAAATTTATAATACAGATATACACGTACATGAATTTTTTTTGTATTTGATTTCACCAAGTTTCCGTCTCAACCAATCTCGGCGTGGAAAGCGATATTGTAATGAAAAAAGAAGTTCCAAATAGAAAAGAAAAATTGGGATTAATGGTGGACAACATGAGGAAATTATAAAAGGTGATAGATTGAGTACCATTTGTTTCCTATAGATATATTGTCCTAAATATTTCTGCACATTTGTGACAACTTTTAATGTTTTTTTGTGACCTTCTATGTGTACTTGCTGCATGCTGTGACATTGCTGTCCATGCTTTCCCAGGACCTTCTGTTGTTCTGCATGCTGTCTGCAATTTCCCAGGACATTCTGTTGTTCTGCATGCTGTCTGCAATTTCCCAGGACATTCTGTTGTTCTGCACGCTGTCTGTAATTTCCCAGGACCTTCTGCTGTTCTGCTTGCTTTCTGCAATTTCACAGGGCGTTCTGTTGTCCTGCTTGCTGTCTGCAATTTCCCAGGACCTTCTGTTGTTCTGCATGCTGTCTGTTATTCCCAGAACCTTCTGCTGTTCTGCATAATGTCTGTGCTTTCCCAGGATCCTTTGCTGTTCTGCATGCTGTCTGTAATTTTCCAGGACCTTCTGCTGTTCTGCTTGCTGTCTATAATTTCCCAGGACCTTCTGTTGTTCTGCTTGCTGTCTATAATTTCCCAGGACCTTCTGTTGTTCTGCACGCTGTCTGCAATTTCCCAGGACCTTCTGTTGTTCTGCATGCTGTCTGTTATTCCCAGAACCTTCTGCTGTTCTGCATAATGTCTGTGC
The DNA here is from genome assembly GCA_026936325.1 of Platynereis dumerilii. Lineage (NCBI taxonomy): Eukaryota > Metazoa > Annelida > Polychaeta > Phyllodocida > Nereididae > Platynereis > Platynereis dumerilii. Next base: position 34,719,482 of record JAPTHN010000010.1, read on the forward strand.
TTTCCCAGGATCCTTTGCTGTTCTGCATGCTGTCTGTAATTTTCCAGGACCTTCTGCTGTTCTGCATGCTTTCTGCAATTTCACAGGACCTTCTGTTGTTCTGCTTGCTGTCTATAATTTCCCAGGACCTTCTGTTGTTCTGCACGCTGTCTGTAATTTCCCAGGACCTTCTGCTGTTCTGCATGCTTTCTGCAACTTCACAGGACCTTCTGTTGTTCTGCTTGCTGTCTGCAATTTCACAGGACCTTCTGTTGTTCTGCTTGCTGTCTGTAATTTCCCAGGACCTTCTGTTGTCATTTTATCACCAATCCACGTCAGGGCAGGGCCGGTGGTGGCGTAGGTTGTCTCTTCAAATCTAGCATTCAAATCACCAAACTCCAATCAAACCCAACAGTAACTTTTGAACACATCGCTGTATCTACCATCTGTAATGGTAAGAGCATCAAAGTGATCACAATCTACAGGCCTGAACCCAGTAGCAAACACAGATATTGTCTCTCTGACTTCTTCGATGAATTCTCCAATCTTCTTTCACTTCACCAGGACAGTAGTGAATTGATCATCATTGGTGACTTTAATTTTCATTTCAACAAACCATCAAATGCTCACGTCCGTAAGCTCAATGAACTACTAGATATCTATGGCCTGGAACAACATGTAACTGAACCCACACATAAAAATGGAAATACTCTTGACCTAGTCATAACACGCAAACACTCAATCCTTAAGAACTGTGTGGTTGATGAATTCCTGTCTGATCATGCTGCGATAATTCTCGAACTTAAAACGACCCAATCCAAAGCAACAAAAAATGTTGAGTTTAGACGCACTAAGAAAATAAATAAACAGACTTTTGCTCACCATCTCACAGAGCACATCCAGGTTAAATCGAATCACAGGCGCCTAAGTGATATTAACTTGAATGAACTGGTTGACATCTACTCTTCAACTGTCTCAGTGTTAGACAAGTTTGCCCCGCTAATTAAATGTAAAGTGACTGACAGAAAACCCACCACATGGAACAACAGTGATATCAAAGAAAGCAAATTAGCTAAAAGACAAGCCGAAAATAAATGGAGGAAAAGTAAAAATCCTGACGACTACATTGTTTTTCGTGACAAAAGAAATGCGCACAATAAGCTACTGGCTGATCTCCGAGCTAAGGACATTGAAGCTAAAGTAAACTCAAACAGAGGCAATTCTAAAGCTCTGTTCAAGATCATCAACTCTTGCCTAAATAGGAATCAGGAATCACCTCTACCACCCCACGAAACAACCTCCCTTCTGGCAAATGATTTTGCTAAATTCTTTGATGAAAAAATTTAAACCATTAGGTCAAAAATGAGTGAGAACAACAAAGTACCGAACATCCATACATTCTTAGCGAATGAAATGGGCACATTTACCAAATTAACCATGGAAGAAGTTAAAAAACTCATCCATGCTATGCCTAGCAAACACTGCAAACTTGACCCTCTACCAACTTGGCTCCTCAAAGACAGCCTGACAGAAATACTTCCGCTTATCACTGAAATTGTCAACAAATCGCTCCAATCTGGGGAAATGCCATCAAGCCTAAAGCATGCCATCATCAGACCACTCCTCAAAAAACCGAACCTAGAACTCACCTTTAAAAACTTTAGACCTGTATCTAACCTATCATTCCTCAGCAAGTTGATCGAAAGTGCTGTCATTAAGCAATACACTGAACATCTTGATTCAAATAGCTTCCATGATTCAAGACAGTCAGCTTACAAAAAGTTTCATAGCACAGAAACACTACTCTCTAAAATCCACAATGATATAATGTTAAACCTGGACAAAGGCGAAGTAACTATGCTGGTTCTACTAGACCTCTCAGCTGCTTTTGACACCATTGATCACAATATCTTACTCAGCAGACTTGAAAACATGTATGGTATCAAGGATACTGCTCTAAGCTGGTTCAAATCTTACCTCCACGACCCCTCATCATCTGTTGTGATAGATCAAAACGTTTCAAACAGAGTAACACTAAAATATGGTGTGCCACAGGGATCGAAACTGGGGCCAATACTATTCAACCAGATTGCTCAACAATATGCGATTGAGGACCATAAATATGCCGATGACCAACAGCTAGTGCTCTCTTTCAAACCAAACCCTTGCTCCAACCAAATTGACGCAACCAGCAAAATGGAGAACTGTATCGCCGCCATCAGACGCTTTCTTCTGGACAACAAACTGTGTTGCAATAGTGAAAAAACTGAATTGCTTCTAAACAGTTCAACAAAAATAAGTCCCCCTTTACGAAAACGTGAATATCTCAAAGACCTCTTCTCCGATTTTGGTGAAAGTTGGCCAGTTAGTAGGCCTGCATATTGACAGTCTGCGTGTGTATTTGTAGTTTAATTGCTAAATTTTTGTCTGCGCCAGCTGACCCCGAGTGCACTTACCCCTCTTTTCAAAAATCCTAAGTTTTGGTTTTTCCAAAAAAAAATTACCAAAAGGTGTTTAAACTCCACTCAGATTACTTGTTATTGCATCCAAGGAACCTAAACTGTAAAACTTTTACAAGAGAAGTCCTTAGTTATCTTCTAAACACGATTGAGAAACAAATTTTACCAGAAACATGATGAGGTTTATCAAGCTGGTGGCTCCCTCGCATGGTGAAATTGTTCATATCCATTGGAAAAGCCATGGATTTTGAAAACAGGGGTAGGCTCACTCGAAGGCTGCTGGCTCAGTCAGGAATAATGCCACTGAGCTATGAATACACACTTGTAAAGTCGATATATGGGGCTATAATTTAGCCAACTGTCATAAATATCAGCAAAGGAATCTTTGTGATATTCAAGTTTATCCAAAGGAGGACTTATTTTTGTTGAACTGTTTAATTTCTTCACAAGGAAACCAAAAGAAACTCTGCATAGAGTCCATTGAAATTGGTGGTGTTAATGTAATAAATCAAGACAATGTTAGAAACCTCGGCATAATATTTGACAGTCACATGACAATGGATAAACAAATCAACAAAATGTGTCGAAATGCCTACTTTAACATCCGAAACGTTTCTCACCTACGCAAAAGTCTCACCAAAGATGACACGAAAACCCTAGTCAATGCCCTGGTCACCCCCCACCTCGATTATGGAAATGCCATGATATATGGAACATCGAAACGCCTGATAAATAAACTCCAGACTGCCCAAAACTCTGCTGTAAGACTCATCATGAAACTAAGAAAATATGACCACATCACCGAACATCGCAAAAATCTTCACTGGCTGCCAATTCCAGCAAGGATTGACTACAAAATTCTATTGAATGTATGGAAGGCCCTCAACAACATGGCCCCATGCTACATTAAAGCCCTACTCAAAGCCAGGACTTCATCACACAACCTAAGAAACCATTGTTCCAAATACTTAAGAGGTCCCACAACTCATACATCAGACAAACTTTGGAACTAGAGCCTTTGCAAGAGTGGGCCCAAACCTCTGGAATAAACTACCGGTGTCCATTCGAAATCAGGCAACTGTTGACGGGTTTAAACGAAACCTAAAAACGCATCTGTTTAAAATCCACTACACTTAACCAATCCAGCGCCGATGAGCAAATTAAATTTTGGATTTGGGCGCTCTATAAATTCCTATTATTATTTATTATCTGTTGTTCTGCATGCTGTCTGTTTTCCTAGGACCTTCTGCTGTTCTGCATAATGTCTGTGCTTTCCTAGGATCTTCTGTTGTTCTGCATGCTGTCTGTAATTTCCCGGGACCTTCTGCTGTTCTGCATGTTGTCTGTTTTCCTTGGACCTTCTGCTATTCTGCATGCTATCTGCTATTTCTTGGGACCTTCTGCTTTTACCTACACTGTCCACATTCTCCTGGGACTTTCTTTCTGCTGTCTTGTAAATTCATAAATTTGCATGCATGGTGTCATTTGGGCCTGCCATAAGTGATCATTAGCTTCTCGGATCTTCTCAGCATTTTTTCTCAGGTCAGACGGTAGGATGAAAAAAAAGCTCTTATTTCAATATTTTATAATGTTAATTGAATAGAAATTGTGTTTATAGTCAAGTTTTTGTTTCATAAGCAGAAAATCTGTTGTGCCAGTTGATCCGAGAAGCTAAAAATCAATTATGTCTGGACTAGAGCCATAATTTAGATCCTTTTGATGCACTTACCTCAGAAGGTCATACCGCATTTATAGACAGTTTTGTTCGTCGATACCGAAAAGACCAAACAGGACATTCGCAGCTTCTTCAATAGTGATATGCACACATCCCAGATTTTACAACTGAAAAATGTAACTTCCGCCCATTACCAATTAGCGCGACATTAAAAATTCATCAAGCGTCATTGTCTAGCACCTGTTATCTGAGCTTGTAATCTATTCCTCAGGGAACTGTTAATGATATTTCAGTCGCAAAATATAATCACAGCCACCAGCAGGAATATGTTGTGAAATGTATACGGGCATTTTGATTTTCATGTTTCAGAATCATGATTATGGTCATCGTGCAAACAACTGTGTAACTTAGGTGTTATTTCTGCCAGGAGAATCTACAGCAATATGCCGAAATGTTACTGAATTTGATGTTTTTTTAAAATATGCAAGTTTTAAATAAAGAGACTGCAAATCCTTCAAAACAGATTTCTGTACATCCTTTTATCTTGACATGGAACTTCTTGAAATATGTTATCGCAACATACACCATTCTCACTGTCTCTGCTCGGGATTGACCAGGGGCAGCAGAATGCTGAAAGTCCCTGGAAAATCAAATTGGGTCAACATTAATTTGACCTATTTTGGACAGATCACAAGATCAGGTCGCATAATAGCTGCCTAAATTACTACGCCAAACTACACTGAGCGCCATTAAAAACGCAACATCGATAAACAACAATATTTTGACTTTTCGCTCTACACCACTCATTTTAGTGAGCTCTGTTTGAAACATCAGTTCACAGACTGTGCTTCACTGGAAAATGAGGCAATTGAAATATTGATTTTATGGCTTGTTGGACGGAAATAATCTCATGAAATTTTTACATGACATGCACAAGACTTCAAAAAGCTGTCCAAAGAACGTTTCTTAAAAAATATTGAGGATAAAGCAGATTTTGAATGAAAAACTCAAGATGTTACGATCAGAATCTTGAAATGAAGCTTACAAACCAAAACTACTGTACAGTGGGGTTATTATGCATACCCAGGATAGAAACACAAACACAGACAATCATTCCATAACAAAACTCTAAAAAATCTGAATAAAACTTCTTTTTTGAAGATTTTAACAAAAAGCTCCTGTAGGGGGCAGGCCAGCATTGACACCAAAATTTTATTAATATCATCATCTTTAATTTTGGTTCTTTCCTGACTAATCAAAAAATGTTGTGGAAAGAACAGCAAGCTATTGAAATTAATGATCACAGGATCTTGAAATTTTGTGACTTGCATTTTCGACAGTAGCCACGACGATTTAATTTGACACAAAAGTTTTGCTCTCAGAAATCTGTAAATTTTCATGAATATACCCGATGGCAACTGCTAAGTGTTAGCCATTTTGCGATGTTGCGTTTTTAATGGCGCTCAGTGTACTTTCACAAAGCATGGTTGCTGGCAAAGATCCAGTACACTGCTTTGAATGAAAATTTTTGGAAATCATGAGACAAAAGAAGTTTTGAAACTTTAGCATAAACTTTTGCCTGTGAAAGCGATGATTTAAATGCCTAGTTCTCACGGAGACGTATGAGGGCTTTCTTGTCGTGGCACTTCTTACTTTTCCAGGAAAGTAGGAGATGGTTAAACTACATTCAACAATTCGGCGACGATAATTTCGTCTACGGCGCATCTTAAACTTCCTCGCCAAAAGTTCCTAGAAGTCACGTGACAGGTTGGTGAAGCAAGAACTTGCTTCACGAAAGATTCAACCTGTTGAATCTTTACGAAGCAAATAGTCACGATGCAAAAGACCTGAAAGACCCCCAAAATGCTTGGGCGAGGCTACAGACAGCTTGGGCGAAGCTAGAGAGTGCTTTGGCGAGGCCACTTTATCATTGAGTCAATACAAAAATTCATTTGTGCCATCTAGTATCAAAATTTAATTACATAACCATCTCACAAATTTAAGAAATGTATGACATATATGTATGAATGTAATCCATGTATGACTGTGATATTTTGACTGTGATTATGATGCATGAATGATTGTATGGGCTCGCTCCGCAAGAGTTTCTCATTGCTAGATTAATAAAGTATATCTTATCTTATCTTATCTTACAACTTCGGCGACGCAACAGCACAACTCGCCGTCGCAAACATGCTGATGAAACGCCATAACAGCTATTTGCCTCACCGCAACAGCTATTTGCTTGTGCGTAATAGAGTATTTGTCAGGTGTTTGGGCGATGCTAGAGCCTGCTTGCGTAGAAAACGAGTGCCTCGACGTTCTAGGATCCATCCACGACGATGTATAACCTCTAATTGATTATATAATTGTCCAAAAATGACTTGAATCGCCGAAATATGCCTTCCTGGCACCTATAGACAGCTTCGCCGACACATAACCACTGTCGTGAGAACTTAGCATTACTCATCAGAAGCTTGATGGTATTCAATCCACTTATGCCATTTATGCATGTTAAATTGTGGTCAGAAAAGAGTCCAAAAAGAATGGTCTCTCACTCATTCACGTGTCCATACAAAGCCAATTTTTTTGCTTTGTGTGATGTCACAATTGCTCATTTGTATTTATTCTGTTACTTTATGGAGATTTTTTAACTAGGACAACAATATAATTTACAATTTCATGAAAGCTGTGTAACACTTAACAAAATGTCTCGTCTATGCCACAAGTGGCACCCTCTATATATACTGGCATTGTATGTGGGCTACAGTGTATACATCCTCCATGCCGAAAAATAGTTTCAACTTAATTTGGTATTTACAAGCTATCTGCTTAAAATTGAAGCCAACCAAAGTCAGATTAGACACTTACAAAGTTTTTGGAAATAAACTAGACCATCACTAAATGACGGAACTGTCCAGGTTTCTTCCAGACACTGTCCTGGTTTCTATAAAACTCCGTAAAAATTATGCGGACCCTTGCACTGATGTTCCTGAGGTTGCATGGGAGGTCTGTATTTCTAACAAACTAGTATATTTCATAAACTTGCTGTATGTTTTGCAATTTAAATTTCACAGTACAAAGGAAGTAAAATTCATATTTGAATATTTGGAGATTGGTCCTATCATTTCAGTATTTTAATTTGCACGTTTGTTGTGCAATTGATTATTCATAGCCATGCCATGAAATTCACTTGATTGGGCATCTAATGTGTGGTGTACCTGTGTTTTAATTGGAGTAATAATGCTCCAACACGGGCAAGTATGTTGTCCTTTACATTCTTGTCTGATTTTTAAAATAGTACATAAAACCCCCAGAAGTAAAAAAATAAAAAGGGTATTAAAATTAATGTGCAAATGCTTCATATAAGTCATGTCACGGCATAATCAAACTTGTTAAGGGGGCGACCATTTAATAAACAGGGGGGCTTGGAGTTTTCCTCGGTGGGAAATGATTTATTTCACAGAGACAGTCGCATTAATTATGTATTTGAAACTCACAAAGTCTCCAAAAATTCATTCCTAAATCAAGCAACACCTTGTTAAGAAAACCCCCACCAGAAATTATTTATTTCAAGACTGCCCAATGTGCCCATAAAGAATTTATTTATTTTAAAAAAAACCAAGCCCCCCCCCCTTCCAGACTGTACATGGTCTCTCCCTAATAACTGCTCTTGGAAATGAATGTGCTAACCTTCACAGACAAGCTTTGACAATATATGTATATATACTATTTTTTATCACAGATTGCCCATAACTATGACCAACCAGTATGAAATTTCACTGTATTAGTGAAAAATAAATAAATAAATTCATTGAAATCTTACCTTTCATACGTGTCCATTACACAACTGAAATGGGAGTACAATTTAAAAGTCTCTTCATTAACATATGGGTTATTTTAGAAACAAAACAAAGTGATAAAACTCATTAGCCTGAAACAAATGCAAGTTTTTAGTTCCTAATTTGTGTAAGCACTAGATTAGTCAGGAATCAATAGATTCTATTAAGGATGCCATTAGTGTGAGTTAAACATAACTGAAAGTAAATTGTAGCCCTTGAAATATGCATGATGGAAAGAACACCGTATATGCTCAGAATATGATTTAATTGTTGTTTGTTTGTATTACAGTATTAGATTACCTTATTTCAATATTCGTTTCTATCTCTATATTCTGTAGTTCTGTTTATTTAATTACCACCATAATGACCATTGTTAACACAGTTTAAAAGCAGGTCTATAAATTGAAAATTCACATGTGATACCCTGAGGGGCTTCTCGCCCCGAAATATGACGGGGGTGCTCAGCTGAGCGTCTCACACCCAGACCCAGTAACTGAGTGCCGTGAACCCAAAAATAGGACCCTGGACTAGGAAAAATTCGCCCTCAAAGAGCCTTTTTTTTCGGTCGGCTGTAGTAATTTAATTATTTGTCCCAAATAATGTCTTTTTTGCCACCATGGATGTCCTTCGGAAGGTGATTTTTATGCAAAATTCGGAGTGCAGGAAATGTTGGACCATGTCTAGGAATATTCAGACCTCATTTAAGGACCCTTAGCTAGGGAAAATTAGCCCTTGAGCCCTTTTCAGCCGAGTACAGATGTAGACCAACATATAAACAGTTCAACAAAAATAAGTCCCCCTTTACGAAAACGTGAATATCTCAAAGACCTCTTCTCCGATTTTGGTGAAAGTTGGCCAGTTAGTAGGCCTGCATATTGACAGTCTGCGTGTGTATTTGTAGCTTTATTGCTAAATTTTTGTCTGCGCCAGCAGAGCCCGAGTGCACGTACCCCTCTTTTCAAAAATCCTAAGTTTTGGTTTTTCCAAAAAAAAATTTACCAAAAGGTGTTTAAACTCCACTCAGATTACTTGTTATTGCATCCAAGGAACCTAAACTGTAAAACTGTTACAAAAGCAGTCCTTAGTTATCTTCTAAACACGATTGAGAAACAAATTTTATCCAGAAACATGATGAGGTTTGTCAAGCTGGTGGCTCCCTCGCATGTCAGAGAGAAACCATTATATCAGAGAGAAACCATTGATATCAGAGAGAAACCATTATTGAGATCTTTTCGACTTTTCCATAAGTATAAGACTAACTCGAAGAAACTTTGGATGGTTATCAAGGAAGTAATAAACAAAAAGAAAACCAACAAATACCCAACCAATTTTTCTATTCACAATACTGAAACTGACAATCATTCACAAATTGCCAAAGCCTTCAATAAATATTTCATTCAGATAGGGAAAAAATTGGCTGATAAGATACCACAATCTAACAAAAACCCGGTGGATTACATAAAAGTCTCCAATCCTAATTCAATAGTGATAAACCCAGTAGATCACAGAGAGGTTGAAAATATTATAAAGTCGCTTAAAGAAGGAAGCCCGGGCTGGGATTGCATACATTCTAAAGTCCTGAAGTGTACCTTTAAGGACTACCTGAAACCAATCACCTACATCTCGAATCTATGTTTAACACAAGGCTCTTTCCCAGACAGCATGAAAATAGCTAAAGTTGTCCCCTTGTATAAAAGCAATGATAGCAAACAAATTTCCAACTACCGCCCCGTGTCAATATTGCCTGTCTTATCAAAAATTCTGGAAAGACTTATGTATAATAGGCTTCTCGCTTTTCTCATCAAGCATGATACGCTATACCGATATCAGTTTGGCTTTCGAAAGTATCACAGCACTAATATGGCTTTAATAATATTGATAGATAATATTATGTCGGCAATAGATGATGGAGAAATTGTTGTAGGGGTCTTCCTAGACTTTAGGAAGGCCTTCGACACTGTAAACCATGAAATTTTATTAGACAAGCTGCATAAACTAGGTATAAGAGGTATTGCGCATGATTGGTTGAAAGATTACTTACATTCAAGACAACAATATGTCTCATTCAACAACACAGACTCAGCAAAAGAAACAATAACTTGCGGCGTACCGCAAGGTTCTATTTTAGGTCCACTCCTGTTCTTAATTTATATTAATGATATTGCTAATGTCTCAGATATTCTTTTGCCAATAATTTTTGCTGATGATACAAATTTATTTTTAAAAGGTAAATCAGTTGATGAGACCATTAAAAGAATGAATATAGAAATTGCTAAGGTAGCAGAATGGCTCAATGCTAACAAACTTTCTTTGAACATAGAGAAAACTCACTTCATTTTTAGTTCCCCAAGACAACTCATAATAAGAACAGAAGATATCAAAATTAATCAGAAACCTATAATTTGCTCTGAGCAAACTAAGTTTATTGGTGTTATACTTGATTCTAAACTCAAATGGGACAGGCATATAATGATGTTAAAAACAAAAATAGCAAGAGGAATTGGAATCTTAATTAAAGCTCGCAAAACCTTAAACCATTGCCTGTTGCTGACGTTATATTGCAGTTTTATATATCCTCATTATGCATACTGTATAGAAGTCTGGGGTAAAGCTGCTGAGATTTATACAAATTCATTAGCAAAATTACAGAAAAAGATTGTTGGATAATAACATCAAGCCCATTTCAAGCAGAATCATCTCCCCTGTTTAAACAGCTGAAGGTCTTGAACTTACCAAATGTATATAGATTCAAAATTAATTTATTTATGTTTAAATTTATGAAAGACATGCTCCCAGTTATATTCAACACAATGTTTCATCGCAATATTGCATTAACAACATGGAACACGAGACAAACATATAAACTTAAAGTACCAATCAACTTGTAAATTAGCAGGATATCAGAAAAAAATCAGATTTCAAGGGGTAAAAGAGTGGAATAATACTGATGATACCCTATCTCATAAATGCAGTTTTCACACATTCAAAACTAGACTAAAGGCTTATTTACTTGACAGTATGTGAGACAGTTGGGCACCCTCTTGCTTGGCCGTGGATCCCCCATTTCTCCCGTATCCGGGGGGACAAAGTGGTTCATGGTCCAGCACGGGGCGTCGGCCAATTTTTTGATATTGAGCATAAAATAAGAACAGATACTACATGGTTTGCTATTTATAGAAATGAGAGGAGGGATTGTCTCCAATCTCATATTTGTATTTTTACACACACAGGGAGGTAAGCAGTAGTCATCATTTCATTCCTCATTTCAGCTCTCTCTTAAACGCTAGATATTGTTAAAATAACCTTTAGTATTAATTGTATTGTCTTATTTGAATGTGTAAATCGTGGACATGTAGTGAACTTTTAAATTTTGGTGCAAGTGGCAAATTCACCACATGGTGTCAGCCAGCCAAATGTAATTTTTAATATTCTTTGGTCCAAATAAATTGAATTGAATTGAATGGTGAAATTGTTCATATCCATTGGAATAGCCACGGATTTTTGAAAACAGGGGTAGGCTCACTCGAAGGCTGCTGGCTCAGTGAGGAATAATGCCACTGAGCTATAAATACACAATTGTAAAGTCGATATATGGGGCTATAATTTAGCCAACTGTCATAAATATCAGCGAAGGAATCTTTGTGATATTCAAGTTTATGCAAAGGGGGACTTATTTTTGTTGAACTGTTTATATAGTGAGAACCCCCCCCCCCTGGTATGATACAAACTAGATGGAGTATCATCCCCAGAATGATGAAGTCCATTATCTAGATACAAATGAAGGATGGTAACTGACGAACACCTGAACATGGAGATAAGATGATGATGAATACATTTTCTACTGTAAAACGCGGTTACTTTGGCCGTTCTATACTACTTTGGCCGCCAAATGAGAAGAAGATTCAGTATCCTGTATCTATCAAACCCATATACAGGGCCGAACCCATAGCCTCATGGTTGGGGGGGGTGTAGCACCCTTGGAACATTTGGGCCCCCTTTCAACAACAACTCAAGAGTATCGTAAAACGGGGTTCGCGAGAGCATATTACGTACTCAAGTATGGATATCAATGAAAACTTATGGGGAAATTGTGGTGTATGTTACAATAATGTACGCCCCACCAAATGGAGTTCCCTCCAGAAAATATTATGCCCCCAAGGTGCTCCCCCCCCCAGGGGTGCAGGAAGGATATGCGGGCGGAAGAAGCGGTCTGAAGAAAAAACAAATTTGCCACACCAAATCTAAATAGAGTGTCAATAATAATTTTGAATATATGCTTAGTAATTTATGCATAAAATTAGTAAAATAAGGCCTAATAATGTTTTTTTTTAGATGAAAAGGGCACACCTTGCCCCCCCCCCCAATTTGCAAACTCTTGATTACGCCACTCTTTAAAACACACTCAATTTCAGACTGTAACAAGCCTCAGAAAAATACAAGAGCTAAAAAATGCAACATCATTAAACAACAAAATTTCTAAGTTCTAATTGTTCAATAATCATCAAATCGGGCACATATACCTCTAATATTGTCTTAAAAGACTATACCAGTGAATTTCATGAAAAAGGATTCACTTTTGGCTGCACAGTGCTCCTTTTAGCGAGTTCTGTTTGAAACTTCAGTTGCAATTCAACGGAAAACATGCTAATGGAAATATTGGTTTTGTGGCATATTGGATGGGATTAATCTTATGAAGTTTTCATATAACAGGCACAGGACTGCAAAAAAGCTGCCCTATGAACATTTTTGAAAAAATGTTAAGGAGAAAGCTGATTTTGAATGCAAAAATCTAAATTTAGGAATTACCAACTGGAAATGAAGTATGTGAACCCAAAGTATTGAGAATTTAATTTTCTATATGTGCTCAGGGTAGACAGAAACTCAATGCTTATCAAAACTCTCACAAAATTTGAATAAAACATCTTTTTGAAGATTTTGACAAAATGCTCCTATATTGGGCAGGGAACCATAACCATTGACACTTTAATTTTATTAATCTGATCATCTTTAATTGTGCTTGAGTCAAATTACTTTATCCCATCAAGCAAGTGAAATGGTAAACTTTCCTTTCAAAGTATAACATCGAAAGAAGAGCAAAGTTATTGAAATTAATGATCAAAGTATCTTGACATTTTTTGACTTGCATTTTCAACATAAGTCACTACGATTTAATTTGACACAGAAGTATAGCACTTGGAGATGTTAAAATTGTCCAATTTAGCCTCCCGTGTGACTGGTCCACTGGGCATACGTACATATATGGGTTTTAATGAAGCGATTGCATGACTAACACGCTTCACAATCCTTGACACTGAGGCGACCAGGGCCGTATTAGCGCATTTCTGGGCCCGGGGCAAACTGTTTCTAATGGGCCCCCCTTGCGCACCAAAAACGCTCTAAATTCTGAAAAGTACATTCGCGCCAGTTACCCAACGCACTTTTTTTACTGACGCAACTCTTTTCAGCTTCTTCATGGGCCCCCCTGAGGTCATGGGCCCGGGGCAACTGCCCCGTTTGCCCATAGGTTAATACGGCCCTGGAGGCAACACTAATACCACTCCGGTAGCAAAAAATCGCAGGCACATTCTGGGTACATCAGATTTTGAGGACCCTTATCATTAGATATTCAAAGGGATTCAACCATTATTGTAGTTTCATTGTGCAAAAATGCATGACCTGCTGATTTGTATTAATTTATTGTTTGAGGGGAGGGAGCTAAAGAAAAATGCATTTCTGTCACCAACACTGGACCGACAACTAATCAATTTTCTTTTTTATAAATTTCCAAGCCCACCCCTCTTTTTCTCTTAACTTGTCATGTGGCCATGTTTGGGAACTTCAGAGATTAATTGTGTTTGTAGCAGTTGAGTTGTTTAAATACTATGTGCAGACTTTCACTCAGTAAATGTTCCTTGATCCTGCTCCGCTTGAGTGATTGATTAGAATAGCACAGGTCTGTTTTTTTTTGCAGCATCATTATATTCTCTCAGTGGCATAGGGTATATGTGGCACATTCATGCATTAGTAATAGAAAACGCCCTCATTTGTGACAATATGCAATATATCCGAGGGCTTTAGCCCGAGGATTATTGCATATTGTCACAAACAAGGGTGTTATCTAACTTATACCACTAAGTACAAAACAAATTAATTTAAATCCCTTTGTTTGCCTTCAATCTTTCTTGTTTGACAATATTTCATTGTATTTGTTTCACATTCATGTTCCTCAGTTCATTTGAAGGTTGGCAGCCCTGAAGGCAACAGGTCAGAATTATTTGTTCTCAGGAAATAATACAATACATTATTTTTGTAGATAGAAAGATAGATGGAAAGATAGATAGAAAGATCGATAGATAGATAGAAATAGCACAATACATTAATTTCATAGATTAATTTTATAGATAGATAGATAGATAGTTTGATAGACGGATTGATAGATAGATAGGTAGGTCGATAGTGCAGCCCTCTCAGCCAAGATCTCTTTGGTGAGGGTGATTATTACAGTCTCTGAGCAAATTTTATTTTGAAGTTGCGTAATACATTTGAAAAATAATAGAAAGCAAGGAGCAGGGGCTTGGCGGCAGCCCCCGAATTAAGAAGAAAAAATAATTCTTTGAGCTTGCCAAATGGGGCCAAAATTGTTGGTCTGCTGCTCCGCTATTTTTGTTGCAGCTTGCCAATCCAACATGAACTATTTTATCAAGTGACCTTAAATTTGATCATTATTTCAGATATTGGTATAAAAAAGAGTGAATACAGTATTTTTATTGAGACCAGTTACACTTGATACAATCTTCCTTCTTGTTTACTGTCTGTGTTGTTCAGTTTTAATCCTTTGTTGGTTAGTTTTGTTTTAGTGTTTCCTTCAATTTTGTCAACTTGTAGTCAGCCAAGCATGCAATATCATGGTCAGGTGTATGAGCTGTGATATGCATTATATCAGAGCGAAATCCTGGCTTCTGATTGGCCAGAAAAAGCAAACAGTGGTATAATTACCTATAGCTACCCATGCACCTCCCTCCCTAATGTGGACCATTTGCCCAGGGCTTAATTCAGAGGTGGAGTCATGGAGTACAAATCTGGCGTGTCAGGTGGAGTTAAAGAGTCTACCGTAAAACTTGTGACTCCTGACTCTTTGACTCCTAAAATAAATTCTGACAATGTTGAAACCACACTGGGATCTTTGAAGTACAGGGCTTTGGGGTCAGAGTCAGGAGCAGTGTCATGGAATCGGAGGTTTTGAGGTGGAGTCGAACTTTGAATTTTTGGCCGGGAAGTAGGCTGCAAGAAAAATGTTTAAATAATTAACGAAAACACTTTATAGAACAATTTGAACTATATTACATTTTTAATTAAACACCAGTCACGCTAAATTTCATAAATTATATACTAATATGATAATGCCGCAGCATAGAAGACGGGACTTGTAACTACTCGATTGGTTGACAATAACCAAGCATTATTGTTTTGCTAATTTTATTTTTTTGGAAATTTTTTTTTTAGTGGAATTATTTTTTTTGGATAATTTTTTTTTTATTTGAAAAATTTATTTTTTCGGAAATTTTTTTTTTTCGGATAAATTTTTTTTTTTCGGAGAATGTCTTTTTTCGGAAAATTTTTATTTTTTGGAAATTTTTTTTTTTTTCGGAAACTTTTTTTTTTTTTCGGAAACAATTTTTTTTTTTGGAAAATTTTTTTTCGGAAAATTTTTTTCCCGGAATTTTTTTTTTTTTTCGGAAATTTTTTATTTTTTTTTCGGAAATTTTTTTTTTTCGGACATTTTATTTTGGGGGGAATATCAAACAGAAGAAAAAGAAGGAGGTAGTCACGTTGCAGTCACGCGTGAAGAGAAGCAAGTGCCACGATCATATTATGGGATGTCTGAATCACTTTTTTTGATTGAACCGTCTGCATGGAGCACTCCACTCTCCTGATAGCCATAAGGGACGAGACACCTCGCTTCGCTCGGTGAGCCGGTGGCTCTGTCCCGTCTATTAAGTATTAATGTATAAAATACTATGAAAACATTGTGAAACTGACTTTTTTCTTTGTTTGCCTTGTGAAATTTGTGTGCAAATAATGCCGAAAAGAGGAGCCACGATTTAGAGTTTAAGCCAGAATAACAAAGAGGTCAGAGTCGTTTTTCAGGAGGGCAAAGGAATCTGAGTCAGGAGCCAATTCCTAAGCCTTGGTCAAGTTTAATTACATTAATTTTTTATTAAAGTATTGGCGGAGCAAATCATATGGAAAAATTGTTCAATTAAGTTGTTCTTTCTGCTGGCCACATGCTGTTTTGTGTGCACTAATGCTGATTAGACTGAGGAGTTCAAGTTGGAGTTGAGATTCGGGAGACCTGAAGAGTCATAGTCATTTTTCAGGAAGCCTCAGGATAGCGGGATTCAGAGTGAACTTGCTACCTTACTCTGAAGCCCTGTTTTGCACCCTGGTTTTTGCTCATGCACTTTGAAATTTCTGACACAAAAAATCATTGATCTTAAAATTGCATATTGCTTCATGGATTCAGGTAAAAAGACCCAGCCTCTACTTTTGCATATTTTTAGCATTAGCCATTCCAAGCTAATTGAGTTTCTTTCTGAAAATGTTATCTTTCCTGTGATTGATAACTTTCGATTTCCATTATTTTTCCAGGGGTTTTGCGGCATCAGAGCTTCAGAGAAGGGCTGTCCTATTAATAAACGTGGAAAGAGGAGGAGACAAGAGTTGGAGGAGGCAAGAGCTTCACCCGCGGTGAATAACTGGCTTATACCATTAGACAAAACTGAAACTTGTCATTTGTTGCTGTGGTTTTTCACAGCTTCACTTATTATTCTTCCATGAGAGGATAACTGGACAACAAAGAATATGGGTTTTATTGCAGTGAAATACTGGCTCATGATTGGCTGACAGAGGTGTCGAATGGTATAAGTGGGAGTTAACAGGAGTTAGCGGAAGTTTGTGGGAGTTACAGGAATTAGCGGGAGTTACGGTAAATAGAAGAAGTTATGGAATTTAGCAGGAGTTAGTGGGAGTTAGCAGGAGTTAACTCCCGTAACTCCCGTAACTCCTGCTAACTCCCGTAACTGCTGCTAAGTCAAACTCCCACAATCTCCTGCAGGCCCCATTTAAGCATGTAACTCCCGGAACTCCTTGACGTCCTGCAACTCCCACTAACTCCTGCTAACTCCCGTAACTCCTGCTAACTCCGACCAACTCCCGCTAACTCCTGCTAACTCAAGTAACTCCCGTACGTCCTGCTAACTCGCTTACTCCTGCTAACTCCCATAACTCCTGCAAACACTCGCTTGCTCCTGCTAACTCCCGTAACCCCCACTAACTCCCATAACTCCCACTAACTCCTGCTAACCCTCGCTAACTCTTGCAACTCCCACTAGCTCCTGCCAACTCCAATAACTCCTTGTAACTCCCAGTAAATCCCACAACTGCTGGTAACCCCTGTCAACTCCCATAACTCCTGGTAACCCTCACTAACTCCCACAACACCTGTCAGCTCCAGTAACTCCCTAAAATACCAAATGGAGGCTCCGTTTGGGAGTTGCATGCTTAAATGGGGCCTTCCTGCCAACTCCCGTAACTTCCACTAACTGCTAACTCCTGCTAACTTCGATATTTCCCTCTTACTGCTGCTAACTCTCCCTACCTCCTGCTAACTCCCGTAATTCCTTCCAGCTCCCATAACTCCTGCTAACTCCCATATTTCCTGCAAAGTCCTGTAGCTCCTGCTAACTCCATTAACTAACTCCCAATACTCCGACTAACTCCTGTAGGAGTTTCTGGAATTACGGGAGCTAGTATGAGACTACGAGTTACGAGAGTTTTAAGTTAGTCTGGGTAACGGAAGTTAGCTGGAGTCACTGGGAGTTACAGGACTGACAGAGTCACTGGGAGTTACAGGACTGACAGAGTCTCTGGGAGTTACAGGACTGACAGGAGTTATCAGAAGTTAGCGGGAGTTAAAGGAGTTAGGGGAGTTAGCAGAAGTTAGCGGGAGTTAGTGGGAGTTACGAAAGTTAAGTCTGGCTTATGAGAGTCAGCAGGAGTCACTGGGAGTTAACTTCTTCTAACAGCCGTAACTTCTGTTAACTCGAACTAACTCCTGCCAACTCCCACTAACTTCTGCCAACTCCTGTGACTCCAAGTGACTTTTTCTAACTCCGTAACAAAGACTAAGTCCTGCTAACTCCTTCTAACCCTCATACCTCCTGTAACTACTGCTAATCCAGTAACTCCTTGTAACTCCTGTAACTCCCTTAACTCCCAGTGACTCCTGCTAACTCCCATAACCCAGACTAACTCCTTGTAACTCCTGTAACTCCTTGTAACTCCCACCACTCCTGCCTACTTAATTAACTCCTGCTAACTCATGTGATAGTGGGAGTTAGCAGGAGTTATGGGAGTTAGAAGAAGTTAGTGGGAGTTAGCTCCCAGTGACTCCTACTGACTCTCGTAAGCCGGATTACTCCTGCAACTCTTGATAACTCTCGTAACTCCCATTTACTCTGGCTAATTCCTGTAACTCCCACTAACTTCATTTAGTTTGGCTACCTCCCCTAACTCTGCAAACTCTCATAACTCCCCCACTAACTCCCATAACTTCTTTAACTTCCACTAACTTCTGCTAACCCGCACAACTCCTGTAACTCCAGTAACTCCCAGTGACTCCTGCTAACACTCATATCTCCCACTAATGCCTTCTAACTCCCACAACTCCTGTTACTCCTTCTCACTCAAATAAGTCCTCCCTGTAACTCCAGTTACTCATGCTAACTCCTGTAACTCCTGATAACTCTCTCTAACTTATGCCTAACTTCCACTAAATTCTGCTACTTCCCTAACTCCCAGTCTCACATGCTAACTCCTGTAACCCAGACTTACTCCTTTCTGACTCCAGTAACGCCTGCTAACTCATGTAACTCCTGCTAAGTACCGCAACTCCAACTAACCTGTGACTCCCACTAAGTCCCGTAACTCCTGCTAACCCCGTAACTACTTGTTTCACAGACGGATCACCAAAATACAAATGTATGGCATAATTTCTCAAAATATATCCTGTTCATTTCAGACCCCAACACCACTGTGTAATATTGGCAATTGCTGCTCTGATGGCCCACATTCACATACCCCTTATCCCGCCTTTTCAGATCCATGCAGTTATTTAAAACGCAAAATTTTTTCAAAGAAAATTAAAATATGATTTATTATTTTCCTTTTTCAGATCCTTGCAGTTATTTAAAACGCAAAATTTTTTCAAAGAAAATTAAAATATGATTTATTATTTTCCTTTTTTTTTTTACTGACTATGCCCTTAAACAGACACAAGAATTTTATTACCTGAAATATGAACTAGTAAATTTTGTCATCAGGCACATGATAGTTATTCTAAATTATTAGAAATGGTAAATAATAAAACTGAAAGGTCAACTTGCTAATACTTTTCCATTTCAAATAATACACTATCAACAATGTAGTGATTACAGTACGTAGTTTAACTGACGAAATGTTATTAAGTCTTCGTATAGAGTCCATTCATGACATTGACGTTCGTAAATTGGTGGTTTCAGGTCATTCTCCCGTAGTCATCAGCTCACTTTCGAGCTGGCTCTGCCAGTGAGCCTCTGACCTGGTGGGCCACAAAAAGTGTGGTTTTTGAGGTTCAAGCTGATTGGTTGCGAAGGGAAGTGAACGCACAATCAGAGTGGCTTTTATTGCCCAAGCAAGGTTATATCATTCCAGTCTTTGCATACTATTGATAGCAGTTGGCTGTTGATCCGTTTGTTGTTTTAAGTTTCTTCAAGTTTGACATCTATCATTATATGATTGAAGCTGTGGTTATTACATTTAGGCAAATTCAGCATTGGTGGTTCTGCAACACTCACTGCACTCGTTCTGCAAACATTTGACAGCGTCTCTTTGAGAGGAACACATTACCTATTACATACCACTGAATTTTAAAAAGACCCAATCAATCATCAATCACCCTATATAAAGTGATACCGGACTTGATAAGCACACATATCAATTGATTTGCTAAATTATTTAACTGGTGTTTCAAATTCCAAAGGAAATGTAAATTTTAGAGAGAGAAAGTTGATTTCAAGACCCCCTTACCTACACCGCTGAAAATTTGGCATAGAAAAACATATGCTATCTATTCATTTTCGTAATTAAAAGTAATCTATTTATTTTCATAATTAAAAGTACAGACTAACTGGATATGTCAGCCCTCAAAGGTTATTGCACCACTTTAAACTCTTTACTCTTATTTGATACTTGTTGCACCCAAAAACTGAAGTGAGTGTTTGCTCAGAAATGCGTTCTGAACATATCAATATTGGACCAAGTCAATCACTGGCCATGAAGCTTTCTTGATAAGATAGCCAACAACCAATCATATCGGAATTAACTGCATGGCTGACTATGATTGACATCTGAACTGTTCACAGTTTCAGTATTTGTTTTTAGAACACTTCAAAACTTTCACAGTTTATGTAACTTTCAGGTTACAGTTTCTTGTTTTCAGTTTGTTTGTTTTGTTTCATTGTTCAACATTCATGGATTGCTTTCAATGATTTCAAGCTTTTCCAGTCATTGATATCTAACCTGCCTTCTGGTTGGTTGAAACCACTGGGGCATGGCTAATCTAAATGTGACTAAAACCACAAGAAAAACTGGCAACAGAGTCAAAGCCTCGCTGTGCCAGCTCGCACAAGAGGCTTTGACAATGGGTACATTCGATTCCCTCTACTCTAACTACTCCGGAAGTTACGTATCTACTCCAGGAAGTGACGGTTCTGCTCCAGGAGTAAACTACTCCAAACTGGGTCCAAATCGAATGAAAAGGAGTACTTAGGAACGTCATTATTTTGGGGTTCCCTTGCTTTGGGGATTCCCTTCCTAACAGCAATTCACGCCGTGAATTGGCATTGTCGATCGATTGGCTTAATTGTGTGAATTGAATTACAGCAATCCACATCAAAACAAAGCAATCAGCCATAAATCAAAGCTTCTGAAGTGTCATTTATTTATGTAAACACCACTACGTCATGGGGTATCCCCATTTCTTGGAGTACTTCCGATCTACTCCAATCTACTCTGAACTACTCCCGGAAATGCGAAACGAATGATCTGGAGTGAACTACTCCACTCCAAGAGCACTTTGGAGTAGCGAAACGAATGTACCCAATGAGAAAATGGTTTCAGGTTGGTCAATGTGGAGCCAACTCCGGAGTATGTTCTGAAGAATTGACTGGTTTGGAAACTTAATGATAGGAATTCCGTTCTTCAGAATCCGGAAGCCTTGAATTCTTCATATAACCTGCAAAATATTCACAATTGAAGTATCTGATCAGAACTGAGAACATGATCAATTTATTCAATGGAGTCAAAAATCTATGCCTCTCATCAGTCTGCATGCAACTTATATAAGATTAAATTTTTTTCATGATCTATTATGCTGTCAGCTCAACTTCAGAAATTAGTTCTCAAGAGCACTCCTTCATTTTCTTTCAATGAAACTTCAATGATGGATTTATCATAAAGGGAGGGTGAACTAATTGAACGGCAAAGCTGTAAAATTTAGATTATTTCAAGCTGTCCTTGCTGATAAACATATTAATTCTATTGTAAATGCAAATGACATTGGCAATTGATATACAATTGATATGCTTGGAAGTGACTGACCAAAATCGTTAAAGGCTCATATTCGGCATCACTTCAAGGATAGTTTTTATTTGAATGTGGTTTGTGGCAATTTTTTTGTAAGACTAGAATTCAGAATTCACACAACTATTATACCTGGTCAATGGCAAAGATCCGGTTTGTCACTTTGTTAATTTTGTTGACTGCTTCTCCGGGCATCTCCTCTGCAATCTGGCAATTGGGTGGAGATAAAAACCACTATCAATGGAGCACATTCTTCTTGAGTGAAAAATCCCTGTCTACCTGCAATATGAGTATAATTAGAAATATATCTGACTGAGCACAGTCTGCTTTAAAGCAGGCGAGCGAGCGAGGCTGCAGACTGACGAAATTCAAGTCGAATTGGGTATCGAATTGGAATATAGGTCACTCACTGGGAGTGCTGCCCCTAAAGTCCGCGCTGCTGCCTCTCAGGTCCGCGCCCAGCAGAACTCACAGAACTTCACTTGGCTGCCTCAAAAATGCATGTGTGCGAGGACGTGAAATACAGCACCAATTCTGAAATGTTGTAGCCTGCTCGCTAACGCTCGCAACTGCTTTAGCAGGCTACTGTAGCCTGGTAATATATAAAAGTTGGGGCATCATAGGGGAATAAGAACAAACAGTTTATTCTGATTAATAAAAATGTATGTTTCATTGTGCATATTTATAAAAACATTTCTTCAATTAATTGACTGTCTTCAATGGTATCTTTTATAGCCTACTATGAACGAATGCCAGTTATAATCACCCTTTTCAAGAATCACCTTTTCCAAAATCTCCTTTTCGGTCAAAATCACCTTTTTTATTTTGACCAAAATCACCTTTTTTTTCAAAAATCACCTTTTTCATACCAAAATCACCTTTTTCATTTTTTTATTTTTTTTCCCCCACCATAGACCAGAACTTGATAAATTTTGTACTTATTGCCTTATTTACTGGTCACAGGACATAGCTGTATTGTATATCAACAACCATTTCGAAATAATAAAAAAATTCTTAGTTGAAAAGCTCATTTATTAAATATTTGACAACAGAATAAATAAAGTTGCAAAACAAAATAAAAAAAATGGCATAAAGATGTATAACTACTATACAATACATCCGAACGACATGTATGTATACTACACAAAACCCTATATTATATAATAAGAACCATCTTATAATTGCAATTTATAAGTTCTGGCTCAACCAATGATATGCAGCCATTTCAAATATTTGAAAATTTGAACTGAATTGCAATTGCTCATGGTGGTTATCTGTCAATTACAAATTAATGTAACAAGCATTATACCCGTTAAATGCGGATGGGGGGGAGGGGGCAAAATATGAAATATAAATTTTGAACATAAAACCCATCCTAAAACCTTGTAGTAGGTGAGAAAAGGTTGCATGCAAGTCTTTGTGGATGGGCAACTAATACTTTGGCTGGGAAAGACGGACAGGTCTATGAATTAATAGTAGGATTGCAATTATCACTGCATAATGTTTAATGGTAAGAAGAGCCAACTTTTTGGTGATATCCATGTAAATGGTGTAAAGGTGCCACTTGTAAACGAAATTAAATATCTTGGTCATACCCTGACTAATGATGTTAATGGCCCTCTAATAAAACATGTAAAAACAGATTTCATTGGTAAGGTAAATAAATATCTCGCAAATTTTGCAGGTGTTTCTGCTAATGTGAAAAGTAAATTATTTAATCAATACTGTATGAGTATATATGGCAATAATGCATGTATGATGTATGATAAGTCATTCAATGACCTTAACTTTTTAAATGGGTATAATCACTCAAATGTAGGAATGAATGAGATTTTCAAATCCTGCTTATATGAAAATTCAAGACTTTATAAAAACCTCAAGTATGTTGCCGATTATTGCAATGTCAGTGTGTGGACTCTAATCAAAATTGGTGCTAATGATGCTTGTAGATTAATAGAAAGCGCTTGGAAGAAAGAGGTGTCTGACTGTGATATAAGAATAGGTAAACAGGTTCGGGAACTCTGTGATATCATACGAGAGACAACTGTGATGAAATGTTTTTAGAGAAACACAAAATCTTTATCTATTTTAGAATTTTTATGTTTAGCATTTTCTTAATTTTATCTCTTCAATATTTTATCTTCTACATGTAACTTTTTTTAATTATGTACTGTTATTCTGTTTCCATTAATGGTATTTGCATGAATAAAGAACTATATATATGATAAATAGAAGATTACAGGAATTTTGTAATCGTTCACATGTCTTGAATCAGACACATAACCTATTTCTTCTTTTTTTTTGTAATTATATCAATTTATATATGTTTTATTTTTTCAAACATAAACTTCAATTATTATCACACTGAAACACCCATAAAAAATAAGAAAAAAATTAAAAAGGAGATTTTGGTATGAAAAAGGTGATTTTTGAAAAAAAAGGTGATTTTGGCCAAAAAAAGGTGATTTTTTCAAAAGGTGATTTTGTCAAAAGGTGATTTCAGGAAAGGTGATTTTTGAAAAAGGTGAAATTGACTGGCCCCCCTATGAACTATGAGGATCCACTATTATGATGAGTTTGATATTAGTATTTTGCTATGATATGAACACGATACATATATATGGGAGTTCCTTGATGACAACCCAAAGCTTTGGCGATGTGATAGACTGATGGTGCTTGTTGACTGCAAATATTTTGCAGCTGTATTCTATCAGTAGGCTTATACATAAATGAGGTATATCGATGATACTGTGGTTAAGTGCATGTCTTACCTCAAATTTGTAGAAGCTGCTTGGAACTTGGTTCATTTTGCAATTTGCGGTGTCAATGAAGAATGACATTGTGTCTGGCTGTTTTCTTTCATCTTGTCAACTTAGTTCTCGTTTGGCCTGTCGTCCCGAAGAACATGTATTTGGTCCATGGCATTCAGCGGTCAGCAATGGCCTTGTTTGATATTGGAAGAGACTCAACTCCGGGGGTTGCACTCCTTCAAACTGCTGGGTTACTACTTAAGTTCAAATTCTTGCTCTGGCAGAGTCACTTGGACCTATGTTTGTTGGCTCCCAGTTAAATCATGCGAGCAAGAAAAATATGAAGCACCATCCTTCGGTCTAGTCCTTGCGGACGGCCGCATTGTAGTGTGACTGTGCAGGTCTTTGACAGGCACGCTATATTTAACAACATATATATTTAATATAATATTATCTTTTGTCACATTGCTGTGAAGTCCAGTCTAAATTGGCCAAATTGCAAACGTGCGTAAATATGGGATGTAAAGACCTTATCATCCATAACCACAGTCCATATACTCCTGGAATAGTCCCACATAACATCCTAAAGGGCATCTTCCAAGAACCTGCAAAAAGAATTGCACACATCCTTTTTAATAGTACTGTGTTCCACTCCCAGAAACATGTCATGCAATGTCACACTGCCTGTGGCAAATTCAGCTTTCAAAATCATATGGTAAGGCTCTCTATTATTATGTTCCTGACTCCTGAGCCATGTGTCGAAAGATGGCACTTCAAGTCAAGTTTATTTCAGACCAAAGACACACAATTCTGACAGGGCCATAGGCTGGGCTGAATCCTAGGGGGGGGGGGGGCAGACGCTGGTCCGCAGGTATCAGCACCCCGGAAAAACACAGAAATGTTGAAATTTTTACATGTGATGCACCTCTTTCGGCCAAATTCTAGGGGGGGGGGCAGCTTCCCCCTGCAGGATACGGCCTTGTATCACATGCAGGCCTATGTATACTACATATTTTGATAAAATGAAAAATTTACCAAATGTTAGGTGCAACTGCCTATATTCAACACACTACTACATCTGTAAAAAAAAATGTCATAAACAAGTCATCTAACAGATCTCGATACTCTGGAATAGATTTTGGCCTGGCCCTTTTATTATATGATGTACATGGAATCTGTTGGTTGGAATGAAGATAGACTTCTCACTGATAATTACAGTACTTTGAATTTTGCAAATCGACCTACTAAGGCTATTATAAGTCTAAGGGTACATTCGTTTCGCTGCTCCAAAGTGCTCTTGGAGTGGAGTAGTTCACTCCAGATCATTCGTTTTGCACTTCCGGGAGTAGTTTGGAGTAGATTGGAGTAGATCGGAAGTACTCCAAGAAATTGGGATATCCCATGACGTATGATTGTTTACATAAATAAATGACACTTCAGAAGCTTTCATTTAGTGGCTGATTGCGTGATTTCGATGTGGATTGCTGCAATTTCTATTGACACAATTAAAGCAATCGATTGGAGGTGCCAATTACAACATAAATTGCTATTAGCAAGGGAATCCTCGTAGCAAATAATGACGTTGTCTAAGTACTCCTTTTCATTCGATTCGGACCAAGCTTGGAGTAAACTACTCCAAGTTGGAGTAGTTTACTCTCAGAGTAGAAACGTCACTTCCTGGAGTAGTTTGGAGTAGTTTAGAGCAGGTGAATCGAATGTACCCTCTGGAGCAAATGTTGTGGCTGGACACAGCCACTGACAGGCCCATTTCACACCTCGTTTTACCATGTTTACAGTGTCACTCTGCTGGTAACATGTTATTTTTTCCCGAATTATCAATCTGTGATGATTGTAGATACTGTTCACAAGCAATAAAGGTTAAACACTCACCATTGCTGCTGCAGACAATCTCTAAATAGTGCCCAATTTTACAATCGGGCATGACTATTTCTCCTATTGGCAAACTATTGCGACTATTGGCAAATTATTTCTCCTTTTGGCAAAATCTTGCCATCTTTCCCAAAGGCACAATTTCCTATTTCTCCTTTTGGCCAACTATTCTAACTATTGGCAAACTTTGCCAATCTCCACAATTGTCTTTTCGGGCTCAGAACATTGCTATTCTAACTATTGGCACACTATTCTAACTATTGGCAAAATTTGCCAATCTCTAAATATCTTTTCGGGCCGCTTAGAACATTAACAAATAGGTAAACCGTGCCCATTCCTGCAATTATCGCCCAGTTTCGATATTAAATGTGGGGCACAGCAGCGGATATCCCGAAAATGCGGGATTCGATTTTTTGCGATTTGCGTGGCTTCTAGTAAAGATACAAACTTGATTTTTTTACCATTAAATTCGGCTTGAAAATAGCTATTTTTAGAGGTCAGATTCATCGCCGTAGCTAGATTAGAACATTTTCGAGAATTTTTTAAGTTATATTAGTGGATTTAATCAAATCTCACAGAATTATTAATTTTCAATTTTAACGAATATTTTAACATTTTCCAAGCTACGAACTTCTAATCTAGCTGAATGAACAAGTCTCTCCAGGACGCATCTATTGGTGTAAAAATTTCGCATCTATCATTATTAAAAGTCCTTCATTCGAATTAAAGACTTCTAATAATGATAGATGCGAAATTGAAGGCTAGATTATTAATTTTCAATTTTACTTTTAACGAATTTTTGGATATTTTCAAATTTATGAACTAGTAATGTCGCTGAATGAATAAGTCTCTCCAAGACGCATCTACTGGTGCAAAAATTACTCTTAGAAAGTATCATTATTAGAAGTCTTTCAAATAAAAAACCCAGCCTAACTCACTTATTTATATGAAAAAATTGAAATCCCGTGTCCCGCGTCCCGCAAACGGGTCCCGCATATCAGAAAAGAAATGATGGGCGATAATTGCAGGATCGGGCACAGTCAATTCACTATTTGTGAATGTTCTAAGTGGCCCGAAAAGACTTGAAAAGAGCGATAATTGCAGAGATGGGCAAGGTTTTTTCTTTGCCAATATCTAAATCAAGTCTTTTTGACTATTTGAGATATTTGGAGATTGGCAATTTAGAGATTGGCTGACGCAATTGCTACGAATTATTAGCTGGGAGTGGCTGCCTAGAATTGGGTCAAGTTCAGGGACGCGCTGGAACCGTGGCGCCGTGTATTATATAGGCTAGATCTTCATTTCCCAGAAATTTACTGAGGAGGTATAAATCTGCATGACATGTGCACGCATGCGTGAACAGTGTCAGCTAGCTACCTTTTTCCCCAAAATCACTCACTGCACAGAAGGCTAGGAGTCTCTGTTAGTGTTTTATGAGTGCAGCTGAAAATGGGGCGAGGCACAATTATAACCTTCTTGCTCTTGTCCGTTGTTTGCTTCTCAGGCTGGAAAATCGTTATAGGTAAGAATTTAAGTCACTCTTTACTCTTTCCATTGTCTTTAGCTGCTAGGAATCAAAAAATGGTTCCATTTAGTGTAGTTCAACCATCCTCCCCACGCAAGCCCTGCTAAAATGGACATGGTTTTCTGCTATTTCCTTCCTCTTCTGTGATTGGCTGCTTATTTAGGTCATAAGCATTTTTCAGGCAGATTTAGTCCAATTATGGCACTTAGAGGATTACTGGCAACTGAGAAAAACAGTGTAAAACAAGCAAACTTTCAAACAGTTTCATTTCAGAACTGTGAAAATACATAATTCAATGGAATTTTCGGAACTGTGATAGCACCTTTCAACAATACACAATTTCTCCATTTGTAACAGTCTGAAACAGAAGCAAAATTTCAAACTGTGAGCCAAAACTGGGTCAGTTAATTAAGTATTCATGAATTAGCAAAGGTTATGGGCCATTTTGTCATGGTATGACTTGGGATGATGAGTTCAACATGACTGTCATGAGTAGGCTAGGCCTATGAGCAAAACATCACATGTGAAGTGGTAAACTTATGAAATCACCATGCAGGCATCATGAATAATATGTAAATGGCACAGCCATGAAATTCGCACAGCTCTTAAAAAGTTTTTTTAGGACTTATGGTTTTACCATAACTTTCATTAAATGTATTTCATATTCAAAAGGCAGTAATGCTACTGTTTCAAAAAAATTGAAAGACGGATATATAGAAAAATAGAGAGAAATTTAGACTAGAAACTATTAGAAAGTAAAATAGATCAAAAATACAATATATAGATAGATAGATAGATAGATAGATAGATAGATAGGATAGGATAGCAAATAAATAGGACTAAGAATAAATAGAATTGATAGTTAATCAGCTAAATAGTAAAAACTTACTAAAAAGGAAGACAACACTGAAAGCTGCAAAATTTAAGTCTATGCTAGATTGTTGATATTACATAATAGTGATAACAAAAACAATAACATGATCTGCATGTAGATTAATTGCTCACTGTTACATAATCAGCAGTTGACAAAGATTATATAACCCTAAATTTTGTTATTTTTTCTTGTTGTCTGTTTTGAAATGAAATGAATCACATGTTAATAATTTAATTTAGCTAGTCAAAGCTTAAGCTTATAATTAACTATTCCATAAAAATAATAGATACAGGGAATATTAATGGAGAAAATTGAATTTTTAAGACACTTTTGAATACGAATATGTCATGTTTTGTTAAATTCGAAACTAAATCATTGATAAGAAGCTGGTCCCACTTGACCTAATTTCCTGCTGTCGACCATTGATGTTGAGACCATCACTGCACAGATTTTTGAAACCTTTCTTGTGCTAAGTTTCGCTTCGCGAAACGGCCTTTGGCCGTTTCGCTGCGCGAATATTATTGTTGAGATATCCCCAAGCCTGCTGAGCCTGCTGAGCCTGCTGTAATAGAGGCGGATCCAGGGTAGGGGGTGAAAAGTGACATTTTGAAGATCCTCTAGAGCTGCTCCTCCATGGGATAATCGCTTGGCTCAGAATTTCGTTTGTGGGTTATGATTAATCTGTCTGAAAGTGAAATAATGTCATGTAGAAATCATAACAAACGAAACTCCAATGAATGAAAAACAGGTCCATGCGAAACATAAACATTATGGCAACTTGACAACTTCCTTCTTCAGAGTACAGATAGGCCTATATAGTATTATTATAACCGGTTTCCCCAGCACGCACATTGTAAGAAAAGAGGGTGTTTTTGTGGATAAAAGAACTGTAAATTTATTGTTATTTTACCAGCATCTTTTTTTAAAGACTTTTTCTGGGAATTTGGGAATTTACAGTTCTTTGTCATATTTACAAAGCTGACTCCTAGATAAATTTACAGCCACATATTTTTGTTGTGTCATTGAACTTTCAGTTCATGTTGGAAAATAAACTGTCTTGTAATTTTCAACATTAAAAACCATTTCAAATGGGACCATCCCCAGGGAAATTTCAGAGTTTAATACCTTGAGCATATGTGTTGAGATAGGATCTACTCCCATTGTTAAGCACAACAACATGGGACATTTTCTGCAATTCGACCCACTCAAGACGTAGGCGTTACTTCTCGCTTGCAATACAAAAATGCTTTTATGACCAGTGCCTGATCTTGTGGCTATGTCTACTTCCCCAAAATTTATTTATTACTCTCCAAAGCATATTTCCATGTCTGGTCAAATGTGCGATGTCCAAAAATGAGAGGTAAGAAAGACGTGACATATTTTTAATCAGTGTTTGAGAGAGCATTGGAAATTTCAGCTAATATATATAAAGTTTTATTAGACATCTGAATATCAAGAAGATACATGTGTCCGCAAAAAATCGGAAAAAATACAACAATAAAAGAAATCAAAAACTATTCTACATCTATAAGAAATTTACACAATGAAATCTTAGGTAGTTTACAATAATGGTCCCAGTTCATCGAATTAAAAATGCAAATATATCAATTATAAATTAAAAATGCAAATATATCAAAATACAAGTGTCCAATGTCATTCAAATACAAGTCATGTCCATGTCACAAGAAAATGTCTCAAGGAGTTGTTCAGGCAAGCATGAACAGCGGCAACCGCTCGATTACGTCCATGCTATAGGCTGAGTAGTAAGTACAGCGCCAGTCAGTCAGCTCAGGCAAACATTGCTGAGTCAATAATCGCAGTTATCACACAATAATTTCACAAAATGCCACAAGACAATTGTTGGCTTGGTGGACAG
Organism: Platynereis dumerilii; assembly: GCA_026936325.1. Classification (NCBI taxonomy): domain Eukaryota; kingdom Metazoa; phylum Annelida; class Polychaeta; order Phyllodocida; family Nereididae; genus Platynereis; species Platynereis dumerilii. Next base: position 34,750,032 of record JAPTHN010000010.1, read on the forward strand.
AGAGGCTTTCAGCTACAAAGTACTATTTTTATTTATCATAATTATTCCCGACATACTTTTGTTACTTCATTACTTTATTTAGGTAGGTCCCTAAGGCTTGTATGATTTCGGGCCTTTTGTCTGAAAGAATTGATATGAATTGCTGGGTTTTATCAAGATTATTATAGTTAGGGATCAGACTGCTAACTTTATGTGAAAGCTCATGCCTAGGGACAGCGTTATTATAGCAAGTTAGGAGGCAATGGATTTCATCCTCTACTTCACCTGTGTCACATTTATCACATTTTCTTTCCTCTATTGGGGTTTTTGGAATATCATGTCTGCCTGTTTCTATTCTCAGATTATGAGAGCTTACTCTAAATCTTGCTATATTGCAGTATGTTTTCTTAGAGAGATTTAGATTTAGATAGGGTTCCAGACAGTAACTGGTCTTAAACAATTTATATGAGCGCAGCTTGGGAAATTTATCTGAATCATGTATATCATTTAAAATTCTGCTCTGCTCTGTGCTATACAGTTGATATTTTACTTCCTTTATCGACGAGTTGGGTTCAGAGGTTTCCCAATCAATAATGTTTGCTTCAGTCATTATTTTCCCTATTTTGCTGTACCAACCATTGTGACCATTATTGTATAGTTATTCTTGTATTAAAAGGCATTTATTCAGGATGTCTTGACTTGGTAGATTTTTAATTCTTGCCCAGTAGGTTACTGAGGCTATTTGTTTTCTTACTTTAAGGGGGAATCTACCTGTCTCTGCGTATACTGCTAGTGTTGGTGTTTGGCGTCTTACACTAAGGATGTGTTTAAGATACCCTATCTGTATTTTCTCAATTTTAGCGATTTCCGTTGTACTGGACCAGAAGGTACTGTTGTACTCTAGGATAGGTAGTATATAACTGTCAAACATTTTAATAGCTAAGGACGGGGGTATATAACCTAAGGAGGGTCTCATTTTTCCATGTAGAGCAAAAAGTGCCTTTTGGGCTTGGGTAGCTATGTAGTCTGGCATCTCTTTGTGAATATTTCTATGTGAGCTGATACTGTGGCCCAGGTATTTGAACCTGTCAACCTTTTCAATTATCTGATTATCATATAGGAAGTGAGAGTTACTCTTGGTGCCAATCTGCATCACTTTAGTCTTTGAGGTATTTACGATAAGGTGCCATTTGCAGCAAAAGTTATGCAGCATATCAATGCTATTTTGCAGACCTTCAGCAGATTCCGATATCAGGACTATGTCATCTGCGTACAGTAAATGTGTAAAACCAGCTAATGCTTGAACTGTTCAAGCCAATACCGTATTGTATATACGAAACAATAGTACACTATACCTCATAACATGAGTCAGATCTCGTTTTGCCACACCAGTTAGCTACAAAGCGGGACATACGGAAAACGTGACATATTATTTGCGAGTTCACCTCGCATATGGGATCGGTCTGGGAGTGTTAGAATTTTTGGATCGTTTGTGAGAGACAAGGGAGCACTTTTTAGAGTTGCTTTTTCGTGAAATGAACTTGAGTCGCCCTCAAACCTTTGGTGCCTCTTGTGCATAGTTTATTCACAGTTTGAGGTTTTAGTTTCAACAAAATCACGGCAAAACAGGAAATAGAAATATTCTTGTTATTGTTTTACTGCCCTGTGATTGGCCGAAAGAATTGCGATGTCTTCCCGATAGTTTTTCGGATACTTCTAATTGGGCTAACATTACAATTTTAGGCTCTTTAGAATCCTGAATCCTTAAACCATATGATTTCGTTTTTTCATGGAGATATCTTTATTCATTGCCAAGATTTCGTTGAAAATGCAATGCAATGAATGCATACATATTTTTTTTCTTGAATTGGATGACACAGTGTCTGTTGTTTCAATTGAGCAATTCATTACTTAATTTATTTATTTATTTTATTTATTTTGTTCAGCCCCCATAGTATGGGGAAGTTATATACAATTATATACAATTATGTACAATAAAATCATAATGCCATATCACACATAATAAAAACAAAGTTGACTAGTCAATAGGTTAAAACGATTTTAAAAGCAAAGTTACCAAGAAATGCTCATCTGATTTAATCTTTATATAATTGTCATGGTAGACAAGAAATTTCAACGACTCAACAATACCATTATTTTGACTAGATTTAACTTTTACTGGCTTTTTGAAAAAGGTTGACACCGGAGATATATTACCCTGTACTAAGCGGTCTAGCATCGTATTTTTTGCAACAAAACCCTCTCTAAGATACAGCGACAACAGATGGGCTTGCAGATCTCTAGCAGGACAGTCCACCTGTGCAATCCTATTGTATAGGTTGGCAGTTAATGTTTTAATCCTTGCCTCTATATTTTCTATATCCATAGCATCCAGGAGGGCGGTATGATGACACCTCTTATTTAATCCCATTACTCGTTTAATTATGGACCCTTGAGCGGAATTCAGTAATTTAATATCGCCCTTGTTGAGGTATACACTATCTAATCCATATAACAGGGTGGGTAATCCAATGGTTTTCCAGAGATAAGTTTTGACTTCAGTTCTCAGACCAGGATATACCATTCCAACTGATGTATATCGAAATATATTGCGTCTGCAAGCAGAGATCCTCTTCTCAACATGACTAGTAAATTTACCGGAACTGTCCATTATAACACCAAGGGTTTCCAGAGCACTCACGTTGGTCATCACATGATCTCCAAGGACCCAGTGGGGAGTGTCTTTCAGGACCGATTTACCAATAGTCATGCACTGAGATTTTTCAATCCCAAACTTGAATCGCCATGTCTCAGCATAAGTGTGGCACTCTCGAATAAGTTCTTGAAGACCAGTAGTTGTTGCACTAAGCAAGGTGATATCATCTGCATACGCTGCCACTGTAAAATGGAAGATTGGCGATGCTCGCACCGCATTTCCTACGTTGCAGGTTATCCAACAGGTCATTAATAAAGTAATTAAATAAAATGGGAGATAAAAGACTGCCTTGGCGCATTCCCATAGTAATCAAAAATTTATAACTTTCCGAGGAATTCCATTTAACGTAGGCTGCTGAGGATTTATACCATTTAAACAGGAACAGCCAATGTGGGTCTGGCAAAACTTGGTGCAGTTTATATAGAAGTCCATCATGCCAGATGCTGTCAAAGCAGCGCTCAGCGTCCAAACCACATAGGTATAGTGGGGATCCTCGTTCTGTGAAGTATGCTACCACATCATTCAGAAAACCAGTCACAAATGTAGTTCCTCGTTCCGATCTAAAACCATACTGAGCACTGCTTATATTGGACTCCTCCGGCGCAATTAATAGTTCAACGATCTTGCAGTGCACAGAACTAAGTGTCACAGGGCGGAAGCTCTTCGGGATATTTGGGTCATTCGAAGGTTTCTTCAGGACAGGAATCACAATTCCTGTTTGAAAAATGGTCGGGACAGTCCCAGAGGAAAGCATCACACTGTACACATCAGCTAGGGCATTACACAATTCGGTGGACAGGCCGAAAACAAGATGTTCCGTTGAAATATTATCGCAACCAGGAGCCACATCACACTTGAGCGACTTTATTGAACTCCAGATGTCATCACCATTCACAAGCACAGACATGCGGTCAGTTGAGAGGCGAGCTGCTTTATCCTCCACGTCCTTTTTAATTAGCTGTTGAAAGTCATTCAGACACCCATTATCGGCCATAATGTCACTATAATAATCCGCAAACTTGTCAGCTGTCAGGTTGGAATCTATTCGACAACGATGAACTCTTTTTAACATGTTCCAAAATGCTTTTGTATTCCGTTTCGAAAAATGTTGGTTTAGGATATCCAAATCCCGGCGGGCAAGGTTCTGAATGCTGCGCCTTGATAGTCTTCGAAATTCTCTTTTCAGCGACTTCACAATATCAAACACAATTCCACAACGGGGCCTACCACAATCTGACCAAATTCTCCACCAAAACCTTTTGGAGTCCCTAAGTCTGCTGAGTTCAGGTCCCCAATATGGCTTAGGCTTGCAGACTTTCTTTGGCAGGCATCCAGCAGCCTGAGCAGCGTCATGAATCGCATCGTTAATTAGAGACAGTCTCTTGTTTACGACCTCGTGTAGATTTTCACTTTCCAGGAAAGTCACATCATCCATAAGTGGTTGAACATCACTCAGCTTTGCCCTCAGAATGTCGCAGTATGTCGCATTTTTTTCTAAGCTAGACCAATCAGGCTTAACTGACAAAACCGAGTTATGACTACATTGCATGACATTAGCTGAATCAAATGAGATACACATTTTTAACACCACAGGTAAATGATCACTCACATTTTCCATACTCTCCTCTACAATGAAACAGTCTTGAATATTTTGAGCATTCCGATTAAAACAAAGAATATGATCAAGCCAAGTATATGTAGCATTGGTGTGATTAAAATAAGTGTAACTATTCGAATGACAGTGGTTTATATCAACAGCAGTGATATCATTACTCATAATAAAGTCAAACAAAATGCGGCTGTGTTTAGTAAAACCACTCGATTTGAACCAAAGTCTGTTGAGCTTAGCAGCAGTTGGCAGCTGAGCATTAAAGTCACCTGTAATCGTCACAGAGGCATTGCTGCAATACCGGTCAATCACACTCTGAAGACAGTCAATACACTCGATATATGATAGTGTCTGTTGATGATTGTTTTTATCAAAGTAAGGCATATAAACATTAATAACAATATGCTTCAGTTGATTATTCACGTCATATAAACCAACAGCTAATACACGATCATTGGGCACTTCAATTTCACGTAAAGTATAATAATTGTTTTTCTTTGCAATAATTGCTACACCACCAAATGGACGACCTTTGTAGTCCGGTTCAACATCTGACATTGAAGATTTAGCAAAAGTCAGCATATCATAATTAAACCTCGAGTGTCGAAACGTTTTATCAATCACATCAAGTTCATGTGGACGCAGCCACGTTTCCTGAAGGCATATAAAATCACAATTTGTAAATCTTTTAAAAACATATTGAGCTGACTGCTTAAAACCGTGACAGTTAAGTGTCTCAAAAACCACTGGGGTGCCACTGTAAACACAGTTAGCACTGCTAGACAGAAAACGTGTCAGGGGTAATTAGAAAATCTAAAGAGATGTCAAGGGTGTGAGCTCTTAATTGTACTAGATGATGACACCCAAGATGTGACACTTCAATGCCTATCTATATATGCTTCAATAATTAGTCAGTTGACATTTGTCATGTGATTTTGGAATAGGCTCCCACCAGAATGTATTTCTTTAAAATATATGCAAATACAGGAATAGATAAAATTATTTGCATGCCACAACATTATTCAAATAAGTGAGATGTACAAGGTCAACTGTTGCATGTGCACCATGTATAGATATGTATGTTATTAGCCCCCTCCCTTATATTCAAGAGTTGTAACTGGGTGATGGCCGCTTGGCCATGATATGAAAAAAAACTAGGACCCAGAAATTTGGCTGGGAACCCACTTTTTCAGATCTCACTGAGTCCCCAGGACTCACTTTTTAAGCACCCCAACAGAAACCCTGGCGTTGATGCTGGTCTATTGTTTGGAAAAGGTGTGAAGTTCAAACTTGAATTGGATGACACAGTTGTTTTAATTAGTCAGTCAGTAAATACTTAAACAGATAATATAAATTAATGTATAGCTATCCCAAACGTCCCCCCTCCGACTACAGCTCACATTTATGTATGTCTATCTATTTATCTATCTTTCTATCTTTCGATCTGTCTATCAGTCTATCTATCTTGCTAGCTACCTATCCATCTTGCTAGCTGTCTATAGATGTATCTATCTAGCTATCTGACCATTCTAGCTATCTAGCTTACTATCTAGATTCTAGATATCTGATCTATCTATTTATCAATCCCTAACATCTCCGATGGAGCTTACAACAGAAACACATAATTATTTGTCCATCTAAACAATTAAATCTGTCATTCTAAAATATCAATTATTGGCTCACTACCATCACAAGATGCGGTCTAGACTTCGCAAGTATGGAGCAAATTAACCAATGTCAAATAAAGTCATGAGAACCAGCCAATCAGAGCACACAAGAATATATAATTTTAAGTTGGCTACTTCCTAGAACTTATCACAAGCATTTGCAAAATTTACCACAGTTTCAGTTTGTCTCAAGTTTATCTCTTTCTTCTTTAAACACACATAGATAGATAGATATGGTAAGTGTAGCCCACTAAGCCCAGTTCTGGGTGCTCACAAGGGTCGATTGATGAGATGGGAGAGAGACCGGGAGTCCTCAACATGTTACACATTTACCCCATCTGAGGGATCTTTTACTTGCCCAGCATAGACACTGATACAATAGTCCGCCAATTTAACGTCTCATCCGAACGACATCCAGCTGGGATTTTCCTCATGAAGGTACACTGAAAATGTTGTCTGAAAGAATTTTTGAACATTGTACAATGTGTGACACATGACAGAGCTGTTGGTCGCGAAAAACAATTTGGGGAAATATCTTGGTGGTCTGCCCCCCCTGAAAAAAATCCTGGATACGCCACTGGTGCTGGTTACCTTTTGGAAATTTTTGTGGAGTATTTTGCAAATTTATATCATTCAGGGGCAGAAAAATGGGAAAAAGTGAAGAAAAATGGGGAAATTGTATAGAAAAAATGGGGAAATCTATTAAAACTCTTCGTATAAATCCACTTTTCTTTCAGTTTCTTTTTTTCTGTTAATTTCCCACTTCTTTTTTACCATTTCCCCAATTTCTGACCATTTCTCCCATTTTCCTTTCTAATTTTGCTAGTACATCTGCAGAAATTTCCCCAAAATCTGTTCAGGGGGCAAGTTGTCCCCCCTGCCCTCTCACCCCCCCCCTAATGGCTATGCTACTGATCTCAATACCTTTTAGATCTGGCCTTCCTGCTATTGCCATAATTTGTTTTACTGCACCGCCCCCCTCCTGGTGATACCACTGCTAAGTTTATTGTCTGTTCTATTTCTATGATCATGTATGAAAATCTAGGCCCCAAATTCTACACAAATTTCCCCAAGAATCTACTCACAAAAATGGCAAAACAACATACGCATAGTGAACTCGCATGTGTTCCGCTTGCGACACAAATTCTAGTTTCCTCATTGATGTTGCCCCACCACTTTTTGGCCAAAGTAAACATGTTTCTGAATCAAAGAAATTATAATTTTTCCCTGACATCTTCTACAAAGGTGTGACCACTATTTGCCCCACAACTTTAAAATGAAACTGACGCCCCTGAATATACCATGCTTTTTAACACCTCACTATGGTCCACTGTTGGAAGGCAAGATGCTGCACTGAACAGGTTTGATCATTCAGTAAACACTTTCGCACATTAGCGCTGTCAGCTGAAGAGTCCATGGGAGCCAAGATATCATCCTAGACCATTGATGTTGGTATGCAAATTGAAGCTAATTTTGATACCTTTCCAACCATGGCAATTAGAATGTTGTTCATTAAAAATTCACAAAGTTTTGGCTAACCGCGTATTGGCGAAAATCTTTGAAATGTTTCTTTTTCGTGAGAATTGAGGGGCCTTGAGAGACCACTTAGACTTGACTGATTTTCATGAAATTTTAACAAGGTGCTTTTTTCACCATTTCTCCTAAAATGAGGGGGTATGCGATGTGAATTTCAGAAAAAAAAATTTTCCTGTACATTTTTAGGCCACCCTAATGCTGCAGGTTCTCATCATAAATATTATGTGATTACGTTATAAAATTTAACGAGAATTTTTTGCAGTGCTGCTGAAAAAGTAGAAAACTAAATGGTAGGCCTACTAACGTAGGGGAGAGCGGGGCATGATGGGCCCCCGGGGCATGATGGGTTCGGGCTTTAACTCCAAAGTTTAACACTGGAGGAAGCTGATGTTTGTTGTTTAGAATACCTTTTGCTAACCTTTATTGAAGAAAAAATTGCATGGTTCAGATACCAATACTTTAGCAGAAATTGCCCTTTCTAGGATTTTGAAGCCCTAACAACTTTTTTTCCTGATTTTCCAAGTGCGTTGTGATTATGCGTAAGTGATATTTTAACAGCTGTCTTGTTTTACTTCCACAAAGAGATATATCAACATTTTGCATGAAAACTCTTTGATTTGACTTTATTCTTGGAAACTGGTGTATGAGGGCATTTATGAAAATGAAGTTTTGGGCATGATGGGTCTCTTGATTGGGGCATGATGGGCCTGGGCCCATCATGCCCCATATGAACTAAGCATATGTATTTCTTGCAATATAATAGTTGAAGATTGGCGAGAATGGACAATACTGCCTATTTCAATATCTATTGGTATTATCTTATTTACTACATCAGGTATAGAATTAAGAACATTATTTGTGTGCCAAATCTCCTTTTCTGATGTTAAATTTACGATTTTGGATTGTTACCTGCGTTTCTTAGATGAAAGAGTGATTATGATTTTCTGAGTTGGTTCAATAACTACCATTTATCACATAATGCAAGTTTTTTTATTAAGAACATTGGAATATTTCAGTTTTACAACTATAATGCCGTAAGTATTGGCCAACATTTGAAGCTGCCCATCATGCCCCAACAAGGTGCCCATCATGCCCCAACCTTGCGGGGCATGATGGGCACCTGCCAAAAAGTTAAAAGTGCTTATAACTCAAACACCATTTCATTGAGCATAACAAGATTTTCTATGCTTAAAGTAGAACCTAATGCAAAACCAGTCAGCAACAAATAGTAATTTTTGTTGGCATAGTGATGACATGGTGGACCTTCAAAGTTAAGGTGCCCATCATGCCCCACTCTCCCCTATATATTCCAAGCTTAACGCTTTTGTGAGTTACTACATTTTGGTATGACGTTCTGTTGTTCTAAAACCAATCAGATTACTTTTAAAAGCAAAAATGCTATGTATTTAGATTGTAAAGAAACTTAGAATCGCATACCAATTAGAGCTCTTTGCAGATTGGCGGTCCATTGGAAAAACATATTTTCTTCTTTTCAATTTGCAAACTGGCTTTGCCACGTCATTCACAGTTACCTGTTGGTTTCTTAATCTTGTTGTTAGATGATACAAATTAGTTTGTTTATTGACACCTATGCTGTAAGATACGATATGCACTGAATCAATTGATTAAACCATAAACTGACACAAACAAATTGTAAAAACATTTTTAAGCCAGTGACATCACAAGTCCAAGTTGAAAGTTAATTTTGAAACTGTCTGGACCGCTAATCTGCAAAGATCTATAAATCGTGTGTGAACAAAAAACTTCATCCTTAACAGAAATCGCTATTTGACCCGATCCAACCAAAATTCATTTATCGTCCAAAGAACTAAAGGTCTTGCTAAGTTCCAACTTTTCAATTGTAGACCTGTGCATTAGCCTGGAATGACCTCCCTAACACTGTTAAACTTACTCAACCAAAATTAACATTCAAACGAGCTGTAAAATCCTGCCTTAAAACCAGATCACACCAAAGAGAAAATAGCGATTTCTTACTATATTGATAGTATTAAAACAAAATAGTATCATCTGCACCTGTACCATATCTCCGCACAAATAAAATACCTGTTCCATCTTCATTATAAAACCTATAATGTTATTACCAATTCATGCCTGTTACCACTGGACCACAATGGAAATAAGTTTCTAACTTTATTGTGCCATCCAGGGTCTTATTTGTAATTTTCAAGTAGACCAAATAAATCAATCAATCAATCAATTTATTGCTAAATATCAACATTTAGTACGTTACTTGTCAATATTGACTTATGAATTCTCCTGCAATTCTGGGAGATCAGCATGGTGATAGGCTGCCTATAGCCATGCCTATTTCCCAGAATTGCAGGAGAATTCACATGCCATTGCAATATCTTTCTATCTATCTATCTATCTATCTATCTATCTATCTATCTATCTACCTATCTATCTATCTATCTATCTATCTATCTATCTATCTATCTAATAGTATCTATCTATATCTATCTATATAAAAGAGTAACCCCAGTCGAACGCCAGTGGCACATTCAACACATGGTGTCCCACCTCTGACATCATCAAAATCACCCTATTTTCACCGCCTTCCCATTCACACAGCCCCATATCATAAAAAACAATAATTCTTGCCATGTATTTATATAATTAAATCACCCATACCTCCCTAATTTGGAACCAAAATGCTCCGTTTGTCCAAGGCCTTCAACAGCCCTGCCAATCCTCGCCCTGACTATTATACACATTTCCCCTTTTTTCATACATGCCCTTCTGATGAATTCACTTCTCAATCCATTCCTGCTGTCCTTTTCCCTTCAATTCAAATGTCCATTCTCGTCATTCCGCTCTCCTTCAACACAAGAAGTTACTCTAAAATCGCCGGTCGGGCTGTATTTGATTGCAGTAAAATTAAATTACGCCAGTGCAACGCGTTATCTCCGTTCGACCAAACAAAAATGCATGCTACCAACATCCTCTCTCTCTGCAGTCCATTGAAACAAGTTGCAATTTTCTGTTAATGCTGCCGTCCAAATGTTATTAAACTTGGCCAATCAAGACTACCCCCATATCACAAGAATGCCCCTTACCCTGGCCGTCTCTCATAACTTTATAGTATTTTTGCAGTCCCCTATGGATTACATTTACAGCGAAACACTTTGATATAGAATTTAAGTGGACTATGGCACTGTGAAAATGGCACTTCGTGACCCATGATAGCTGATGAAGTGTCATCTTCTCAACTTTCAACATGGGAAACATAGAGGTTGTTTGATTAGTCATGATCAAGAGAAAGCCATTTGGCTTCTCATAACGGATTTTAGAATGGAAATCAGATGCATAATCCTTTCGTTAGGCTGTCACCAACAAGTGAAATAAGTCTCCTTCAATCAAATTAACATTGAAAGTATTGGGTTTGATCATGACAAATCATCAGCATGATGACACACAAAGTGCCATTTTCACAGTGCCACAGTCCACTCGAATTCTATATCAAAGTGTTTTGCTGTAATCCTAAGTATGATTTCGATTGCATGTTCCACCACTTACTTTTAATTGCTTTAAAATAAAAAGACAACAGCAAGGGTCTGCATAATTGTTGGTCTGACAGTAAGTTCCTTCCCAGCTATCCTGTGTTGGGAATGGCTAAAAGTATTTGCATTTATTTGCCACAGGGGCAGAGACAAATCAGTGTCTGGTGTGCAGAAGTGTTGACATCAAAAATGAAGATGGCGGTGCTCCGGTGCTGCCCTCTGGCTTAAAGAAAGATGAAGCTTGCATAGATGGAGCCACCAGTGTCGACTTCAAACAATGCAACGTTGGAGAAGGGTGCATGACAGTCACAGCTACAATTACAGCCACTGCTAATTTAACGATCACTGCCGACTCAGCAGCAACTGCTAATTCAACCACACAAGACTTTAGTGTTGCTGAATTAAAAGGTTTGTTTTCATGTGTGAGTTTGGTTGGCCTATTTATAATCTGTGGACAATTCCGTAAAGTAATTAATCAACTGATTTTCCAAAATTTCACAATTGACATATATATTCGACACCAAACGTAATGGCTGCAGTTTTACAATAAATTGTCATGGCATTACCATGGCCGATGCTTGAAATAGTTTTTACCCCGCTGGCTATGTAATAGCCTACGGGGTACTGCAGTCCTCCACATGACGGGTAGCTGGGGATTTCGTCAATCATAACTCACTTTGTGCTGCTCATATTTCATTCAAACTTTGCCTGTTATATTATTTTGTCATACAGACGGGAATGACAAGTTTCCAGTCATTTCTAGCAATAGATGTGCGTAATTCCATGTTAGTTCAATAAATTTCAGGAAATTTTTCCGCTTCACCCACTTAGATTCGTCTCAAACATTTCTCAAACTAGCCTTTAGTAGTGTAATAAATGTGTGAATTGTTTCAGCTCAATATCTTGAACAGTTTAGTTTGGAAACATTTTCAAAACAGACGGTTTTTATGGCTTTTTGTCATATGAAAGTCGCTTTTCAAATGTTAATATTTTAATTTTATTATTTGATAGGAAATCATGCTAATTATTGAATGGTCATTTATGCTTGAAGAAATCAACTACGTGACTGTGATCAGAGGCTGTTACCACATAGATGTCAGTCACGGTGACTTCTGCAGCCACAACGACGGAAAGGTCTTCAATGCTTCTCTCGGTGTGGTCCAAGCGCTTGACAAAGTTCCCAACTTGAAAGTAAAGGTAAATCTCTTTAAAGCGAAGCACTTTGATATAGAATTAAAGCGGACTGTGGCACTGTGAAAATGGCACTGCATGAAGTGTCATCTTCTCTACTTTCCACGTGGGAAACATAGCTCTAGGCTGTTTGATTAGTCATGTTCAAGAGTAAGCCATTTGACTTCTCATAACAAATTTTAGAGTGAAAATCAGATGCATAATCCTTTCGTTTGGCTGGCACCAACAAGTAGGATAAGTCTCCTTCAATCAAATTAACATTGAAAGTATTGGGTTTGATCATGACAAATCATCTGCATGATGACACACAAAGTGCCATTTTCACAGTGCCACAGTCCACTTTAATTCTATATCAAAGTGTTTCGCTGTAAAGTCAGAGTACCCAATAAGTACAGCTACAGTTCTACATTGCAGTATATAATATATTCTACGTTTTGAGGGGGAGGGTTGGTCTTGCTGCCAATCGCTGGGTCCAGGGTTCAAATCCAACTCTTGTCGGGTCATCTGGGCCTATGTAAAACAGTTGGTCAGCTGTTTCAATCATCCTTCGCCTCATTGAAATAAATAAATTCATATAAGCAGTCCTGAAAATTTGAAATAAGTAAATTCTGGTGGGGGTATTTTTTAAGGAGTTGCTTGATTTGGGAAGGAATGTTCAGGGAATTCGCCTGCTTGAAATGAATAATTACTGCTGCCGTTATTGTGATAAATAATTTCCCGCCAAGGAAAACTTCAAGCCCGGGGCGACCATTTAATAATCCAGATGTGATTATTAAATGGTCACCCCTGACAATGTTGCAATATCATGATCAACCGTTACACGATGTGCAAATATCAGAGGTATAATTTTGTGTTCTGTCTTCCAGAAAGTGGATGGGAAGGTGTGTTTCTGTGATGGGAACTTATGCAATGCCCAGAAATGCCTTTTCAAGATCTTGAAGTATTGGTGAGTCATTGTTAGAAGTCACCTAATCATCTATCTATCTATCTATATAATAGAATAAGGCCGCGCACATTCAGGCAAATAATATCAACTGATATGAACAAAACAAATCGAAACAAATATAGATTCCCTGATTCCTGAATTAACAATTGATTGTAACATAGTTTTTGACCTGAACCTAAACATGCTAAATGTAATGTATAATGCACAAGTAAAAATAAATTTCAGATGGATGCTATAAGAAATCTCATTTAAGCTTTTTATTTCCATTATATAAGCTTATATTTGGCCCTTATCGTTTGTGTGATGTGTTTCAGCAGTGTGATAAATCAGTTAAATCTTTGCAATCAAATTCAATTACAAATTCATTTAGATCCATGGTTTATTGCAGTGCCCAAACCTGGCATGTAGCTCTGGCAGTTTGTGGAGTATTCCTCTTGTTGGTCATATTCATTTGTTGCAAGTGTCGTACACGCTGTTTCTGCAAAAATTACACGGTGAGTGTGTTTAATAGATTTTATATATACAAAGCTGCAATGCAAAATTTATAGTAATTCGTAACTTTCAAAATGATATATTTTTTGTCGCTTCCTTTAAAAATTGACATCTGACTCCAAGCATCTAACCTTTTTACAATTTTTCTTGCTGATACTGCTTTAAATTTAAAAAATAAGTTGATGTTTTGCTCATACATACAGCTGCATTAAAACAATAAATTGCCTTCATATAGCTACATTTAACAGTAATGTTTTGCTCATACAGCTATATTAACAATAACATTTTGCTCATGTATAGCTACATTTAACAATAGCTACTGTATTGCTCATATAGCTACATTTAACAATAATAATAATAATAAATAATAATAAATACTTTATTAATCACAAAGATTGTGAAACTTGGCATGTGTACTCATATACGGGAAAGAAACAATCAATCACACAGAGAGGATTCACACAGTCAAACATACATCTTAAACACATACATTCAATCACAGACATACAAATTATAGTTTATTTAATAGCCGGATACTAGATGGTACAAATGAGTGTGAATACCTTGAAGTTCTACATTTAGCTGATACGAATCTTCGTCCAGATGGTAATAATTTATAGCTGGTATTCAATGGGTGCTGATTGTCTTTTATGATTGTCTTACATCTGATATCACAGTATTTTACATATATAGCTTCAATTGGAGTATTGTCAATTCCTAACTTTCTACACATATTTATAACCTTTCTGATTTTCTGCTTGGATTCATTGTTTGAGTTCCCATACCAGCATGTGATTGAAAAAGAGATGACAGATTGTATGACGGCATTATAAAACATTTCTATAACTTTAGTGCAGATGTTAAGCTTGTACAGTTGTCTCACAAAGTATACCCTTTTGATGACCTTTTTGTATACACTGTCAACATTATCAGAAAAACAAAGCTTGTCATCAATCTGTGTGCCAAGATATTTGTATACTGCAACATTTTCAACAATTGCATCATTAATCAATAGAGTATTATCAATTGCTGGTGATTTTCTGAAATCTACAACCATTTGTTTAGTTTTTGAGACATTAAGCTCCAAATAATTACACCATTGGGAAAAGACTTCAACCTCATGTCTGTACAATGAATCATTATTAACACAGCAACTAACAAGTGCTGTGTCATCTGCATATTTTATAAGTTTGCAACCTTGAGAAATACATCTGCAGTCTGATGTGTAAAGGGTGAACAATAATGGTGAAAGGACACACCCCTGAGGGGCACCAGTGTTGGTACATTTTGTTGAAGATTTACATCCTATGAATTTGACATATTGAACTCTGCTGGTAAGAAAGTCATTTATCCATAAGATTAATTTTGGATGCACAGACATGTTGTGAAGTTTCTGCATAAGCAGATGAGGCTGAATTGTATTAAAAGCACTTGAGAAATCTATGTACAATATTTTTACAAAGTGACTTTTACTGTTACTGTTTCGGTTGTCTAAGTGCTTCAGTACATCATCAATCAAACAGAGAGTAGCATCCTCCACACACCTGTTCTTAGAGTAAGCAAACTGCAATGGATCCGTGAATGCTTTCACCTGTTCACTCAGAAAGCCTTTGATGATTTTTTCCAAACATTTCATTAATATTGGTGTGAGGGCTACTGGTCTATAATCATTCATACATGTGGGCGATGGTTTTTTTGCAACAGGTATACTTTCTGATGTTTTCCATATTGTGGGTATTGTACTGCAGTCAATAGACTGCTGATAGATCTTACACAATATTGGAGCAAGGGGTTCACAACATAATTTTACAATATTTCCACCAATTTTGTCTGGACCAGGGGACTTACAGGTTTTAACAGACCTTAGACACTTGAGAACCTCTTCTTCGCTAATGACTATGTCATCAGCACATCTATTCCTATGGAATTCACAAACAGAAGATCTTACATTTGCAAAGTCAAACTTGTCAAACCGACAATAAAACTCATTTAATTCATCACAAAATTCATTAACATTTGATACATCAGGTGTTACAATAGATTTTTCCATACCTGTTAATTTCCTCAGGCCTTTCCATGCTGCTCTTGTATCATTTGTAAACATACTTTCAATTTTACTCTTATAATTCTTTTTGCAGATGGCAATTTGTTTGTTGATCTTTCTTTGTGTGGCTTTCAGACATTGTCTATCATTATTTGCAAGATACAGTTTCTTTTCATTCAACAAACTTTTCAGATCTTTAGTTATCCACGGTTTGTTGTTAGGGTAACACTTTACCACAGATTTTGGAACAACAGCATCAACACAAAAGGTGATATAATCACTGAGAACAGTTACATTGTGGTCAACAGAAGCATTGTTGTCAAACAAAACATCAAAGTCAGTACATTCAAGACTTGCAAGCAAAATATCATTATGAGTGTCATCCCAAGCATATACAACTTTTTCTTTAGGTTTCTCCCTTTTTAACTTTTGCTTATAAATTGGCATGATTTGGCACATATCATGATCTGACAAACCTAAGGGAGCTAGTCTTTTAGCAACATAGCCGTTACTGATATTACAGAAAAACAGATCGAGCAGTTTATTAGCCCTTGTAGGAAATTTAATATACTGTGTGTAGTTAGGAACATACTTCTTAAATTGTGATTCATTAAAATCACCTGTTATGATCTTCACACCATCAGGGCTGTTGTTTTCAGTTTTATGTACACAGTCATTCAAGATAGATTCGGCCCTCTTGTAGTCTGCATCAGGTGGTATATATACAGTTGTTAGAAATACTTTGGGTAATTCTCTAGGCAAGTAAAATGGTCTTAAAGACAGTGTGAGGTATTCAATGTCACCATCACAAAAGTGTTCATAGATTGTAATGTTCTTACACCACCTGTTGTTAATGTAGGTGCAAACGCCTCCACCAATAGTTTTCCAAACAATATGTTATTGCTCATACAGATACATTTAATAATAAATTTGCACTCGTATAGCTACATTTAACAATAATGGTTTGCTCATATAGCTACATTAACAATAAAATTTTGCTCATTTTGAGCTACATTTAACAGTACTGTATTGTTCATACAGCTACATTTAAAGTTGAATCTCACAGAATACAGCTACTCCACCTATTGTACTCCACAGTTCGACAAAAATGCCCCAGCTGGTGGCTCCCCCGCTTGGTCAAATTGCTCATATGCATTGGAAAAGCCACAGATTTTTGAAGACAGAGGTAGTCTCACTCAAAGGCTGCTGGCTCAGCCAGGAATAATGGCATTAAACTATAAATGCACACATTTTGGGTCAATATATAGGCCTATAATCCAATCCAACTTTCATAAAAATCGGAGAAGGAATCTTTGAGATATTCAAGTTTATTTTAAGGGGGACTTATTTTTGTTGAACTGTTTTTCATAATTTTCTCATATTGTACACCATGTAACTCTCAAAAAACATTGGTAACCCCCCTTCAAAGACTTGTTTTTCAATAAAGTGTATGTTCAACTATATTCCTTTAATTTTTCATAAATATCTCATGGATATTGTTTGAGTGATGCTGGTTTTTGTTATAGATCCCACACGTTTTTAGTATTTTACCTATGTTTTGATGTAATGACATACGATTTTGAAAAGATCATAGTTCGAAAATTATGTTGGATAGCCGACCTTTTTTTTTTTAATGTTAGAAAGCTTTCTTCTTGAAGAACGTTTTGGCAAAGTTTCATGACAATCTCATGGATTTTAGATTTCTTGCCAAGTGTGGGATTCAACTTTAACAATGAAATTGCACTCATATAGATATATTTAACAGTAATGTTTTGCTCATAACCTCAATGGGGGTATTTCTTATCAAGGTGTTGCTTGATTTAGAATGGAATGTTTGGGGACATCATGCACCCGAATAAATAATAACTTTCGTCGTTAATATGAAAATAATTATTTCCCACTAAAGAAAACTCCAAGCCCCCCTCCCCAAGGAAATCTAAGTAATGGTCGCCTCTCATCTTTAACTCAATCTTGCATATCTTGAATGCTGATCCGCCTTTAGTCCCAGAGTGTTTAAGTTAGTTTTTTTTGTTTCACAGAGAGTCAACTGAATAGGCAGATAAGTGAGACAACAATGATGATACCTGTTGTAATAAGTCTACAGTTAAGTCATCATAACTGCAACCTTCACTCCTTTGTTCCTGTACAGAGACTGGAAACAATCCTGGACCAAAGTTCTGGTTGTTCTCCCATAGGACAAGAGACTCCTCAGGATCAACTGGAGGCATAATTCATCTTTTTTTTTTTAACAGACTTTTAATATTTGATATTTTTTGTGCTTTGTATACTATACACAATGTTACTGAGGTGAATGACTCATTTTTATTTCCAGTTTTGAAAGAAAACTTCTCATTTTTATAACGAGCGATTAAGGTTATATTGTCATGTAATTATTTACAGCCTTCGAAATACAAGTGATCACAGGTAAAGTCCGCCTGGTAAAATAGAAATGACTAATTAATAATTTTTAATGATACTGTGAATTATGACCAGGTGTCTTGTTATCGTCGTTTTTGTATTTTTGAGAATTTAATGTTGTGCTTTTAGATTCAACACTCATTACTCAGTACTTACTGTATTGCTCAGGTTTTTTAGGATAACAATGTTGTATACTGTGGTTTCATGTTATCACTTTTTGGTTACGTGGATCTGTGAATTGATCGAAGATCCGGAATACATGTGATAAAATTAGTTTTTACTGTGTTATTATAGCTTTCTTGAGGCGTCACTGTAAATGTGATAGTGTCGTACACAAATTTATGTATGCTCAGAAACTTAGCAACAGCCATATTGTGTATTTTGTTTACTGATTTATTATTTCAAATAGTTGTAACCGATGTTCTTTTCCAAATAAATTTGTGTGTGTCACAGTACCTTTGCAGCTTTGACTTTTTCTTTATAGTTTAATAGTCTTTATTTACAGAAATTTTTGGCACATACAGAATCACAAATTTATTTGTGTTTTAGTGTACGTCGGTGCAATAAATGCTATATGGTAATAGTGATAAGTTACATAATGAAAATGAAATCGACACATTAATGAAAATTTTGAATATTTCATGACACAGTTTTGAGGCATGAAAAAGTCCTTGAAAAGTTCAGTTAAGTTATTATAATGTTTGTCTCTTTTCATCAGGACATGTTCTTCGGTTTGCACTGATCCATGGGGACATAGTCAGCGCACTATGAATATCAGTGGGTGCCGTTTGCGTCGTTGCAACACTTCAAGCAGTTTAATGTGTCAATAATCTGGCTCTCTGATTGGTCAGATTACAGGAAGTCGGCCGTTTTACCGTGTTGGCGACGAATGTCATGATTTTAACTTATACCAAAAATTTGGGAAAAAAAAAGAAAAATTTAGATATCAGTTATAATTGTAACATTTGTTGGCACCTTATTATCGTCCTTATATTCATAGTGCAGCGGTCACGGGATAGATGGGACCAGCATCCTGTCTCAAGTTGATGATCGAGACTCGGCCACCAAGACACATGGCATTGGGAAAAAAAATCTTCACACCAATGTGTGTACCATAAAATTGTAGAATCTTTAATCGTGCATGGAATCTGAAATTGTGACCACTCACATAACTTTGGCAATCAACACAGGATAAAAAAATTGTAATTCTACTCAAGAGGATTATAGACAAATTAGAGACAAGAAAACTTCATGCAGGAAACAACGTGCATTTACATCTAAATCCATTCAGGGCCCTCAGGGTCAAAGATGCCCATCTGAGAAAATCACAAGGACAAGTGAGTTTGAATTTAAGTTTTTGTTGAGTGCTATACTTTGTTTAAAAGACAGGAGGGATATATTACAGACAGACAGACAAAAAATGTATTCACAGTGAAGAGACATACATGAAAAGACTTTATACAATATACAATACTGCCCTACAAAGGTAAACTACAGTAACTGCAATAATCATGTTTTTGAAAAAAAACCATTTAAAGTTTTCCCTGTGATTCAGCAAGTACAAAATACGAAAAATCACTAATATATGCCACATTTTTGTGAAAGAAGTGTAGATTGCCTTAAAAGTTATTATAGTGTTGTTCACCATTGTAATAACTTGCCTTTTATGTATCTCTACAGTATCTGCATTTCCTGGGTAGCAAAACATGTGAATCTCCAATTTTCTTCAGTTATATAGTATATACTGGTGTTAAATGTTTCTGCAGCCTTTTTCATAGCCCTACACAGGAAAAGATTGTTGTTATTGAAGAATTTCTATTAATAATTGATATTCCAGTTTTTTCTCTAAAACCTACTTCGTACAGAGGTAAACTACAGTATCTGCCCAATGATGCTACAGATACTGTAATTCACCTCTGTATAGTGTTTTCATCAACATTTTGCAGATACTGTACTGTATTGTAAATTTTGCACCCTGATATCTCAGTATCCAGAGGAGTTTCGGAATTTGAAAATTTACCACAAGATAAAGCTTTAAGTAGGTGATACAAAAGTGGCATTAGTCCAATTTCGACCAAAAGTGCAGTTACTGTAGTTTACCTTTGTAGGGCAGAATATATATACAACAATTATAACATTAGCTAACATTTATATGGGCTCCTTAATATGGGTCTCTAAGGCCAAAAAGCCTCTATCGATGACACCAGTTGTGTATGCCCAAAGCATATATAATCACTCACAAATATCCACAAATATCCACAAAAGACTATCATTGATTTTGGCTTAGTCTTTTGACTTTGACCAAAGAGCCTATTTGACTATTAGCCTATTTGATATTAGGCTCAATTTTCATTGGCTGTAGGATATTAGATTAGAATCTCATTTAATTCTCAGTGTGTCCAATGAGAATGCAGCTTAATATCCACTGGCCAATCATTGCTCTGTGGATATTAGGCTTGACTATCATTGGCTAGGATATTTGGCCGGATTCTCATTGGACAGGATATTAGGTGGCATTCTCATTGGACAAACTATTAACTGTGGATATTAGGCTGGATTTTCATTGGTCAAGATATTTGGGGGTATTCTCATTGGTCAGTTCATCATTATCCAAAGTTGGATATTTGTCAAAATCCATTATAGTATAAAAGAGTAATTGCGAGTGACTTGGGCATGTATCAAAAGTATAAGATCTTTGCCAAAATCCACTATAGTTGGGAGTGAGTGATAATGAGTGATTTAGGCATGCGCCCAAAGGACCTATATTTTGCCCAAAGGCCTCGCGGATATTTTGAAGGATGCGATGACTTTGGGAAAGTCATGCCAAAAGGAATCATAATGCCCAAAGGCCCAGTAGTTTGCCCAAAGACCCTACAATTTGCCAAAAGACCCCATTATTTGCCCAAAGGCCTAATATCCATGCCCAATAGGCCTATTGGGCACAATAGTGGATATTGGCGGTAACAACAATCACATGACTACAACCATAAACGCACCAAATGACTGGGCGAGTAGAACAAGAAAATTGAAAATTTGGTTCAAAACTCGGTTGAACTCCGGAAATTACTGGAATATGTATCAAGAAATATAAATTTCGTAAAAATTGGAATCAGGCTGCAGCCATAGTACAGTATTCAATTCCATTGGACTATTTTGTATATTAGGAAAAATGGCAAAATACCCAAGTCTGGAAAAAGTATAATTTTTTTTTTTAAACGTCCCCCTGATTTCCAGAGGTATAACCATGGCTGGCACAGATGACTTGTCCAAGCAAATTATACCACACCATACACATAAATGCTATGTGATGATGTATGGCCATTTTATAATGTCGAAACAACACAATCGTTTTAATCATGAGGAAGATTCACCAATGAAAAAACATATATGTATACTGGACCTTTTCCTTGTAGGCCTAATTCAAAAGAATTGATGTATTAGTTTCCTTATTCTTTATGTTCTACATAGCCCATGCATTGTGTCTGTCCATTTTTTGTGGGTGTTACTAAATGGATCAAATATGCAACAGTATTTTCCACTTAACCTTATTTAGAAGGTCATTTTTGGAAAAGCTGGCATGACAATGCCAATGCATATGACATGATCCATAGTAAATTGAGATGAATGTTTATTTGCTGGTTTAAAATTGCAGGAAATTATTGTCGTGTTTTCATCAATGGATGACGACTTTTGCCCAAATGATCAGTTTGTTTGGCCATAGTGTACTGTTTCCTTATGCCATATATGGTATAATTAGGGGTCACAGAAAATTGGAGAACAATTCAGGAACACATAGCGCACAGCATATGTACAATGACATCCACACAAGCACATGTCTGTATTGGTGTTTCTGTATATTTGATACAGAATGTTTTCGTCTATGTCTTATAAGCTGCTTTTCGATACCAAATGGATAGAACCGTCTTCTGGACCTCAGTCGTAATTTTACCAACAATATTATGGGCTTTCGGTAAGTGTTTTGTTTTTTTGACTTTTTTGTTTTCAACCAAATTCACATTTTGACAACAAATCATTAAAAGTTCCTTTCCGGCATAGTAAAAATTTATTTTTAATTTATTTCCATAACACTTGCAACTGAATATAATTATTTAGAGATATATCTATGCTAGCTTTCTTAAAATGTACATATATGCAGCCACAAGAAAATGACTGAAGTAGCCAAAAAGTCAAAAAGGTTGAAGATTTTTTTTATTTTGCCACTAAATTGTTAAACTATGATTTTTAAACTGAGCAGTTTACTGGAATTGGCGCTATATAAGTACTTAATATTATTATATTAAACTCTAATTTTAAAAATTCAAGGAATGTGTTATGGGATCATCTTAATTTGGTCTTAGCAGCTCAAGGACCACACTGGAAATAAGTTGAAAAACTTTGTGTGCTATCCTGATATTATTTTGACAGAGTACTTCTTGTTTTTTAAAACATGTTGTACACTCTTGAAATAATATCGAATAAAGTCAATCTATCAATCAATCAAGGTTGCGGTCTGTTCATCTATGCATCTATGCTTAGGTTTAACGAGGCCCTCCTGAACTACAACTTTTTGTCCAAAATTTGATTTTGATCAAAGTGATCGATACGAATAGTTGTTTTGATATTATCTATATATATATACCTTTTTTTTCATTGTAACAGGTGGACACATAGGCTATTGTGGTTGTGTAATTATAAGCTTATTATGTGGTCTAATGAAAGAAATATCCGTCTAATATAGGCGAATAAAACTCAAAGCTTTTGAAGCAAGCAATTTTTCCTGAACGACTCACACAGATTTTAGGTAGATGAATATGTAAACTATATCCTGACTTACTTTTGTAAGAAAAGTACAAAGAAGGTATATTTGTCAGAAAAGATTTTTTTTTCTTGACGTATGCTTAATTTTTGTATCAGCTGAAATAATGATACATTTTTCCAGAAGATGGCATTCCGCCCCATCACCACATCTGGCACCACCTGCTGGACAACTATGACAGGAGAGTGCGCCCTGTGGTACACCCCGATACAATCCTCAATGTGTCCATAGAAATTAATGTCAACAATGTCTTTGATTTGGTAAATATGCAAATGTCATGAGCAAAAAAAACGTGTTTTTGCAAATTTTAAAACATTATTACAGGGTTAAAGGAATGATAGAATGATGAAAATAAGGACAAATAATTATGCATTCTAAAAATGTACTCCAAATCTGGTGATAATTTAATCTACACTGTTGCTCATAAATATGGAATATATACGGAAAAAACCACGATCCTTGTTTTTTTTTACCCTTGTTTTGGGTGAGTCCAGATTTTTAAAATTGACTTCAACATGCTGAGAAGAGGCTCAACTAGCCCGATATGAATGGCTTGAGTGGATTTTGCCTATTTTGAGGTTTTCATGAACAATGGTGATAAACCTACCTTGTTTATTGTGATAAACTCTCAATTTCTAGCAGTCAAAATTATTTCTAGTTGAAATTATAGTACATTTTGGTAGAGCACACGTAGGGTGTAAAATTCTGTATCAATAAAACGTTCCTGGTTATCATGCGGTCTTGGAATTTGAAAATGTAAAAAACTGTTCCATTGGACCAAGCATAAATATGACCCATTTTGTCTGTGCTGTGATTATTTGCCTCGTAGGGTCCATATGCTAATTACCATTTTATTGATCCATTTAAAGGTTAATCTTTCCTTTGATGCCAGTAACTTTCACAAATCAACAATTTTGGATGGATTTCTAACCCTATATAAAGTTCATGTTTTGGCAAATTTTGCATGGTTTTTTCTATTTCATCCAGCCTCCCAAATTTTCAAAGATTTAAGCAAATAATCAGGTAAGGACTTCAAATAACTCTTCGGGAAGCCACTTAAGTTCTTAAAAGTGCGATTTTATCCTGTATTCCATATTTATGAGCAAGAGTCTAAAGACGAAATGCTTCATTTTGAAAGAATGAAAAGAAATATTTCGAGAGATCATAGAATAATCATGATAGTATTTAATTTCAGTTTTACTTTGAAAACTTAGAGATATTGATGAAGGCCTACTTTCTTTACCAACAGCAATGGCTGAAATTCATCAAACTTCTTAGATGTTGTCTAAACCTTTTATATCACTTTATAATTTACAGGATGCGAAAAGTCAAATTCTTCGAATGAAGCTTTGGGTTATCACGGTATGCAGAATTTGTTTCATTTCCAAAATTTCAAAATGCAATGCTGAATTACCCAGAAATATTCTAATTGTATGTTTGCTCCTTAGGTGTGGTATGACGAATTTCTGAAGTTCAACAATTCATTGTTCGGAATGAATTACGTCGCAGGAGACAGTTACGACATCTGGAAACCTGATATTGTTCTTTACGAAAGGTGATTATCTAAATTATCTGCTTGTACTCAATTCAATTTGATGAGAATATTAGATATTAGGGACCGTTCAAAATTTATGACTGGGGGGGTGGGAGTTTTGCTGGAACTTCCCGTCAAAAATTGATACCCCCCCCTTGGGTTTCATGCGGATTTTTAGTACCCCCCCCCCTCGACATACAAAGCAATACACACATATATACTATTATACACGGCCACGCATACAGATTCGCGTCATTTCGCGGACTTTTGCGCGTAAAAAAGTCCAAATAAAATGAGTTTATGCGTGTTTTTGAAATTTTTTCTTTGTTAAAATTTCTTACCCCCCTTGCAAGTGTTGTCAAAAATTAATACCCCCCCTTGAAACACGTGTGAAAAGTTAGTACCCCCTGGGCCAAAACTCCCACCGCCCCCCCCAGTCATTAATTCTGAACGGTCCCTTATCATCCTCAGCTGATTCGAATTGTGCAACTTTTCTCTCTAGTGTCGATGAAGAGCATCCTGGTATAATTGAACATCCCATATTCAGACTGCACTACACAGGAAGAATCAGATGGGTCCCCGTGGTGATTTCTATGACCGCTTGCAAATTTGACGTAGGTGTAATTCCGAAAAATTCTCTTAAATAAAATTCTCTTAAATGTGGTAATCTTTTTGAAGCTGTATAATAAAATCAGGGCCACTACAGCTTCCAAGTGAATAATTTCTTTATTCATACACCAACTCGTCTCATGCCCCTCTGCTTAGAACATTTCGCGAGATGTGTTTGACTTGTTATACACAGGTATTATGCCTAAAATTTGAATCTCAGGAAATAATTGTTTAACAGCTATCTATACTCACAGCTTGTTTAACAGTGGTTGTACTGATAGAAAACCCTTAATTCAGGCCCATGTACATGTATGTATGTACATCGCAAGCTGTAAGTGAAATGGCTGATGTCTTGCCAATGGGTCAATGCTAAATGTCCTAAACCAAACTGCTTGTGGGAGCATGGATTCTCATCCAATAAGATGAAAACATATATCGTATGGGTCATAAAACATGATAAATATTTTAGGCATGTGGGGTAACTACGCATGTTCGAAATCTTGGAGATACGTTTGACAAAAACATGAATATGGAGAATCAAGTAAACAAAATGTGCCGTAATGCTTATTTCAATCTAAGAAATGTTTCGAAACTGAGAAAATCTATAGGCAAGGAAACGGTGAAGACTGCAGTAAATGCACTTGTCACACTTCATCTTGACTATATGTGGCAATGGCCTTCTGTATGGTATATCCAAACGAAGGAATAGGGGTTTGCCCACTTACCCAATAGTAAAACATCAACCATTTCACTAACTTACAAGCGGCACTGTATGTTCAAGTAAGAAAAATCTCTAAGACAGCTTCAGTGAAAGTTTCTTGAAACATTGGAATATTTTATGTTTTTAAGGTTACGGATTACCCTTTTGACGTGCAAGTGTGTCCGTTAACTTTCGGCACTTGGGTCCATACAAACAAAGACGTGCGTTTCATTTGGAATACCAGTCTTTCGGAAAAAAGGATCTTCGTTACGAGCGGAGAGTGGGATGTAGAGCCATTGCAATGCAAAGTTGTGACAAAGGAGTATGACAATGCAATGTTTGATGTTGTCAAATGCAAAGTGATACTGACCAGAAGACCTCTCCATTATATTTTTAATTTGGTAAGTGAAAAAATGTATTTCCTTCTTATAGGATGGATGGATGGATGAGTGGGGCTTTATGTCCTGTATTTATGCACTTGGTAGGCCTATAACAACAGGAGGAGGACATGGCAATGAGGTGAATGATGATTGAAACAGCCATGCAACAAGCCCAAGTGACCTGGCAAGAGCTGGATTCGAACCCTGGACTCAGCGATTGGCAGTCCCGCACACTACCAATAGACCAACCCTCCCCCCTATTTCAGTATAGGAAATACTCTTGATTCAGGTGTACCCTAAAGTTTACTTATAAGACCATGTTAAAATTGCCCTGGAAATAGAAAAATTAATCAAATTAAAATGTATTTATTTATTTATTTCAAGGGCAATTTGAGCTACAAAACTTTTTTGAACAACTTTTTTTATCTCATATGTTGGTTATTTTGTATTAAAGGCTATGTTTGCACAGTGCAATACAAAATCCTAGCATAAGTTACAAAGACAGATAGTATTACATGTATGTGCTAGTTATCCCTTGTTTGAGGGAATATGCAATTTATCCCATGAGTTAGCCGATTTGCTATGATATATATGCACCACACAATAATAGAACAGTTTTTGACGATGAGGAAACAGAACCAGTCCATCAACATGTCTATAACTGGCTTAATGCAATTTCCTATTTTAAGTTTGTAGATAGTACATGGTCTTATGTTTCCTCCTTGTCTTACAACTTTTTATTGCCTTGTGATCGATTTTATAAATAATTTAACAACATTTTGGCAATTATTGTAGTAATAAGTGTGATAAACCAGTGTTACAGTAGGCATATTGACTCCATTTTTAACAACTTTTTATCATCTTGAAATCATTGTTAGAAATAGTTTAATAAATTGAGAATTATTGTAGTAAAAAAGTGTGAAAGGTCAGTGTTAAAATAGGCATATCAACGCTAGTCACAAAAATATCAAAATTGCGTAGAAATAAAATAAATTTCACAATACACAGTAAACTTTGAAATTTTGAGTCAGCTAAAATGATTGAGTGAGATCATTGCACAAATTGTTTGAGCTAACACGACTTGTTGTTTTAAGTTATCATAATGGTAACGTTAGATTATATTAGCTGACAACAAGCTATGTCAGCTCAAAGGAATTTTGCAACCATCTCACTCAATCATTTGGGCTGACTCAAAATTTAAAATTTTACATTGTGTGAAGTGTGACACAAATCAACCCGATAGCTCAGTCAGTAGAGTGCTCGCCTCACATGAGCGAGCGACCCGGGTTCAATCCCCAGGCTGGCCATCATGTCATTCCATGACATCGTCGTTTGCATCAGACGTAAATTGGAGGCGCCGTGGGCCCAACTGGAAACAAGTCACTGACTTAGCTTGGCTACCCACGTTAAATAAAAGTACCTCTACGGCTTTACCTTTACCTTTCATATGAGGACAGCCTTATCAACCAATCCATCTTCCCTTCCAGGTTGTTCCCTGCCTCCTACTTCTAGTGATTGGCTCCTTCACTTTCCTTCTGCCAGTAGACAGCGGTGAGAAGGTCTCCTTGTCAATCACCATTTTACTGGCATTGACAGTCTTCGTTCTCGTCCTTATGGAAAACCTTCCGGCCAACTCCGATGGAATTCCGTTCTTAGGTATGCATATTTATCTTCTCCAAGCATTCACCTAGTGCCAGGTTGTTGTCACTATAATGCTTTCTTGTCATATCCAAATACCTACAAATATTATTACAATATTAAGTACTTATATGGGGCCAATTTCAGGAAACGGCTCTATGGCGCTTGGTTAGACTAAACAGTTCAACAAAAATAAGTCCCCCTTTGGATAAACTTGAATATCAAAAAGATTCCTTCGCTGATATTTATGACAGTTGGCTAAATTATAGCCCCATATATCGACTTTACAAGTGTGTATTTATAGCTCAGTGGCATTATTCATCACTGAGCCAGCAGCCTTCGAGTGAGCGTACCCCTGTTTTCAAAAATCCATGGCTTTTCCAATGGATATGAACAATTTCACCATGCGAGGGAGCCACCAGCTTGATAAACCTCATCATGTTTCTGGATAAAATTTGTTTCTCAATCGTGTTTAGAATATAACTAAGGACTTCTTTTGTAACAGTTTTACAGTTTAGGTTCCTTGGATGCAATAACAAGTAATTTCAGTGGAGTTTAAACACCTTTTGGTAAATTTTTTTTTGGAAAAACCAAAACTCAGGATTTTTGAAAAGAGGGGTACGTGCACTCGGGGTCTGCTGGCGCAGACAAAAATTTCGCAATAAAGCTACAAATACACACGCAGACTGTCTATATGCAGGCCTACAAACTGGCCAACTTTCACCAAAATTGGAGAAGAAGTCTTTGAGATATTCACGTTTTCGTAAGGGGGACTTATTTTTGTTGAACTGTTTAGTTCATATTTTGCAGTAGCAAAAAAGAAAAGATATGTTTTCGATTGCCTCTTGAAGTTATCCATTGTTTTTGATTTTCTCACGTTTTCTAGTACAACGTATGACAAAAACTGGTTTGTCACTCTAATCTGAGAATTAATTGCGAAAACATTATTTTTTTAACATACATTTTATTTCCCCGAGCTACCGCATAAGAAATTAAGTATAGACATAGGCCTATACAACCATTCCGCGATGCATTTAGGTCTCCCTATTCTGTACAAGGTTTAAAAATAATTTCAAGCAATTAAAGATTCAGTGCATCATGAACAACTGCGTCAGAAAAAAGTATTCATTTTCCTTTCTTCTTCCTCAGGAAAATTCATCACAGCTTGTATAATTCTTCTCGCCATATCAACCATCATGGCTGTCTCTGTTGTCAGCATGGTCTCCAGGGGCAACGACATAACCGGATGTCCACCATATTGGTTGGAATCATTAACATTGACGTTCTTAGCGAAAGTTGTTTGCTACAAGAGAAAAATACATCAGGTAAAAATGTAACAAAAGAAATAAAATCCATCATTATGTTTAAAGGTATTTCAATTTGGGAAGTACCAATCCGATATCTAGTACGTATCAGTATCGGCACCGATCCAGCACCAAAAAGCAGTATAGGTATCGGATCAGTGGCACTATACTCTATATATAACCAATGGTATCAGTATCGGAATGGTATCAGTATCGGTGGCAAAAAAATACTGAGATGCCTGTCGGATCGGATGTGAAAAAATGGTATTGGTGCATCCCTAATTTCAATCATTCAGAATGCCGGATCTCAATGTAAACAGTAGAACATCGCCACATACTGTTTTATTCTTCCTAACACTTCACTTCTTCATAGATTTAATATTATTTCATAAACATACATCTAAGATATATACTATAATTGTTGTTTTTTTTCAGAATCCTGGATCAAAAACCGAAGATTTGTCAAACAAAAATCCCCTTTTCAATGACAATAACCAATACAGACTGACAACATTCCCGCCGAACCAAGAAGAGAAGCCGGTTGAAAATGTACGGACTTCTAAAACTTGGATGGACATTGCCGTAGTCATGGACCGGCTGTACTTAGTGATCTACTTAATAAGTGTGGCTATGATTAGTGCTACTGTCATGTCATTTTCTCACAAATTGCATCTGTAAACATTTGCATGCCTTGCGGAGGAGAGAGGAGAGGAAAAGTGTGAATACTATAGTAGACAGTGCATAGCGAGTGCACCTGTAAGTAAGTGATAAGTGTGATGTTTTGCCAATGGGTCAATCTTAAAAATCCTCAACCAAACTGCTCTTGGCGGCAAGGATACTTAATTATTACTCACAGTGGTGGATACAGGGGGGGGGCCTAGGGGGCCCGCCCCCCCCCCCCTCCAGACAACCAAGAAAAGTAGTAGCATTTTCAAGAAAAATGCGATAACACGGGTCCGCGAATGCCAAAACACGTCCGGGCCCGCCCTAGACTATCGTGTCTGGATCTGCCACTGACTCGTCCAAGGAAATGAAAACAAATGGGCTCATGAAGGACAACACTTGAGTCATGCGGGATTCAACTTTGGACGAACAGTTCCATGTGGGTCAAAAATCTTTGATAAGTAAGCTAACCCCCTTCCACAATGAAATAGCATTCTAAGCATTGGCGTTGTGTTTCACTCACTTATCCTTTGAGTGCAGAAACAATTTGCAGCCATTTTTATCCCACATAGATGATACATCACCCTTTATATGACCCAATATGTTTTCATCTTATTGGATGAGAATACATGCTTCCACGAGCAGTTTGGTTGAGGATGTTGAGCATTGACCCAATGGAAAAACATATCCCGTTTCACTTACTAACAGGTAGCACTGCGTTCCTCTTTGTGGTTTATTGTCATACAATGTTGCATGTCCAGAATATATGAAAATGTTCATTTGGAGCTTTGACAAATCTGGAAAATTCTCACCTGAGCCAAACCAAGCCACAAAACCATCAACTGCTATATATATATATATACTATACACATTGAGCCTCTGCAAGTCAAAAGCACTCTTCCAACCCAATGCCCCCCTGTTGACAATTCGAACAACTACACCAAGTTCTACACAGCAAAATCAATGGTTATGATCAGACTATGTTATTTTATGTCATTTATTTATTGAATTAAATTATATTCTGAACTGAGACTGAGTCCTACAAAATTCTTCACTGCAAGACGTAACTGATGTTCCAGCTTATATTTGTTGAGGCAATGCATCAATTATTTTCAAAATTATTTTTGCTGAACGACAAATTACAAATATATTGATTCTTTTTAGATTTTATTCTGTTTATTTCAATTGACTGTATTATTGAGAATTGCCCATTGACCATGATGATGATGACTTTCTGTATTTTATTTTTATAAAATTTAATGATTATTAAACTAGTCACTCAAAATCACTGACATGTCCATAGGAAGCCTTTGCACAGTTGTATATTCTTCTAATTTTCATAACTGTACAGACACTTTGTAAATGGCTACAATTTCTGATACAATGTACCAAAGGACTTTATGTTGTTGTGGTTTTTTTTGTTTTTTAAAGCTAATATTATATATTTTTTTATAGTTCAATAAGCAAAATCAATTAATCCATCTCTTTCTGCTCCAAGTAATGTGTAGAGTAGGTCTGGGTGATTATTTGAATGCTTATGCTGTCAGGAAGGGATCACTTGACTCTACTTATAACTAGTGAAACAAATGTCTACCAATTTTAATAAAGGAGTTACGGCCATTTTTGTAAAAAATTTAAAATGGCCTTCTTACCCCACCCATCGGGCAAGAAGCCCCCCTATTATAATCCTGTGGCAATTTTTTTTGCAAGCACATTCAGCTTGAAAGTTATTTCTTGGGGTTCTTCTATCATTTTTTAAGCATTCTATTAGCTTTTTCTGAATTTCAGAATTTTTCTGTTCTTACATTTATTTTTTAATATTTTTTGCCCTGTTTCAATTTTGGTGAAATTTTTTCTATTGTAAATAGCTACAGGGGTATTTTATCAGGATTTAAGGTAAAGTACACATAATTAAATGGTTCCAGAAGCAGCTTTGAGGCCCCAGTGAAGGGGGCCTCATGCCCCATACCATGTGGGGCCTCTCGCCCCAAACCCACATATTTTAATTTGACCTCTATATTTTGAACTAAAATGCAAAAACATGATCCAAATCATATTTATGTGATGGTCATAAAGTGATATTTATGTGATGGTCATAAAGTGAAGCAATGCAGATATCCATTATACTTTTCAAAATTTCCAAAGATATTTCTGACAACCCTTTGAAAGAATTAATCAAAGTTACAAAAACCATGTGCATTTTTTTGTTTCTTTAATTTCTACTATGGTTTGGTGCTGCTTGCCCTGAAAATTTGTGACGTCACCTAAAACGCCTCTAGCTTCAATCCTATCAATAAGAAAATGCACCAAAAATGTAAGTTTAGATATAATGCTGGGGGGGGGGCCTCTATCCTAACCCGGGCGTCTTGCCCCGACCTACTCTATCCATCAGTATTTCACAATGTACCACAAATCAGCTAATCTAGCATTTAGCTTTGAAGTCACTTAAAATGTTTACTTTTAAAGGAGGGTGTGAAAATGGGGTGGATCTGAATCAAGCTGGGATGCTAATGGCCTGCTCAGTGTCAACCATAAGTAGAGATGTGAAGGGATATAGAAGGCATTCCTGAACAACCATAATGTAGATAGCTAGATAGATAGATAGATAGATAGATAGATAGATAGACAGATAGATAGATAGATAGATAGATAGATAGATAGATAGATAGATAAGACAGACGGACAGATAGACAAACAGACAGATAGATCGATGGATATATAGATAGATATATGGACAGATAGATAGATAGATAGATTTATGTACTTATTTATTTCATTATATCTCCTGAACTTTAATATAATAATGAGCTTATCATTCTTGATGTAACCATCCAAACCCCAATGCCATACTGAATCACTGATGTGCCCAGAGCCTGTGGTGGATCTGAGTCACAAAAAAGGGGTCACATTTTGTGTGACAGCCACACCATGATACAGATACCAACTCAGTGCTTGGGTGAATTGCTGACCTAAGTTTTCACACTTTGGGCTAAATAAATACTTAGGGTTACTGCATATGGGAGTGCAGTTTAGTTGGTTGGAACTGTTGTTACAGAACATCATCATCTGATTATGGTCAGCACTTTTACATTTCAAGGTAATTTCTAACGAGATTTTGTTAGAATAAAACCACAGTATCACTCCAAATGGATTCAAAGAGGATAACTTTAGATCTTGCAAGCATGGATGGATTAATGGTAAACTTAGATGTTGGAAATGACTCTATGGTTAGTACAATGTTGTAAAAGCTCAAATGTAACAGTCAATGCGAACTGGAATTTTTAACACCAACAATGCTTTGACAGGATTACTGACATTTTATTTAGGCCTATACACATTTGGGATGGGAATGCCATTGATGAATAAGATGGTAGTGTACATGCAGTGGAAATGTGATATAATTATGCCGTTTAAAAATGGAAATACCTTGTACACCAGTGGTATATTGCAACAAAATGCTCACTTGTGGTAGAAGTCAAGCAAAAATTGGAGAAATCATAAATGACAAAAAGATTGTAAGTTAAGGGATAATTGGATCTAAAATCAATTTATCATAAGAGTCCTTCATTTGAATTGGCTTCAGCATTAGTGACGAATTGTCTGCTCGGGATCCAAGACAATTTGGATCATGTAGATCTGTTATCATCTTCGATCTTCCAGTTCACTGACGATCTTGAATTGATGAGCTTTGAGATTTTGCAGTGACCCAAAACTATTTGGCTAAAGAGATATACATTGGATTAATGAGCCAAAAGCATATAAACATTTACTGATCAATTTGGATAAAGAGGTTGATTGGGGTTTATTTATGTATCCAGAGGTTACAGCAATGGTGTGGGTCTGATTCACCCAGACTATTCATCCAGACCATTCATGCAGACTATTAATCCAGGCTATTCATCCAGTTTATCCAGTTCATCCACGGCCTAAGGGGGGTGGTAGCCTCTGCATGTCCAGTCCACTCCACTCTTCAGATGAACAGGAAAGTGAAAGAAAAATAAACAAACTTGTAGGACATATGTAGCTTGTGGGGTGTACTCACAGGCCCCAGATTCCTGAGGAACCTGCCAGTGAATAATATCATGGCTCATACTGCCACAACCTGCCTCCTTGTGTTCTCTGAGGCCAAATCTACTCCACCATCACCAAGGTAACGTCACTAACGTGACCAGCAACGTCATGACGGTCATGACGTCCATGACGTCAACTACGTCCCTGTCATCTTTGACGTTATTACTCTCAGGTGAGTCATATATCATACTTATCATTCAATCTTCATTTCAATAAGTCTGACTGAGTGTCTCAGCACCCAGCAGGAATAGATCAACTCTCCTACGTTGTTTTAGTTCTTTGTAGTTGTTCTTCAGAATGCACATGTTCAACATATGCATGCTATAATCCCATAGCACAGCAGCAGCACCCTGGTAAAGTTTGTTTATCACACACACTCAACTGGAGTCCTAAGACACCCACTCCGCACATCCTTGTCTGATGTTTTATAGCACAAGAAAAACCCAGCCATTTCACAACCAAACATAAAATACACTACTTGTTGTGTGTGCTAAAATGCAGTAGGCCTATGCAAGTGATGGAATCTGAGGAACTTTATCTGCTTAAAGTATGTAATGTGATTAATTGATAAGGATCACAAACGTTCTATCTACCAATATTGTTCCCTTTGGTGGAGGTGATCTATAATACCATTGCTATCCAATACTTTGGGTAGAAGTTTTGTCACTATTAGTGGAATTCTAGATATTTCAAAATTACAATTATAGGCTAGGTATTTATAATTTTAAATTTACTGACGAAACAACTCTAGAAATAATGAAACTGCCAAGCATATATGCATGCAGAATAATAGTGTTGTTCAATAGTACATTGAATTCTAAATAATACACCTTGGGCTTGGATGATCTCTGACAGGGCTAAAGATAACCTCAACTTTTTCATCAATAATAGTTCGATGTTCATTAAAATGTTTGCCAATTGCTGTCTGTGAATGATAAGAAACAATAACACTTTCACTGGTCAATTTCGAGGGTAGCTCCAGCAGTAACTTGCTGAAACAAACTTAATTTGTTCACTTTCCAAAGTATTCATTGCATGATGAATGAAAGGTGGTAATATCAATACTAATTTTTAAAGCATACCGACTAGTTAAAGCAAAGCAACTTGATTAAATGATTATATATGTACAAGTTTGTAAACTGCTTTCATATTGTCATTGGTGATTGGGGGAGGGTTGGTCTAGAGGAAGCATGATGGGTTGCCAATCGCTGGGTCCAGGGTTCCAATCCAGCTCGGGCCGGGTCACCTATATTGGACAGCTCTTTCAATCATCCTTCGCCTCACTGCCATGTCCTCCTGCTGGCCTAATTAGCCTACCAAGTGCATGAATAAAGGACGTAAAGCCCCAATAACCCATCCATCAATTAATGTTGTCATCACTCATCAATCAGAGAAAATAATATCTAATTCTTCATCAAGGCCACCATGACACAGCCTATCTTGTCACGTCACAAACATTACAGAAATTAATAGTGTCATGACACAATTTGATTAACCTACACTCTAAAAAATGTCGGGACAAAATAGGTTTTTTATATTCAAAATGGTTTTTTGAAAAACCAAATTTCAATGCAAAACCAACATGGATTTTTAAAAAAATCCATGTCGGTTTTTTGCATTGAAATTTGGTTTTTCAAAAAACCATTTTGAATATAAAAAACCAATTTTGTCTGAAATTTTTTAGAGTGTATCTTGTCAGTCACACACATTACAGAATTTGTCAAAGCTGCAATTACCAAAAGCCATTATAAAATTTGGCAATGTAGAACATGTGTGAAATATGAATCACGATCATGCAATGGAGTGCACCCAAATACCTCACTTATTACCATGCTGCTAATTATCATGGTGCTATTAGTAAGCCCTGGACAGGATGAGGATTCATATGTTGAAGTTCCCATGTGTAGGTGTAAATATGATACCACAATGATGTAAGTTGACATTTAATTTCTGATTCTTGTACATTTTCTTTCTTTTTTTTGTCATGAATCCATCTATCCATCTATCCATCTATCTATCTATCTACCAATCTATCTATTTATCTATCTATCTATCTATCTATCTATCTATCTATCTATCTATCTAACTATCTATCTTCACATCTATCTATATATCTATATATCTATCTATCATCTGTACTTGTGGACCTATTATATTAGTTACAGATCGGCCCATATCGCGAAAAATTGAGACACATTTATTAGAATTTTGCAGAATAAAGTATCCTACAGGAATCATCCCTCTGTCCAATAACTAGCAGTAGTGATATCAGTTCTGCTGAAGTGCCACACAAACATCATGAATCTATCTATCTATCTATCTATCTATCTATCTATCTATCTATCTATCTATCTATCTATCCATCTATCCATCTATCTATCTATCTATCTATCTATCTATCTATCTATCTATCTATCTATCCACCTATATTGAAATTGAGATACAGATTGAAAGGCATCCTGTGGAATAAAATATACAAGGATCACCTCTTCGGCCAATAACTAGCAATTTATCTGAATATTATCTATCTATCTATCTATCTATCTATCTATCTATCTATCTATCTATCTATCTATCTATCTATCTATCTATCTATCTATCTATCTATAAAAATTGGGACAAATAATTATGAGAATTTTACAGAATAAAATAAACTGCAAGGATCATAAGTTTATCCAATAACTAGCAATAGAGATTAATGCTGAAGCTCCTTTATCTATCTATCTATCTATCTTTGTGTCACTACATATGATCATGGAATCAAGATACAGATTAAATGGTGTCATTCTGTGGAATAAAATATTATATATACCACAAGGATCACTTCTTTGTCCAATAACTAGCAATAGTTCCAATAGCCATCAATGCTGCTCAAGCTTCAGTGCCCCCCACAAACATCATGAACCTGAGATGGGCTGTAAGACAAGGTGAATGTTATAGGTGATCTCAGAAATGTGAGAATGAGCAGGTGACGACAGGCCTTCTCAGGTGTTGATCTATTAATGGCGATGTACCATGCAAACTAAATCTCTTAGCTAACCAAACACCAGAAATGCTGGCAAAACTTTGGTAAGGCTACACAAAAACTCTGGCAAAACCTTCGAAAAACGTTCGAAAAACGTTCGAAAAACGTCAGAAATCTGCTTGGGTGGTGGACTAGTGCCGGGTGAAAAAATAATAATAAAATGGAAATGACAACTGTGAGAAAAATATCAAGGAAACATTTTCGAATAAAGAAAGAAATGATTTAAAAGAAATGGTGAAAAATGAAAGAAGACACAAAACAAAAATGTTGTCAGTTGGTTGTGTTTAATCCAGTTGTCTATAACAATGCAAAGAACATAAGTAGTGGAGATAAAAATGATAATAGGGTTGTAGTATGGATGTTGTGAGTGATAAGCAATGTTTTACAGATGAGCTGCTCTGGTCAGAGTCTGGTGAATACATGTAATTACAAATTGATTCGTCGAATGGCCATTTTGGCAGTGATAAATATTCATGTTTTGGAATATCGTGTAGAGTAGGTCGGGGCATGCGGCACCCCTTAACTTCGAGGTGCGATTTGACCTACTTTTTATGGGCGATTATTTGAATGCTTATGCTGTCAGGAAGGAATCACTTGACTCTACTAATAACTAGAGAAACAAATGTCTACCAATTTTAATAAAGGACTCTAGGCCATTTTTGTAAAAAAATTAAAATTGCCTTCTTACCCCATCAGTGTTGGAGGTCTCGAGGCCGGCCTCGTCCTCGAGGCCGGCCTCGGGGCCTTATTTTGATGACCTCGGCCTTGGCTCGGTCTCGGATGCCAAATCCTTGGCCTTGCCTCGGTCTCGGGTGTCTTTGGTTGAGTGATGGTGGCCTCGGGACCGGCCTCGTCCTCGAGGCCGGCCTCGTCCTCGAGGCCGGCCTCGAGACCATATTTTGATGGCCTCGGCCTCGCCTTGGCCTCGGAGGTTCATGCCTCGGTCTCGGTCTTGGCCTCGGATGTCCCGGCCTCGACTACATCACTGTACCCCATCCATGGGGCAAGAAGCCCCCCTATTACAATCCTATGGCAATTTTTTTTGCGAGCACATTCAGCCTAAAAGTTATTTCTTTAATAGGGTTCTTCTATCCTTTTTAAGGCATTCTATTCACTTTTTCTGAATTTCAGAATTTTTCTGTTCATACTTTTATTTTTTTATTTTTTTTGCCCTGTTTCAATTTTGAGCCAAATTTTTTTCTATTTTAATTAGCTATTCTATCAAGTTTTAAGGTAAAGTACACATTAATAATGGTTCCTGAAGCAGCTTTGACCCCCCAGTGAAGGGGGCCTCATGCCCCATATCATGTGGGGCCTCTCGCCCCAGACCCACATATTTTAATTTGACCTCTATATTTTGAACTAAAATGCAAAAAACATGATCCAATCATTCTGATGTGATAGTCATAAAGTGAAGCAATGCAGATATCCATTATACTTTAAAAAATTTCCGAAGTTATTTCTGACAACCCCTTTCAAAGAATTAGTCAAAGTTACAAAAACCATGCACATTTTTTTCTTTCTTTAATTTCTACTATGGTTTGGTGCTGTTTGCCCTGAAAATTTGTGACGTCACCTAAAATGCCTCTAGCTTTAATCCTATCAATAGATAAACGCACCAAAAATGTAAGTTTGGATATAAGCCTGGGGGGGGGGGGCCTCTCACCTAACCCGGGTTTCTTGCCCCGACCTACTCTACTTCGAATGGATTGATGGATGGATGGATATGCTAAGTGCAGCCCTCTAAGCCCAGTTAATATCTTCTAGTAATTGTTATTTTACGCTGTAAAATTTGAAATTTTTTAGTCACCTTGAATTATTGAGTGAGATGGTTGCACAATTTCTTTGAGCTAACATAGCTTGTTGTTTTAAGTTACAACAAGCTGTCTGCTGTGATAGCTCAAAGAAATTACCTTATTGCAAATAATAATGAAATCACAGTAAAATTTGAAATTTTGAGTCAGCTTAAATTATTGAGTGAGATGGTTGCACAATTTCAACAAATCAAAGTACAATAAATGCTGCACTTATACTTTTCCCTGATATTTTCATGAATAGCCACAGCGAACAAACAGCTAACCAATAAAAAGTACATACCAAGAATAAACACATGCTATGAAATTGAGAGTAACTGAGTGTGAAGTACTTCACAGAATCAAATGTTATTCAATCCCCACCCACAAAGATCCTCCTTTGGATCCCCAAGGGGTCTAGATATGTAATCCCATATATAGTAACACCCTCCACAGCCTCCAGTCCAGAGCCAGATGGGTGGATGGATGATGGGGCTTTATGTTGTGTATTTATGCACTTTGAGGGCTAATTAAGACAGGAGGAGGACCCAGCGATGAGGTCAAGGATGATTGAAACAGCTATCCAAAATAGGCCCCGGTGACCCGGCAAAAGCCAATAT
Source organism: Platynereis dumerilii (assembly GCA_026936325.1). Taxonomy (NCBI): domain Eukaryota; kingdom Metazoa; phylum Annelida; class Polychaeta; order Phyllodocida; family Nereididae; genus Platynereis; species Platynereis dumerilii. The sequence continues at coordinate 34,789,304 of JAPTHN010000010.1, forward strand.
AATTATATTATCAATTAATTTATACGCCTCATTTATCATTTATCAGGGAGTCAAAGTAATAGATAATAACGAGGTTCCACTACATGGACCCAGACCCTAATCAAACCAAAAATCATCTGGAGATCCATGATCTAATCCAGGGAGGTATGGCACCCCCAGTGATTAGGTCATTGTGTCAGTTCATCTGGCCCAGATCTCAGTCACCCTTTGTGGGGTAATCTAGGGACCCCACATGTTCTGTCTGGGGTGTCATCATTGGCACGTGGGGTAAAAGAGGGTGACAGGACTGACCTTGAATAATACCAAATCCTCAATCTTCACAAGTGCTCGGGATCACAATAGAACACCAAAAGTGAAGATCAACACACTTTCAAATGGTGGCCTATTTTTCAAATTGCCAAAGAAAGACTAAAACATTATAACCTGGTTAAATCACATTTCTATATTACAGACTGGAAGTGACTGATATAAACGGTTCAACAAAAATAAGTCCCAGTCTACGAAAACTTGAATATCTCAAAGCCCCCTTTTCCGATTTCTGTTAAAGTTCTATATGTCGGCCTGCATACTGACATTATGCCTGTGTAATTGTAGCACGATTGCTTAATTTTTGTCTGAGCCAGCCGACCATGAGTGCATGTACCCCTCTTTTAAAAAATTTGAAGTTTTGACCTTTCCAAAAAAAAATTTCCATAGGGTGCTCAAACTCCACTCAAATTTCTAATGTCACCCGAGGAACCTAAACTGTGAAAAGGTCCTCAATTGTCCACTATATATGATTGAGAACCAAATTTCCTTCAGTATCATGATGAAGTATGCCCAAGCTGGTGGCTCCCCCACTTGGTCAAATTGTTCATATCCATTGGAAAACCAGAGTTTTGAAAAGAGGGGTAGGCTGCTGGCTCAGCCAGAAATAATATCATTAAACTACAAATACACACATTTAGGGTCGATGGATACAAAGGCCTATAATTCAATTCAACTTTTATGAAAATCAGAGAAAGAATCTTTGAGATATTCAAGGTTATTTAAAGGGGGACTTATTTTTGTCGAACTGTTTAGAAAGAATGGCCACAAAGCCCCAGGTGACATAATTTGGGATAACGGAGTGAAATAAACAGTTCAACAAAAATAAGTCCCCCTTTGGATAAACTTGAATATCACAAAGATTCCTTTGCTGATATTTATGACAGTTGGCTAAATTATAGCCCCATATATCGACTTTACAAGTGTGTATTTATAGCTCAGTGGCATTATTCCTCACTGAGCCAGCAGCCTTCGAGTGAGCCTACCCCTGTTTTCAAAATTCCATGGCTTTTCCAATGGATATGAACAATTTCACCATGCGAGGGAGCCACCAGCTTGATAAACCTCATCATGTTTCTGGATAAAATTTCTTTCTCAATCGTGTTTAGAAGATAACTAAGGACTTCTTTTGTAACAGTTTTACAGTTTAGGTTCCTTGGATGCAATAACAAGTAATTTGAGTATTGGAATATTGTGTTCATTTAATGCCTTTTGGTAAATTTTTTTTTGGAAAAACCAAAACTTAGGATTTTTGAAAAGAGGGATACGTGCACTCGGGGTCTGCTGGCGCTGACAAAAATTTAGCAATAAAGCTACAAATACACACGCAGACTGTCAATATGCAGGCCGACAAACTGGCCAACTTTCACCAGAATCGGAGAAGAGGTCTGTGAGATATTCACGTTTTCGTAAAGGGGGACTTATTTTTGTTGAACTGTTTATTAACAATTTGTAGTTTTGCCCCAATTTCTTACATTGGAAACTTTTTAAAATGATATAGAACTTGAGACTATCACTGCACAGATTTAAGATACCACTTCCTTCGCAATTAGCAATTATAAACTTGTGTGAAATACTTATGTTATCAGGAAATTGAAAATATGGAAGTGGTCTGAATGGCAAAAGAGATTCTTTATAATGGGTTATTAAAGGTTACTGATAGTAATCCAACATGGCATAATGTGCACTGTATTGTTGGCTTATCAGGAGATGTTAATTACCATAATAAGTTAAACTGTTATATCTAGCCTAAATGCAAGAAAAAGATTTCCATCAGAATCAGTGAGAAGCAAGTAGCAACTAATTCTGCATGTGAAGGAGTCTGCCCACATCTCTCTTACTGCCACCAGGTGCTGTTATTTCGCCCTCATGTGGAAAACTCAATACTCAGGATCATATCCTAGAGCCTTGCTCACATCCTATCTAATTCCCTCTAATTGATTAGGTCTAAATGTTTTGGCTGTGATACAAATAATTAATTTTCCTTGCAAAATAATTGTTATTCAGCTGAATATGCACATCACACATAATGAATAATCACATTATCAACATTTGCAAGAAAAGTTATTTCTTTAAAAATCACATTTTTCCTAGATTTCGTAACGAAATAACTATTAGTTTCATTGTGCGTTACAGACGTTTTAATATACGTAGACACTGAGACTGAAAGTGAATTATTTTCTAGGACACGTGTATTCTATAGGGAAAAATGATATCATAAGTTTTGTAATAAAAATGGTCAATGCTTATTTTTTTTTTTTTGCAGTGCTAATCATCAACCCCAGTCAAGTTTTGGGCAAGCAAGTTGTGGAAATAGACTTGAGGTCAGGGATAGTCAAGGGCTACAGTAGTTACGTAACATTTCTTGTTCCACCTCGACCCTCTCACAGCAGACGATGCGATGTCCAAGCTGTGTTACGCTTAGATTTTTCTGACGTTTACAAAGTTGCAAAATTCCAGTTGGAGTACGACCGTCCTCGCTTATGGACCCTGGATATAACGGACAGTCCTTACGGAGATGGTTACGGAGGAGACAATGGAACCACTTCCAACATGGCGGAGACACAGATCTTCAACCGCCAGATGCGTATCTATGGCAACAGTCTCCTTGGTATCCAGGATGCCTCGATCGATGGAGGTCTTCTTCTCAAAGTTGTTGACGACCTCGTCAAAAAGGGAAACACCCTCGCGATGGAAATCAGTGACGAAAAGATAGAGTGGTACGAAGGAGATACCAAACAGTTCATCGAATCTAAGTTCCTGTACACTCTAAATGGACAGAACACGACTTACGGAACAGTGGACTACGATGTCTATATCGGGTTAAACAGAGTCGTTGGAGCAGATTACAGAACTGGAGATGGGTTATGCAAGGCAACTATCACATTGGTCAAAGGTCCAGGTATGTGGATTTTTAACTTTTAAGTTATATCCTTCATTTTTTTTACTGTAACTCTTATCTTTTATAGGCTCTATTGTTTGAATTTCTCTGACCTGTTATGCATGGTGGCCATGTTGGCCCAATGATGGTCTGACACCACCACCATCGGGCCGACGTTGGACGGGAATCAAGTCGCCATCGCATGCATGGTGATAAATACGGGTACATGATCAGCCTGCTCCTTTCGAGGCCTTTTATTTGATGCCAGCTTGTATCCCATAAGAATTTGATAATTTTGTTGATTTAATCATATTGACATTAAAATATATATTAAGGTTATCAATTTTTTAAAATCTGTCAAATGGGCCTTGGATGCTGGTTGTGCCACTTGGCACCATTTTTTTTACCACACATGGCATACACGTACCAGCAAGCTCAGACATTCTATATCTGATCACCTTGAAAACAATCTCTTCTGAAGGAACAGGAAAACAAAAAATATTGCAAGTGATTGATGCTAGTCTCAAGACCAAGAAAACAAGGACTCTGGCATTCTGGTTAATGAGCATAATCAGATTGATGAGAGTTGAAGGTTGTCTGCTTTATAAACCTTGCAAAGTTGCCAGATTCAGCATCAAGTGAGGATTGCCATGTTCAATGAGGTGCTGACTCCCATTTGTCTGTAATAGTACACTGCCCTACAGTAATAATTATGTAGATTGCTACGTGTATTAAGTAATTGGCAAACCACGTATTGTAAAAATGTTCATTATAACCTGGTAAGTTGTCTCAAATCAAAATACCAAGACCTGTGATATTGTAAAAAATAATGCAATATGCTTTTAAACAATGGTTATGACATTGCAAAAATGCTATGCATTAGGCCACAGGGGCAGGTTTGGCAGGCAGAATTTTAAGAGAGTCCTCCAAGCGCCTGGACTACGCAAGATCCGTTTTGGCTTATAAGCTCTTATAAATTTATAATTGTGAAGGCTAAGGGCTTTTTATAACTTATTGTGAAACAAAAAGTAATTTAACTTTAAAGATCACTTAATCAATTTTAACCATAATGATCTCATTCAATTCATGCATTCACAATTGGGCAGAAACATGTGAATTAAAGATCCATATATAGAAACCCCTGAACGTACTCAGAAACTGATGAGACTCATAACCTTGAAGTAACTAGCACAGGAGACGAAACATCATTAACAGAGATATGACACCACTAATTTTTATGACTTAATAGCTGAAAATGGTGTTGAGTGTAGCCCAGGAACCCTGGAGAGCTGCTCTTCTTTGATGTACCATGTATGTCGCTCTACCCCTCATTAAGCTGCACCCCTCTAATTGCTGATCTTTTCAACCCTTCAACCATTATTAGGATCTAACTTTTTGAGGGGCAAATTTTGATCTTACCTATCATGATAACTTTATGCATATTTAAATATGAACCATGGCAGTCTTTCTCTCGTGAAGATATGACCATTTTTCACTGAGTTAGATCAAAAAATTTATTACAAAAGTGAAAAAACTTGCCTTCTTAAAAATGAAATTTAACTAATTTCCCCGCATTTGGCATCAATGCCACTTGGTATATGATCTGGTCTGAATGTCATCTCAAGCAAGGTATCAATTTTATTTTGTTCCAAAGTGTTCCAAAGACCTAAAAATGCAGTTTAAAATGATCAATTTCGGCGCAAATTTCATTTTAATTAAGACCCTAAAAAATGCATTTAGAGTGATATCTAAGCCATGAAAATTTGCAAGTAGGATAATATTATGGTCTTATTAGTATACACCATATTGTATTGTCTTCAATATTATAGCTTATGCTTTAAATTAGCAAATAAGTTGAAATTAACACTCCTATTAGATATGAATTTCATGGACACTTTTCTTGATTGGGGTAAAATTCTTGATAAGAACAAAGGGGAAGATGAGAGAGAAGGGGTGGAGCGTAATTAGGAGCTCATAGCGACGAATATGGAACACCATAAAACTGGAGCTTGCGCCTCCTGTGCTAGTTACTTCAAGCTCATAACAGTCCTTGTCATACTTACGTTGAATCTCAAGTTCTTTTCTATGCTGTTGAACTGTGATGTCAAAGATGACTCTATTCTAGCATTGCAATATATGTAAATTAACTACAAGCTGTGGTGTCATTTTAAACTGGGTCAGATTCCCCAGCTTCTAACCAATGCAAATCCACCCAACTGAGCGTCACAGTTTCAACTCAGTGTCAAAATGAAAATTGGGTCTGGGAAAACCCATGCAAGTTTGACATCACAGCCTCTCAGCCAATGGGCTGCCAGAACAAATATACATAACATAAGCCATGTATTTACAAAGAAATTGTCAAAGCCTTCTGTTTACATCAACTTCCATCAAAGTTTATAAAGTTGTAAGTTAGCAACTTTGTAGATTAATCAAACAACTCCGTGGGGATAATAACAGTTGTCTACTGTGAATACTCACAAAGCTGCCATTTGGTATGATTAGACTGGTGATTGCGGTGATAAATAATTGGGATCACAAATGTAATGCTTCCTTCAATATATCAATGTTTGAACTGTGACGCGTAGTTTACTGTCAGCCCATTGGCTATCAAGCTGTGATGACGTAGTTGTAGGGTCTATCCCTGATAAAACTCTTACTTTGACACTGTGTTGAAACTGTGACGCTCAGATTAGGAGGATCAACATTGGCTAGAAGCTGGGGAATCTGACCCAGTTTGAAATGACATCACAGCTTGTAGTTAATTTACATATATTGCAATGCTGGGATAGAGTCATCTCTGACATCGCATAGAAAAAAAACTTGAGATTCCGTGTAAGTATGACAAGGACTGTACATGTGTTGGAAGATCAATGACAGTTGGAAGATTGTATTTGGAAAGCTGTCGTCATGAAGAATCTTTAGGCACAATTTCATAAAAGTCTTGTGGATTTGAATATATGTGCGAAGTGTGGGATTACACTTCAGTAGTAAATAATATATCAAGTGTAGCATCCAACAGAATAACATGTAGTTCAACTCACATAATTCAACACAATCAAACACAAGCCAGCAACAGAGCAGACACCAAGAAACACCTGGCAGACAGGATAGTGTAACACTGGTGTCAGATGTCAGTTTCAGGCATTGGCAAGCTTTTGGCAATATATATATGTGCAGGAGCATTGCTCATGTTGTAGAAAAGAAACGAAACAGCTGCAGAGATGGGGCTCAGGTCAGGGGATTTTAATTCGAAGACAAAACAAAGCAAAAGAAAGCCACAACATCAATGAAGGACGGCTGGAGCGGAAGCCCACACACATTCGACCCACCGCGTGGTTCTACGCAGATCTCATCAGATCTCATGAACAATGTGAACAACGCGAACAGCGTTGAAATGATCATGTGATTAACGGCGCATGAGATCTACCTTTCAACCAGATAACACATGTACTCTCATTGCTTTCTTAGGCCAACTAGTGGCTGCACTGCTACTGTATAACTTGTACATCAGCCATTGTAACTTATAATTGGGTGGCCTTGACGGTTCTGTTGAGATCCGGAGCAAAGCGACAACATCTTTACCTGCAATATATATTAGTACACCAGTAACATTCCTCAGAATTTTATTTCTTTCTTTGTCAGTTGTGACTAGATTCGAGTAAAGCAATCGTGTCGCATATTGTGACATGTCAGAGCATATATATACAATATACATATACTTCGTTTGTTACATAGCTTGATTTCTCAGACATTTCCTAATTTATTTCAAAGCTTTCCATCACATGTCAACAGTCTCAACACACTGTTCCTGCTCACATGCCTTACCTCACATGAACTCCTGTCGGGTGATACACTACATCTCTGATGACGTATCACAACCTCTTGGATATTCCACTAGGTGGTGTTGCAGTCAGGCATCGTGGCAGGTCCACGATGCAGACGATAGCCGGCCATTTTGGCAGAACATGAGTTTCCACGCGTTTTTTCGTCTCACCTGCCCCGAACTCTTCCCGCCAAGCTTACAATCAACACCCATGTGTATTTACAACTGCTTTCGCCTTGCGTGCTTCCTTTTTCTTCGCATTGCCAATCACCAACACATTGCCTACTGCAAATCACCCCAGCGTCTGGGCTGTCAGGATCACTTTCATTATTCGAACCACGGATCGAACAATAACAGCTCGCAATAAAAATCAAGAAAATAACACCGACATGGGAAATCTGAAGCAGCAAACAGCTTACTTTAGCATATTTTACTCCCCAGTAAAAATATGAGATATACCTCAAATCTTGGAAAGCACTGGAACAAAGTACTGCCAACACGTGCCACCTCCAGACTGAAGAAATGTATGGGCAATTATAAGGAAAAGGCATTAGAGCTTTTTGCAAATTGGCGGTCCACTGGAAAAATTAATTTTCTTATTTTCAATTTGCAAACTGGCTTTCCCACATCATTGACAGTTTTCTGTTGGTCTCCTAATCTTCTTATTTGATGAAGTACCTGAAGTAATTTAATTAGTTTGTTTATTGTCACCTATGCTGCTAGATATGATCAGCACTGAATCAAATGGTTAACCAAAACTGACCCAAACAAAACACTTTTCAGCCAGTGACATCACATGAACAAGTTGAAAGTTAATCTTGAAGCTGGTTGGACCGCCAATCTGCAAACAGCTATAATGAATTTAAGCATGGCTCAGACGACTATCAACCTTTCAATCAATCAGTCAATCAAATCTGCAAGCCAGTATATCAATCTATCAACTTTTCAGAACAGTGCCATCTGCATGTAAGTGAGTGAAACGGGTAAGTTTTGCCATAAGGTTAATGCTTAACATACTAAACCAAACTGCTTGTGTCAATGAGATGAAAACATATTGGATAATAAAGGACTATATCTGAGGCACATGGGATAACAAAGGCAGCCAATTTCCTTTGCTGTACTCAGAGTAAGGTATGGGTAAAAGTCTTGATAAGTAAGTGAAATACAAGGCCAATGTTACTTCAATGAGAAGGGGGTTCCTTTACTTACCAAAGATTTTGACTCATATGTAGCTGTTTGTCGAGCAAATAAAATTGATGGATAGATGGATGACTGGGGCTTTTCGTCTTGAATTTATGCACCAGGTAGGCTCAGTCTGGAACCAGACTGCTTCTTTCCCCATCCCCTTATTTAAAATTATTTAAATAACTGAATGCTCACTTTTATGAAATAAAGTATGCTCCCTAGGGTAAGATCTTTCCCCATCCCCTTATTTATTTCACAAGAATTAAAAATTATTAGATTAATTGGATGATCCCTCTAATGAAACACAGAATGCTCCCCAGGATGAGTTGCAAGTGGAGGCTTTTAATCAGAGGGACAGGTACAGTCTGAGGTAGGCTTATTAGGACAGGAGGAGGACACATAAATAAGACAAAGGATGACTGAAACAGTGGTCCAACATAAGCCCAGGTGACCCGGCAAGAGCTGGAATCGAACCATGGACCCAGCGATTGGCAATGCAGCACGCTACCACTGACCTCTTCAAATGAGTCTTCAACTCATTTACCTTGGCTGCAAGTGTGGTTAATGCTGTTTATCAAGAGATGTTGCTCCAACCTTATCTCAGGAACAACGAGAGGGAGAGAGATTTCCCACAATTAACTGAGCGGGGCGAATAAATCTGTCAGCAAAAGTCAATCTCCAAGAAGTGCTCAGCTCCCAGAAGCTACTCCGCCGGGAACCAAAGGTTACTGACAAACAAACAAGTGGATGATGCCTCATTCGTCTTTGCTTCTGGGCACTACAGTGGTACCTGCATTATAAGACCTCCTGTTGTCAGACCGACTTGCCTTATATGACCACTTTCCTCTGTCACCAAGTGGTATTTTTAGTGCATTTTGCACCCCCACAAGAGACCGCTTCATGATCTATACTATACTATTGCATTATACATTCTAGTCACTGTACAGTGCATACACGTGCAATCAAAAACAGATTTCCTGAATCCCATGCCATCAGGAAGATGCCCGCCCTTCCACAGTCTTCAGTTCTTACCCTCATCCCCCCATGCACTCACTTCCCAGCCCATTCTAAAAGAAAAGCACTTTAAATTAGCTAAAATATGGAAAATGTATTCAAAGCTCTGCTTCATTATTGAAAGGTCATTGCAATATTCATGTCAAAAGCAATTTTGAATGATACATTCATTTTTCTATGGAAATTAACTGTTACCATTTTAGTGACAACTGAGTGGAACGGAGGGCTGCACTCTAAAATATTTTCAGACAAAATTGGTTTTTTAGATTCAAAATGGTTTTTTGAAAAACCAAATTTCAATGCAAAACCAACACGGATTTTTAAAAAATCCATGTTGGTTTTTTTTAGAGTGTGGGGAGTGCAAAGATACGGAAGTGCATGGAAGCGTTGAGGAGTGCAAGTATTTAAAAAGCATGTGCTCGGAATATTTTTGGGTTGCACTGTAGAATCCATCTCTTTCTATGTTTTTTTTTTCAATTTGAATAAGCATCCTGTATCAATTCACTTGAACAAACTTCTTCCAATCTTCCAACAGTAGTCTTGCTAGATGTACTTTCACGCCGCATGCCAGGCCTTACCAAACGTGAAAAGCAGAATGATTCACAGTTGAAATGGTGTCACTTGCAAGAGTCAAATCAGAAGATTGTCTCTCTTTCTTCTTTGGTTCTTATCTCATCATGTTTTTCACAGAAGCCCTTCCTTTCAATGTGAAGTATCTGAGCTCTTGTTCCTGTCCTGTATGAAGTGCTAAAGATATTCCTTTAAGAGTCCTGTTAAAGTTCTTATACTTCACATTTCAAGGAGGGCATCCGTCGTTTAAGATAACGTACAACAAGGCAAATGAACGTGACAGACATACATGGATGTGTTGGTTTATTTCCGGTCTTCTATGGACATTATACAGTGCCTTTGATTACAGGTAGACCTGTCTTTCAAATAACAAGAGCCCTCTTTATTATGGTTTTTTTAGGCTAATTAGGACAGGAGGAAGATTGCGATGAGGTGGAGGCTGATTGAAACAGCCGTCCAACATACGCCCAGTTGACCTGACAGGAGCTTGATTTGAGTGTACTCAGTGCAGGACCCAGCAATTGGCAGCCCAGTACGCTATTCCCTCTTTTATTACGACAAAGGTTGGGAGGGTTGGTCTTGTGGTAGCGTGCTGGACTGCCAATCCCATCGGCGGGGTCAAAGTTCGAATCCGGCTCTTGTTGGGTCACCTAGGCCTATGTTGGATGGCTGTTTCAATCATCCTTTGCCTCATTGCTGTGTCCTCCCCTGTTTTAATTAGCCTAAATAGTGCACAAGTACAGGACGTGAAGCCCAAATCATCCATCCATCAATATTATGACAAAGGCTGATGACGAGAAAGGCATTATTTCTTTCTTTCCGGTTTACACTCATGTATGTCATGGTTATCAAACACTGTATTTTTAATTCTAGTATTCCATTCATCATCCTGTAGTTTTTGCTGTAGCGTGACGAAAACTATGTTGTAAATGTATCTTTCGACAATAACCAGCGTATGTCTGGCTGACTCAACGTGATTGCTGACTAGTTGTGGGCCATCAATAATAAGGTAACACAGTGTTAATCCAGCTGGGAGCCTCTCTGGTTTCTGAAACGTAGTTGCAGCCATTTTATGACCCCCTGTAAAGTGAGACGGGGTGTCGAAAAACTCACAGCAGTTTCTGCGCTTTTCTTTCACCTGCCCCATGTTTTTCTCCCACCATCATTTCCTGGTGATTTTTGTCTTGTGAAATATTAACATCAGACTTAGCCCCCTGGCTCCCCTTGCTGAGTTGCTAATGTTAGTATAAAATCTTCTTTTTTTTTTGGTGCCGAAACAGCTGTTTTTCTTGCTGTTGTAACGGATGGGATTAGGAATTGAAAATTAAATAATTTCAAAAAATATTCTATTCCTCTTTTGGCACTAAAAGCCCACCATTATACATTTCTCTTGACATACATGATACAGAATTTATTACATATCCATCACTATACCTTGGGACCATCTTTATAAAAAACCCTTTTTTATATTTTTATGCAGTTGATAACTGTTATCTATACCTTGTAGATATTATATTTTCCAAAATATAAGACACGCACCCTTGGTGACACCTTTAAACATGTTTATAACAACTCCTCACGAAGTGTGAAAAGCCACTGATGTGCGATCGATAGACTCAATCCTGGGAAAATGTGATATACACAACTTGCTACCAAAAGTGTGGCCTACTGGGGTAGGACTAATGTGCTACCAACTATGGCTCAGTATGGCTGTTAAAAGAAGTGTACGTCTTTATTTTGTAGATTGTAAGTTCACCCTTCATTATCAGTTAATAAATTTTATTGGGGGTGTTAATACATTTCCTGGGCTGGTAACTATCCATATTCCAGTAGAATAAATTTTCAAGCAGAAGAATGAAATCCATATCAAAATACCACTAATCCAGTGCAGTGTAAAGCCACATGGAGAAAAGAAGTTGCGCATTACGTAACAGGATGGTGTCTGTGAAAACACATTAATGGCAATCAAGTGTATCACATCATGTTGTAAAAAGCCACATAATATGAAACTTCACTGTGCAGAAATAGTATGTAGCATATCAATGTTGCATATCAATGTCTATAGAGATGTGCCATTGCAGACAATATTTTTATATCCCAGCATACCCAAGGTTTTACAGAGTTAAAGTGATCCTATGGATGCACTAAGATGCTACTATGGCAATTGTATGGTATCCCTGGATAATAAGCAGGGATGTTTGCAAAGCTCAAATTCTGCAGAGATCTGGACACCACGTCTTGCACCGAAGAGATATCAGGATGTAAAGCCCCATTCCAACCATAATAAAGAGGGCTCTTGTTATTTGAAATACAGGTCTACCTGTAATCAAAGTACAGACTGGCAAAAATATGGAAATTTTCAGCAAGTAAAAAGGCAGTGCTTCACATCTGGTATTTATGCACTTGATTGGCTAATTAGGACAGGAGGAGGACACAGCATTCCCGGCAATGAGGTGAAGGATGATCGATACAGCCACCCAACATAGGCCGGGCGACCCGGCAAGAACTGGATTCAAACCCCAGATCCAGCGATTGGCAGCCTAGCACACTGCCACTACACTAACCCTCCCCCTTGGTGAAGTAAAAAGGTGATTCAAGACCTTGATTGTGAAAGTCGGTTAATTAACTACCAATGATCAACAAAAGAACTACAGGATGTTAACATCAACATAATATTCTCCCAAGCTATGACAGTCAATGGTGTGTCAAGGTTGAAGGTACCACGCGTCATGCAGACAAATCATGCACAAGACATGCACCCAACGACATTAAAATAAATGCGGACTTTATTCAGACTACATCTGTAACAAATTTCACAATACGAAAAATATGAATAAAACCATGACATTTTGATCACAATATGCATCGTAAAACAGGATAGGACAACGCCCAGTCTGAAACAGTCAATGACTGGGAGAGACTGTCACCAAGTAGAGGATAATAAGGAGCTACTGCATCCGGGGACGCATGACTCACAACCAATAAGCTAGAAGTCCATAATATTTTGTGGGATATGATATCTCTCCGGACTATTTTTACAGATAGAGATACATATCAAGACCGATTTGATATTGGAAGGTATTTTTACTGAAAAATATGGAGATGCTAAGGATGGAAATATGGACAGCAGAATAGAAGTAAGCAACAAATATGGACAGCAGAATAGGAGTGAGAAAATATGGGCAGAGGTATAGAAGAAAGGAAATAACGACTGAAGAGTAACAGTAAGTGGGGAAATATGAACAGCAGAATAGAAGTAAGCTAGGAAATAATTGTGGACAGCAGAATAAAAGTAAGATAGGAAATATGGACAGCAGAATAGAAGTGAGGAAATATGGACTGCAGAATAGAAGTAAGATAGGAAATATGGACAGCAGAATAGAAGTGAGGAAATACGGACTGCAGAATAGAAGTAAGTTAGGAAATATGGACTGCAGAATAGAAGTGAGGAAATATGGACAGCAGAATAGAAGTAAGCAAAGAGATATGGACAGCAGAATAGAAGTAAGAGAGGAAATATGGACAGCAGAATAGAAGTGAGGAAATATGGTCTGAAGAATAGAAGTAAGTTAGGAAATATGGACTGCAGAATAAAAGTAAGCAAGGAAGCAAGGAAGCGAGGAAATATGGACAGCAGAATATAAGTGAGGGAAAATGGACTGCAGAATAGAAGTAAGCAAAGAAATGTTGACAACAGAATAGAAGTAAGATTGGAAATATGGACAGCAGAATAGAAGTGAGGAAATATGGACTGCAGAATAGAAGTAAGCAAAGAAATATGGACAGCAGAATATAAGTAAGCAATTGGAAATATGGACAGCAGAATAGAAGTGAGGAAATATGGACTGCAGAATAGAGGTAAGTGAGGAAGAATGGAAGTGGGGAAACACAGACAGCAGAATAGAAGTGGGAAGTAAACGAGGAAATAATTATGGACAGCAAAATAGAAATAAGTGAGGAAATAAGGACTGCAGAATAGAAGTTGGAGTGGAAATAATGACAGCAGAATAGAAGTAAACATGGAAATAAGAACTGCAGAATAGAAGTGAGAAAATATGGAAATGTGGACAGCAGAATAAAATATAAAAGTAAGTGAGGAAATGTGGACAGTAGCGAAGTAACATCAAGGAAGTAGCTGCAAGCTATGAATTCCAAATAGGAGTTAATAAAACAAAATACACAAACTGAAGGATCCAGGATATTTTAACAGTCAAATGAGTGCATCGTATTAAAAACTATCAAGTCTTGATAAAGTCCATGGATTTTTATTAATCAAAGTTATAAACATTTCAAGTGAAAGAGGAGTATCATTTAGATATGACCCTGTGAAGACTATTCTGCAATTTCTGCACTCCAAGGGTTAAGCCAATATCATGCTCCATCCAGAAGGAACACAACTGGGAAGATTTACAGGGTCTGATACTGGATCAAAACAACATGTAATTGGTGGAGAAAGTGGAGGGGATCTTGGGCCATTCTTTGAGCCATTCTTGGGGGGTACAAATTGGCTGCTTGGCTATTAGGCAGCAACCAATTTGCAGGGCAATTGTAACAGGGTAAGAGGGGGGGCATAATCTGGATTGGTGATAGACAAGGGGGCTGCAAAGATAAGCAGACAGGATATCAAGATGAAGGCTCATCTTTGCACCACTTTGCACCACTTTGCAGCAGTCTATTCTTTCTACCAGTATTGTCCAGTAACATCATCGTCTTCTGGGAGACATTTCTTGAAGTGAATTAGTCAATTAGAACAGAAATGCACTTATTGGAAGTAACAATACTGGTATTTAAAGATGTTACAGCACAAAAGAGTTGACAGTAGTCGAGTCTGCCTGACTTTAGCAGAAGCTGCCCATGTGACTTCTGCTCACTGATCAGACTTGAGTATCCAAAGCAAGGTTTTTATTCCACACATTTCCTGATTTTTTCTTGTAACATTGAGATGTCATAGTGATTCCTGGGAGAGTCATGGAGAGTGGACACACTGGGATGTTACTGTAACCTTTGAGTGAATCTGGACTGGGGACATACTATGATGCAATATTTGCCCCTGGATGACCCTGGATACTGTATTACTGAGTAGTTACTGTAAACCCTGGATGGCCCTGGATATTGGACATACCAAGACATCATAGTTGCCCCTGGTTGGTCATAGTTATTGAGATGTTACTGTGAACCCTGGATGACCCTGGACAGTGGACATACTAAGATGTCACAGTTGCACCCGCATGACCCAGGATACTGAGATGTCACTGTGAACCCTGGGTGACCCTGGATAGTGGACATTCTAAGATGTCGCAATTGCCCCTTGATGACTCTGGATGACCCTGGATACTAAGATGTTACATCAATAACCATGGACACACTGAGATGCTAAAGCAACATTGATAGGACCCTGTGCGCAGAGATGCCACACTAACAGCAGTAACTTCTAGTTAAACTATTACATAATTGAGACTTCTGCATACCCAAGGTTTTATAGAGTTAAAGTGACCTTATGGATGCACTAAAATGTTGCAATGGCCATTGTATGGTATCCCTGGATATTAAGCAGGGATGTTTGCAAAGCTCAAATTCTGCAGAGATCCGGACACCACGTCTTGCACCGAAGAGATATCAGCATCTCTATTCTCACAGCATCACCGATATTACAGCTTTGGCCGATCTTACAGCATCTGACCTCACAGCATCAAGAGTAGCCGATCTCACAGCATCTCTATTGCAATAGGCAAATAGTCACAGAGTCAGACAGCTATCTAAGTGAGCACTGCGATGTTTGATTTAGTTGTGAGTGTGCCAGGCTGTATTCTCAGCCAGTTTTGCCTATGCTGCCAGCCCATAGTGGCCCCCATCTCACAATGCAGACATCCTAATCCAAGAGCTCTATCTGTCTGGGATATAAACATATTGTCTGCAATGGCACATCTCTATAGACATTGATATGCAACATTGATATGCTACATACTATATCTACACAGTGAAGTTTCATGTTATGTCGCTTTTTACAACATGATGTGATACACTGGATTGCTATTAATGTGTTTTTCACAGACACCATCCTGTTACGTAATGCACAACTTCTTTTCTCCACGTGGCTTTACCCTGCACTGGATTAGTGGTATGTTGATATGGATCTCGTTCTCCTGCTTGGAAATTTATTCTACTGAATAATAATTATCAATCATCTCTTCACTTTGAATTACAATCCCATGAAATGTATTAACACTCAGCCATCAACTGATAATGAAGGTTGAGCTTAAAATTTACTGCATACAGACAATTACGTCTGGTAACTGCTACAGTTAGTGGCAGTGAGTAGCACATTTGTACTGTCCCAGTACACTTTTTGTAGCAAGTTGTATATCACACTTTTCCTAGGATGGAGTTTATCACACATCAGTGGTTTTTCACACTTCCTGGGGAGTTGTTATAGGTGTAAACATGTCACCAAGGGTAGGTGTCTTATATTTTGGAAAAGATAATATCTACAAGGCAAAGATAACAGTTATCAACTATATAAAAATGCATATTTTGAATCAGTCATATTCGATATAAACAATGCAACAAAAATCTCCTGTAATATAACAATAACATCTTAAGATGTTGGATACATTTGACCCCATAGCTCACGCACTTCAAAGATGATTACAAACTAATCTTTCACTAATGATGGAAGCCAGAAGATAAGATCAATTAATTTACTACAATCCTATTGATTACATATTGTAGTATAACATATCTTGTGACTATGTTTTTAATTCATAAAGTTACAAGACTATTTTGCACATGTGTTTTACTGATCCATGAGCTGGATACTAATGGTCTAAGGCCAGGATAGGAGGCTACTGAAATTCAAATATCACTGAATACTCTTAAGATTGATATAAAGAAAGATCACTAGTATTTCCTACACAGGAAGATCACTATGGATTCTTATGCAATATGATGTTATGTGATGCAATAATGCCATACTGTATGCACTTCTGAAGATATGTAGTAACTATGGATGATTTACAGACACAAAACACCAATTGATGGATGATTTATGTTGACTGTTGATTGATGGATGATACATGACTCACCCTGGCCATGGTTGATGGATGATTGACAGATCAGTGATTGACAGCTGATGGAAAATGGCACAAAAACAACATTGAGATGACTCATGTGCTGAGGACTCCCATCTGATAAAAGTGTTGTGAAATTATACTATTGCTGTGATAGTAAGATCTGGTAAAATGCACTCATCAGGACTATTGGCTGTCATTTGGAGAAAACAAAAATTACCCTGAAGGAATCACATCTGATAATTGTTATCCAGACAGGCATGAATATAAATACAAATGCTGACATCACCAACGCTGAATTACCACATTACATCATCAAGATTATATTATCCGAATTGCACCATCAGCTTCTCAACTTACTGCTGAAACAACAACAGCATCAATTCTCCCAAGCTTTGAATCCAGATTTTCTCTCTCTAAGTCTCAGTGGCATCAGTATATATACCAAACATTGAGGATACTAAAGTGTGAAGTGAATCAGTGATGTCTGCAGGATGCTTGCACTGCTTGCAGGATAATTTTGCCAGGATAATTCTGCTGGAATAATGTTAGCAGGATGAAGCTGTGATGTCATAATTAAGTTGTCAGACATGCCCCACCCCTTGCACTGCTGACAATCAACTAATCATCGCCCATGCTGCTGCTTCTGCTGACTGGTTCTGCTTAGGCTGCTGCTAAGCCATGAGTAGGATCACCAAGCGACTGCTAGGATGTGTCTACCTTCTGCTAGTTTTTATGCTCTTCTTAGCAAGTGGCCAAGTGAAGAGACGAAAAACCAAAAAAGGTAAGACCGTCACGTCAGAAATTTCCTTTAAACTCTTAACCTAATGAACGCTTGCACTTTTAAGTCGAAGTTCCGCAATTTATCCCAAGCATACTCAAACACCCAAAGTTACAAGCATATTCGATGATCAGGCTCCGCAGCCTTTGCCATGATTTTCTACGCATCAACCAGCATGTGAGAACATTGAAGCACAGAAAAAGAAAAACAATAAGTTCCACAAGGCATTTATGAATGAAAGACGGTCTTATTTTACATTGAGCTCCAACATCTATAATTATAATCTGTACACTCGTGAAAAATTTGGCAAACATACAGGGAGCCTAGTACAATATGCACCCCAAAAATGAAACATCCTAAATCAATATTTGCATTTGAAATAATATCATTAAAATGCCAATTGCTTTCTCAAATTGTTTAATAGTTTGAAATGGATAGGTAATAAATATATAATGCCTGTATCAGAATGGTTTCTGCAAATTGGTTCTGTGACTCTTTTTTAAAACTCCTTGCATTTATTCGAAAAATGGTGCTCTGATATAATGCTTGAATTTGGAGCTTGATGTCAGATGGACAAGCAAGATGTCATGCTCTCAGCTTAGATTTGGAGCTTGATGTCAGATGGACAAACAAGATGTCATGCTCTCAGCTTAGATTTGGAGCTTGATGTCAGATGGACAAGCAAGATGTCATGCTCTCAGCTTAGATTTGGAGCTTGATGTCAGATGGACAAGCAAGATGTCATGCTCTCAGCTTAGATTTTGAGCTTGATGTCAGTTGGACAAGCAAGATGTCATGCTCTCAGCTTAGATTTTGAGCTTGATGTCAGTTGGAGAAGCATGATATCATGCTATCAGCTTCATGTCGCAGCTTGGACAACTGACCAATTACAGGCCAGGACCTCATGATGTTAATGCTCAGGAGTGAAAAGTAGACTTCCTTTTTTTTACAAAATTTATCAATTTAAATTAATGCAGTGATCAACAAAACAAATTCTATTGATCCCAAGCATAATATTTTAACTGGCTCTGAACAGTCTACTACAAATTAATTCATTGCATTGTACTGGCACCAATTTACTGAACCATAATTCACCTGCTCTTAATTCAAGATGCAGACTGCACAATCACCACAAGACAGATTTACTTGGCAGTCATAGGTTGCACATAACTATTTGTTCTGCAAGTTAGAAGCTGTCAGCCATACATGCTTGTAAGCTTCTTGCAGAATTCCAGGAGTATGAATGAAGACCTATAGGCCTCTCTGGCTATCACTCTGACAGATTAGAGGCCAGTGGGATGTCTTCAGTTTTCAGGAATTCCAGCAGCAAAAACTTGTTACTATCAGCCACAGTCAACATCAGGTAGTTTATACCATTGGCCCATTGAAAAAGGTTACTGACACAGTCTGAGAAGCAGTTGTGAAAAATGCAATCATATGGTGTTGAGAGATGGGCCCCTGCCAGCTCAGACCAGCTCATGGCTGCAAACAGCTGATTGTGAAGGGCTGGATTTCACCCCATGTTACATTGTAGTCACCTATAGTACTCCTAGTGTAAAGTTTCCCATGGTTGTGAGCTGTTGCTTCTAGGCTTGCAATTTCTCACAAAAAACCCCCTCTCTTAAAAAGTTGTCATAAAAACTTAAGAAAACTTTTCACACTCCCTCAGTTCATACGATTATGAACTTCATGAGCTGAAGGCTGGCTGGCTGGAGGTGTGCAATTTTTAACAAGTTTGATGTTCCATGGCTGGCCCAATGATTAACCAAGTAAACCAAGTGTCTGGCTTTCTATTGACTTATCTATTAGAGCCAACTGCACTGAATATAGTTAATAGAGTCTAATAGTATTAAGATACAATTCACACCTTATTTTGTCAGTTAATATAATAACTTAATAAGCACCAAACAAAGCTATAGAAGAGGCTAAGGAGACCCTACCTTGAATCCTACTAAAGAGAGAACACAGATACCCCTATTTTCAGTGAAATCTTTCATTGAATGGGTGGTTATTATTCTTTCATGATAGCTGGGTGGTAGTGGTCAGAGGCAAGGCCTACCCCGCTGAAGGTCTTTGCCTGCAGGGGTCGAAGCCGCGGTGCCAGTGGGGAACTCACAATTTAAATTTTCAGTGGACCCTCCAGAGCAAAATGCCAGCCGGATGTCGTACGAATGTGATGTTATATTGTATCAGTGTCTGAGCTGGGCAAGGAAAAGATCCTCGAATGGGATAAATGTGTAACATGTTGAGGACTTCCACTCTCTCTTCAATCTCATCAATCAACCCTCATCTATCTATTTAACTAACTAACTAACTAACTAACTAACTAACTATCTATCTATCTATCTATCTATCTATCTATCTATCTATCTATCTATCTATCTATCTATCTATCTATCTATCTATCTATTATGTTTTCTGCAAGACTTAAAAATTAATCTTTTCATTAAATATTAAAACTTTAACCATGTTATGTGGCAATACATAATACATTGTACACATTTATGAACTACAGAGCAACAATAGATGATTCATCTGAGGCAACTTTGTGCATCTATCGATTTGTCAAAATAAAAATTTCTCGCAACATACTCAGAGGTAGCTTCGTACTTCTGGGACTTCTCCGCCTGACAACCCATGTTACACAAAAGTTAATTGCGGAGTTGGCCCCCTGGCACCTACCCTTAATGATTGCAAAGAAAATATATTAGCTCTTTTCATCAATGATACTTATGTACCACACTGGGGTCTGTAACTCTCCATGCTGATTTTGTGAGATATGCAGATGAAAAAATAAACTATTGCTTGATCTGTCAGTACCATTACTTTCTTTCTTCTTTGCTGATGTTGTGTGTGACAATCCATGTGCATCTCAAGTAAACACAAATAAGGGGTTGCACATCCTAGCAATGCCAAGTGAAGAAAGTGGTGCACTCCTAAGAAATTCTTACCAAATTGGTGGCAGTTGTTTCGTTTTTTCTCAGGTTGTGTTTGATCTATGACCTTAAAATATGCACACAATCTGGTCACTAATATCTTGCATTTTCACATCCACAAGCCACAGTCCATTTTACATCATGATAGGAGAGTTTTCCAAAGGGCTTTCAACATTCATCTTAACAGGCTAACATTGACTAGCAACAAATGTTATGATGTGCTCAGATTTACTAATATGTTGTATTTTGTATTTTCAGTTGACGCTTGCGCAACAGGCGAAAATGACTGTGATAAAGATGCCTTCTGTTTTAATACGAGACGCTCATATCGATGTAGATGCAAACACGGATTCTATGGCAACGGAAAGATTTGCATTGGTAAATAACCTTTTTTTTAAATATTATTTTATGAAATACTCTGCTATCACTACTTCGCCATCCGGCCAGACTAAACTAATTGTAAAATCCAAGGCAAACCTGATTGTGCATGAAATATGCCTTCAAATCAATCAAATATTCCCATAAATGATCACAGCCAATTAGTGAATTAGCCAGCCTGAGTATCGTTTACCCCTGCTGTTGTTTCCCAGTATAAATTATCTCTTAACGAAACTGCACTGAATTTGATCCAACATTTTATCAAAGTTATGTCCCTGGTGAATCCTGTGAAAATATTGAAAAAGTGAATTAAAAGATGTACATTGTAGCCATCATGTAATAATTCAATGCCACAAAACTCAACAGGACAAATAGGATTCCAGATCACCTTTTGTAAATGGTGAGAGGTTTGACATTGGCTTTACAGTTTGTCACGTCAGGCAGAGGACAGACGTTTGGCCAGATATCTCAGCAACCACAAGCCCCACAGGAGAAATACACATACCTATGTATAGCTCAGCTCTGTTTTAATATGAATATCTCATTTTTGTGATGTTTTGGTGCCGTTTTTGTCCGATATTTGCCAATTTATGAAAATGGCAGTCCAATTTCGCAAAATGTTGACATTTGTGATGCCACCAATCTGACACACAATGGGCAATGACGTCATAAAAGTGCACCACAGTGCCACCCCAGACTTTGTTCTACTCAAATTTGTATCAGCAGATCCACCAATCTCATTGCATTGATTTTCATGGACTGTACAAACAATGCTATATTTCTGTCTCAATGCTTGACGCGACAAACTGTAGTTAGGAGCCTCAAAAGGAATGATTATTTTGTTTGCCTGTTCAGAGTCACAGCTATATCGATACAGTGCTGCTTACATGTAGGTATAGGTTAGTGAAATTGGGATGTTTTGCCATTGAGTCAACGCTAAATATGCCAGACTAAACTGCTTGTGGAAACATGGATCCTCAATGGAAGAGACAAAAACATATTGGGTTACAAAGGTGGGTTTGTCTGGAAATGGCTGCCAATTTTCTTTTCTGTACTCAGTCTTACATATGGATGAAAGTCTTTGACAAATGAAACAAATACTCAGTAAATGTATGTGATTTTAATGGGAAGGAGTTCACTTACTTATCAAAGATCTTGACCCATAATATATTATGTAATTATTTGTAGAGGAAGTAAAACTGGCAGCTTTTTGTGTCCCATGTACCTCAAATATCAACTCTTTATGTCCCCATTTGTTTTCACCTCATCAGACACTAATCCATGCTTCCACAAGCAGCTTATTTCAGGATGTCCAGCATTTAATTGGGTCAATAACAAAGCATCATCCACTTTACTTACTTACAAGCAGCACTTCAAATACACTCCTGCTCATAAATATGGAATATTTTTTTGGAAAAAAAGTGTCAAATAAACATAAATTTCAGAGTGTGAATGTAAGCAAGGTCCATTGTAAAGGTCAAGTCATCTTCTCTAATCACTCTTTGAAAGCCTCAATTAGATTTTTTGCAAGAATTTTAAATTTTTGGTTGAATGCTGCTGTAACTCTTGCTGGGGTTAACGCTCCAGTATGCGTTTTAAACGACAGCATGTTCTTCCTTGTAGTGGTCATTGGAAGTAATTGCCATTGAATCAGACCATCATGTGCTCCAGCAGAAGTTGCTGAAGTTGTCAATTTCAATGGAGAATGTTGAAGTATTCCATATTTATGAGCAACGGTGTATATGTATAGGCATATCTGCCTGATAACTGAGTAAGTTATAACCAATATGTAACAACCATTTTCTCTTTCCACAGATGAGAATGAGTGTGAGTATGAGAACGGGGGCTGTGTCCATTCCTGCACCAATATGGCGGGCAACTTCACCTGCAACTGTAGAGAAGGTTTCCAGTTGGATAGAGATGGTTTTAATTGTATAGGTAAGCAGGATTTTAATCAGATAATTATAGCGGTTCCTTGCTGATGGTAGTACCGTAGAACGGGGTTAAGTTGGCATGCCAGGGGAAAGTTGGCAACCTAATTTACTCCAGTAAATGGCAGAAATGCCAACCTTCCTCACTGGCGCACGCAGGAAACTTAGCATTTCTGCCATTCAGCGGGGCTAAATTAGGTTGTCAACTTCCCCCTGACGTACTGCTCACTTAACCCAGTTCTACGGTAACTCTTTCATGTAAAGCATAAAGCCTTCACATAGGACCCAGATTCAAATCCTGATCTTGGATTTGCCAGTGCTGCCGATATTTGGTGACTGGCAGACTCATGTCCCATCTAGCCTAGTGTTAAGAAGGGTGGGGTACACTCTAAAAAATGTCAGGACAAAATTGGTTTTATAGATTCAAAATGGTTTTATGAAAAACCAAATTTCAATGCAAAACCAACATGGATTTTTAAAAAAATCCATGTTGGTTTTTTGCATTGAAATTTGGTTTTTCATAAAACCATTTTGAATCTAAAAAACCAATTTTGTCTGAAATTTTTTAGAGTGTAACAGAGAAACCTCCTGCAGGAAGAGCAAAGGGGTTCCCGGTTCATGGCTCGATGTTTAATTCACACCAGTACCAGATTGTTTGGAAGCTTAACATGGGTTTTCCTAAAGTGGTTACATTTAACTTCTATAACTTTTCTTCTAACCATGCTACTGGTAAAAAAATTAATGATGTAGTAAGGTGAGTTCAGTTAACTAAAATTAGTTATCTAAGTCATGTTCAACATTGATACAATATCAGTAAAATGACCAAACCATTTCAGGATAACCCGTGTTAAGCATTCATACAATCCGGTGATGGAATGGATAATACTCCTGCCTCCGAAGATGGAAACTGGGGTTTTTACTGAATTTCTATGTGTATGTTTTCCAACCTGCTACGTATAATTTTAGATGTATTTAATTGGTTCATGTATCCATGTACTCATATAGTACTGGTACGAACCAACATACACCTTGTTGTAAAGTTTCCAATTAACTTTTTGGGAAATAACTTACTTGTGAACAGACTAACACATAGTCAAATAAAAAGATATATATTAATTAAGAATCAATTAAAAAAATAAGTGATTCACAACTTTTTTGGTTTTTTTTCCAGATGTAAATGAATGTTTTATCAATCGTGGAGGCTGTGCCCACCAATGTATCAACTCTTTAGGGAGCTACGAATGCAAATGTAATGCTGGATACTCACTCAACCCTGACGGAAAGGGATGCACTAGTAAGTATTCATTACAGGATTACATGCTTACTTTTAAATTTACCTTTTTTCAAGCAACATATTTGAAGTAAATTCATGTTATTTGCCGACCAACAAGCATTGTGGGTGACTTGTAGTAACAGACAGATACCTTGTGAAAAACTAATAGTGGCAGTGTGAAAAACAAGAAGCGATTTATGTGACAAACCAACTTAGTTGTGACAAACAAGTAGTTATAGAACGCAAACAAGCAGTGTTGGTGTGACAAACCAATTTAGTTGTGACAATGAAGCAGTGATGGTGTGACAAACCAACTAAGTTGTGACAAACAAGCAGTGATGGTGTGACAAACTTGGTTGTGAAAAATTGCAATGAATGTGTGACAAACTAACTTAGTTGGGACAAACAAACGCAAATGATGTGACAAATACTTATGGTGTGTCAAACAAATGCATATGTTGTGTCAGACAAATGCATATGGTGTGACAAACAAATGCAAATGGTGTGACAAACACATATGGCATGACAAACAAATGCATATGGTGTGACAAGCGCATATGGTGTGAAAAACACATATGGTGTGTCAAACAAAGGCATATGGCGTGACAAACAAATGCATATGGTGTGTCAAACGAATGCATATGGTGTGTCAAACGCAGATGACGTGACAAACAAATGCATACGGTGTGACAAACAAATGCATACGGTGTGTCAAACAAATGCATACGGTGTGACAAACAAATGCATACGGTGTGACAAACAAATGCATGCGGTGTGACAAACAAATGCATGCGGTGTGACAAACAAATGCATGCGGTGTGACAAACAAATGCATGCGGTGTGACAAACAAATGCATGCGGTGTGACAAACAAATGCATGCGGTGTGACAAACAAATGCATGCGGTGTGACAAACAAATGCATGCGGTGTGACAAACAAATGCATGCGGTGTGACAAACAAATGCATGCGGTGTGACAAACAAATGCATGCGGTGTGACAAACAAATGCATGCGGTGTGACAAACAAATGCATACGGTGTGACAAACAAATGCATACGGTGTGACAAACAAATTCATATTGTTTGACAAACAAATGCATACGGTGTGTCAAACAAATGCATGCGGTGTGTCAAACAAATGCATGCGGTGTGACAAACAAATGCATGCGGTGTGTCAAACAAATGCATGCGGTGTGACAAACAAATGCATGCGGTGTGACAAACAAATGCATGCGGTGTGACAAACAAATGCATGCGGTAAGTAAATACATCCGATATGAAATAACAATAAGGAAATAAAATACAAAATGACTCGAGACCTGGGCGGCAATTTTGTGGCTAATAAGCCCATTTTTTGGAATTAAACGATTTGTCAAATTTTAAGAGCTGTTTAGAGGGCAATAGGAGAGAAGAAAAAAGGAGGAAAAAAAAGGAAAATTTTAAGAGGGAGAAAAAAGGGAGAGGAGGGTGGGTGCTGAGAAGAACGCGACCCGAGGAAGCGGGAAAGAGGGTTTATAAAGGAGACTAGAGGAATTCACAGCTACGAAAAGCTGTGAGACTTAGCGAGAGCCCAATGGAGAAGGATACAGAAAGGGAGACAGCTTGGAATCGGATAAAAGAGCTTTGGAAACTGAGGAAACACAAAAATGAGAAGAACACCTAGGTCAAGTTGCCATACGGCGAAAAATGCGCGGCAGCAAACCATAGCCCTCCGCCCAGCTTCAACCAACCTTAGTACGCACTAAGCTACAGTTGAACCGACCGGACAGAGGACAAAGACACACAATTATATAAGAATGGCCGCTGTGCCGTTTATTGGCAAATTCGAAAAACACACAAATCATTCATACATCACATTCATACGACACAAAAAGACAAAACACACACAGATAGAGAGCACCTACCGCTCTGGACCAGCCAAAAACCACTAGTCCAAAAGCAGTAGGTGTGACGGGAAAGGGGGGGTGAAGAGAGGTGAAAGGAAAGAGAGTAAATAGGAGTGAGGTGAAAGTAGTGAGGTGCAGGTGCGGAGGCCAGGTGAAGGGGAAGATGAGGTGACAGGAGAAGATGAGAAGAGTAGGGGGGAGTCAGGGGACCAGACGCTTCGATAGGAGAGAGTGGGCGTCTGGGTGGGGCCTCATGTACCCAGTGTAGGCCTGGGATTTCCAGCGTCCGAGGCGCTGTATTTCGGGACCTGAAAAACCCTGGGCAGAAGCTTGGGTGGCGGCGCCTGCTCGAAGAGAATGTGAAGAAACACGAGACGGATCAAAGCCTAGCCGAGATAGAATAACTTTAATGGCTGTATTATAGAGGGGATAGGATAATGGATCCCCAGAAGATAGAAGAAAGAGGGGATGATGAGGAAGCGATGGAAAGGAGGAGAAGAGAAGGTGCAGGATGCAGGGGGCGCAGACAGGGTTGCCAGAGCAGCCGATGGAGACGGTGAAGCCCTGAGGGCTAGTTTTTGACGACGGGGCTGTATATCTTATTAGAAAGACTGGGGAGACGTCAAAGATGATAGAAGAGCGAAGAGGGAGTAAACCTTGCTGAAGATCAGCACAGAGTTCGGAGGCCCGAAGACACCCGAAAAATTGGAGCACCAGAGCAGATGCGACCACGAGATGGTCACGAGTAAAGAAGAGGGATCTAAGCATGGATTCTAGAATGGGGAAAGTGATAGGAATAGGTTGTGAAGGAGGGGGTTGATTACGAGTGAGGGCTCGAACAGCGAGCTGAAGCCGAGGTGACCAAATAACAGGTTCAGGGAAACCCAGGGATAGCACCCAGGCCCTGAGGCCGGACAAATAAGACTTAATGGTTCTCACAGATAAAGATTGAGAAGAAAGATGGGCTACGAACCTCAACAAATTACACTCGAGCAAAGGGAGGGGCTGGAGAGAATGAAGAGAGGCGAATGAAGTGTATCTTCTAACTGCCGTGGCATAAGAAGCTCGGCTTTTGGGTGCCCAGCCGGCCTGGATGAGGTTTTCAGCTCGGTCGTCGAGTCCTGCAAGAAAAGAAGAGGGGTTTAAGAGGGGGAGAAGAGAAGAGACTAGTTAGAGCGGGACATGAAGGAGAGGTCAGGCCAGGTCATCGCCGGAGAGGCAGTGGGGTTTCTGGCCCTGAAGAGGTCGACTCGGCCCCGACTCAAGTCGTCTGCATCTATATTATCGTGGGTCGAAATATAAACGGGGGCCACAGTGAGATTAAAGAGTTCGACAGTTAGAAACCAGTGACGCACGAACCACATCAGCTCTTTTACCGGGGAATACGACCTATTCAAGATGTAACAAACTGTCGTATTGTCTATATGAAAGATGATGGAGCGACCCCTGAGCTGTGGACCCCAAGTAAGAAGAGCGGCGAGAGCCGCATGGAACTCCCGCCAGTTGATGGAAAATGAAGTAAGATGGGCGAGGGAGCCGGAGTAGAGAAGAGAAAACCACTCAGAGCCACAGAGGGCGCCAGCGGCGAGACCGCTAGCGTCTGAATAGATATGCACAGGGTCATTCCAAGAAGGGTTAAAATAAGACAGACCATTGTGGGAACGAATACAACGAACCCACCACTCCAGATCAGCTAAAGCTTCAGAAGTAAGACGAATGGAGTGGTGCAAGGGACCCACAGAGTTGGAGACCTGATAGAGACGGCCTAGGAAGGCCCTGCCATTACGAATGACCCTGGCAGCAAAGGAGCATCGGCCAATGATGCTCAACAGACGGCGTTTGGAGATGGATTTAGAATCCAGCCAGCTAGCGATCTCGGCCCTGAGCTCCACGAGTCTCTCCTCGGAGATCCTGAGCTGACCAAGAGAAGAATCAATAACAATCCCGAGAAACTCAACCACCGGACAGGGGGCTGTTACTTTTGACGGCTGAACAGTAAAGCCAGAAGAAGAGCAAACTGCTAACATTTTGTCCAGATACTGCTGACATTTCTCGGGACTGTCAGCCACCACCAAGAAGTCGTCCACGTATCGCACGACGGAATGAGGGACCCCAGAGTGAAACATAAATTCGAGAAGGGACTCCGCAAAAATGTCAAATAAAAAAGGGGCCGACCTCAAGCCAAAATTAAGAACTTTGGAGAAAAAGAATTTTGGAGAACCATCGAGGCCGGGCCAGGAGAAACCCATCAGGGGCCAGTCAGAAGGAGAAATAAAGACATGCTTATAAGCATCTTTAAGGTCCAGCTTAGCCATGAACACTGGACCTGGGGCAAGTTGTCTGCAGAGACGTGCAGCATCCTCTACGGAAGAATAGGAGAGGGTAAAATCAGCAGGGCTAATCAAGGAGTTTACAGAGCCCTCAAGAGGATAAGACAGGTCATGGATAAGCCGGACCTTAGAGGAATTTCTCTTAAGAAAGGCGCCTAGAGGAGACACGATGAAACAAGGGAAAGGGGGGTAATCAAAGGGGCCTAGTAGTCTACCTGCCTCAAGATCCGAACGTACAATAGCAGAGACCTGCTCAAAATGCTCCAGACTGGAGGGCCAGTTCTTAGAAATAACTTGACCAGGAGGAGGGGGACGACCGATAGAAACGCCCTCGACCAGAAGAGAAAAGATACGAGCAGCCTTGTCCGGGGGGTAGACGAGAGGGAGGTTGGAGGCCCAGTATTCGACATTAAGAGCTGGCTGAAACTGAGGCACTGAAGGGGGCTGAAGTGGATTTGCATCCTGGCTTTTTACAGGACATTCGGGACCCGGGACCTCCACAACTGATGCAGACGTGCTGTCTGTTGCACTGGTCTCCCCAGGGACATTTGTCATACTGGTGCTTGAAGCAGATTTCCCCCCGGACATCTTGGGCTCGGCCGCCCCCCTGGGCTCGGCCGCCACTAGAACCGGCCCCCTTAGTGGGCCGGGCGCCTCGAAAGGGCGCCTTGGGGCACTCGGAAGAGTAGTGATCTAAGGAAAAGCATTTGCTGCATTTTTGGGAGGGCTTGGCAGCATTGGCGTCGAATGTAATAATGAATAGTTCGTGGTCAAGGAGAGAGAAACGAAGAGACCTACCCTGACCAAGACGCTGGCGATGCCTAAGATCATACGCCAGGACATGAGAAGCTTTAAACTTTTGACAAATGTTTATGAGGAAGGCTCTGTACCGAGCCATTTCAGAATAGACACTATAACCGTGGTACCTGACTAATACCATCTCGTAGGCCACCCAGGCCTCGAGCCATTTGAACATAGAATTAATTGATTTTTTGACCTTGCAAGCTTTAATTTGTACATGACCGTTAGCATCTAAGGTGGGTCTTATCTCATCCACCACATCAAACATAGTACAGTTCAGAAAGTCCTCTAATTGGACGAACTCACCCCTTAAGGCCTGAGCGACGACTCGTTGGTCCAGGAATTCAAGGCCCACGTCGAGGGGTATGGCTCTGTCGTAGGTGTCTTGGTGGTGGACTTCGTGACGATAGAAGGCATCAGCTGCTGGTGGTCGGTCGAACGTGGCGGAGCGAGGATCAAATTGGGGGGCACTAGGCCGATTGTCATACGCAGAGTGATGGGGGACGTACGAGGGGACACTCTGAACGGGGGGTGGGGGCTCATGGACGAATCGAAGGGGATCATGAGCAAGACGAGCTGGGTCATATGCCGGTCGAAGGGGGTCATAGGCAGAGCGAGGGGGGTCAGTGCGATAGCCAGGATTGAAAAAGTTAGTTGGCTGTTGGCTATTATATAGAGGCTGGCGCTCAATGGGATTGGGGAGATGGCTGAACATTGAGCGGCTAGGGCCGCTGGATGGCTGTGCTGCCCAGGATGATGTGGCCATAGGGGCACTGCTAAATGTTGAAAATGGTGGGGCACTGACCCCTGGCATATGGCTCGAATTATAGATGTTGGCAGAGCATGTAGGGACTTGACTTGCCGAGCAAAATAGGCTAAACGGGGCTTCATGATTGGAACGAAAGCCTGATGGAAAGTTAGAATAGCCCGAGCTGCCAAAGGTGGGGCGATATTCTGCGCCGAATACAAAGGGAAAACCACTGGATGTGGTTAGAGTCGTGGCATTGAAGCCCGAAGCGCCGGGATTACCAAAGGCAGCGCTGGTGATATGTGGGGGCTCTGAGCTTGTACTAGCCAAGGTATTAAGGGTCGATACGATAGCGTTCGTAAGAGCTAAGGCTGGGTCAAAAGACGCACCTGTACTAGGCGTGCCGCCTGGGGATGCTGGATTGCTCATTACGACTGGTGGAGCTCTGACGGGGGATGTGTCGCCCAGTTGGAGACGAGGGGGGTAACGTGACGGCGAGCCGTCTGGGGACGAAAAAGGAAGAGAGTCACCTGATCCCTCGTAGTCAGCGTATGATACGGTTGTGCGGTTGCGAGTGGGACGAGTATTCTGGATGGCTTGAAGGTATAGCGTTGGACAGCGTCGCCCAGTTGGTCCTTCGTGTCTCTTCACGGGTAGTCGACACGCTGTGCACTTGGGCTTCGTCATGAACAGTCTGTAAAGAAATCAAAGTGAGTAACTGTTCATATGACGGCTCTAAGGCCAACGAAATAGCAATGAAATTGACGTGGGCAGTACTTAGAAGGGTCTGCTCTCGCTGTCGACGAAATGTTCCGTTACATTAATCGACTGAATGAAAAGTTCTGTGGTATACAATTAAGCAGGAAACGAGCTCACCCGGTGTTTTATCGATGCAGTGAGCGAGCTCACTTGGTCGTCAGAGAAGATAGAAGACTGTAGACGAAGATTCTGGCGACGACTTGGCATGAAGAGGAATACACTTGAGTGAAGCCCGGGATCTGCGTTGGGTGGAGAATTAGTTGAACCACTTGACTTGAACTTGGTATACACGGAACTTGAATGCAGTGCAAGGACCCTGGAGACTCAGAATACACTTGCGACCTCCGTTATTGGGACAACTTAAAAGTCCAATAACTGGTCAATCTCACCACGGGGGAACCAGGAGACCGACGTGGGCTCGAAGAATCGCTGCCGTGGCAAGCCTGTCGCGCCCGATGAAAAATGATGAAGGTGCTTATGAAGTGCAGAAGTGCAGAAGTGCCTGGCCTCAGTGACTTGTTGCCTGGCTGAAGTGCTGAGAAGAACGCGACCCGAGGAAGCGGGAAAGAGGGTTTATAAAGGAGACTAGAGGAATTCACAGCTACGAAAAGCTGTGAGACTTAGCGAGAGCCCAATGGAGAAGGATACAGAAAGGGAGACAGCTTGGAATCGGATAAAGGAGCTTTGGAAACAGAGGAAACACAAAAATGAGAAGAACACCTAGGTCAAGTTGCCATACGGCGAAAAATGCGCGGCAGCAAACCATAGCCCTCCGCCCAGCTTCAACCAACCTTAGTACGCACTAAGCTACAGTAAAAGCAAGAAACTAGCAGCAATGGCGTGACAAATCCAGGGTATACTTTACTAGGTCTTTAAAATGCTACTCACTTACTAACTTCCCTGTAACTTTCAGGGGGTACAATGTGTTCTGGGAAACTTGGCTGTGAGCAACATTGTCTGAGCGTTAACAGAGGATTGCGCTGTTCCTGTCGACAAGGCTACCGACCACATCCAAATGGAAGAGACTGCATCAGTGAGTGAAAATTTTACATAACAATTTATTCCCGTTACAAATATCAGGCTCTCTGATAAATTGTGAAACAATGTATGGTTGAGTGTCGTCTGAGAAGATTCTGCAGAAATTATGACAAGTAAAAAATATTCAGATTTGCTCTTGGGGGAAAAATCTATCAATATCTTACCCAAGTTGTATCTTCATAGTCTATTTGTCTTGATTTCAGAGACCTGTGCAGTGGGCAATGGAGGGTGCCAGCATAAATGTGTGGACGGTCATGATGGTCCCCTCTGCAGCTGCCACGACAAGTACAAACTGAGTGAAGACGCCAGAACCTGTTTACGTGAGATTCTTACTAAATTTATCCCATTTCTCGTCCAATGTTTAAATACTCGAATTGATTTCTAACAAAGAATTTAATACAGCTCAAAAACATGTCTGCGATGCAAGTTCAAATACCATGTAAACATCCAAAACACGAGAAAATTGACAGCCATTTGTATCCCATAAACTTCAGATATAATCCTTGTGACCAAAAATACATTCATCTCATGGGGATTAGAATTCTTGCTTCCATGAGCAGTTTGGTTGAGGATGTTTGGCATTGACCCAATGGCAAAACATCATCCATTTCACTTACTTACAGCTGGCACTGTAAGTTCTTATAAAAATATCCCAACCTATTTTTCAGTTAACAAATATTCAATAGTACAAAATACTAAAAGATGTACATGTAGGAAAGAGTATGATGGTATCACTACTCATTTATCTTTGAATCAGACATCAAAACATTAGAAGGATTTTATCATTGCCTCTTTTAATGTTTATCTTGCAGCCAATCGAAAAAGGGGGATAAAATAATTGGCATTGACAAGTTCATTTACTGGATTTGCGGCATTCAGTCTAGCATTAGCTGCCATTCAGTGCAACTGTCAAACTTAGTTTTGACATTCTCTTCTTTCCAACTGATTTTTGGTTGTCGAAACACGAATGGATCTGGTAAAAAACTGGGAGTGGGGGGGGGGGATTTGATTTCACCCTGAATTTTTAGTCAATTGACTTCCTTTTTTGTCCTACCAACCAATTAAAAGTTTGAGAAGATCTAAGAGGCTAAAATAAATTATTAAAAAAAAATATATATTTGAGGTAAATTGCAATATAATACACTAAATAGACACTCCTGGGAAAAAAATGACCTTAGTAGAATTTCACATTGTTTCAATAGACAACAACAAGTTTCATATCCTGTCAGCCAATCAAAACCAACATTATCTTGGTATGAAAATGCCTTTCTTTTTGACTAATGATGTTAATGAAATAAGACAAAAATTCACGCAGTTGTGAGGAAGTACAGGCAAAAAGACTTTTTCTGCTCAAAGAGTCAAAAGGAAAAGCAATTCCATACAAAGATAATGTTGCTATTGATTGACTAACAGGAAATGGAGCTTTGTTGTTATATATTTCCCATAGAAATCAGAGCCTATTGAAATGAAATGAAATTCTAACATCCTTTTTTTGCCCAGGGGTGTTGACAAAAGAAGACAAAACAAGACAATACATACAGAATAATATTCTCCACCGCTCTTCTCAGTCTTCTGCAAGCAACAAAGTAGACATTGTAGCAGAGATCAATATGGGATTTCCCCCAGTAGTCCCAGACAGTGGCAATTTCAAGATAGTCCTTATCAAACAGCTCTGTAGTCTCAGCAGCCTTAGGTTGGACAATTTGATGAAAATGATAGCAGCCATTTAACGTAGTCAGCCCCAGAATCAGTCATGAGATCCCATAGGCTGCTTAAGGCAAGGATGTTATTGACTCGAAAGGCTATTGGTTTATCGCTATTGGTTCATCTATGGTGTGTCGTATGGTTCTTCTACACACCGTCAATTGTTTGTCTGTGGCTTACCCATAGTTTGTCCATGGTCTGTAAATAGATTTTCGATG
Source organism: Platynereis dumerilii (assembly GCA_026936325.1). Taxonomy (NCBI): domain Eukaryota; kingdom Metazoa; phylum Annelida; class Polychaeta; order Phyllodocida; family Nereididae; genus Platynereis; species Platynereis dumerilii. Next base: position 34,822,932 of record JAPTHN010000010.1, read on the forward strand.
GTTTGTAAATAGACAGGTTTGTCTCGATAGAGTGCCTATGGTTGATAGTTTCTGGTAAATGTCTATGATTTATTAATGGTTTACATTTTATTTCAGATTTCCTCGGTTTGTCTATATTGTATAAACCCGACTGTACATTCAAATTTAATAGAACTAGCATAACTCAAATCTATATACCTTGTTTTCCTTATACTCTTCGCAATAGATATGATACCTAATAGAAACTACAGCTTAATTTTAGATATGATGTATACATTATGTCCAACTTGCCAGTGATTGGGTAGTTTACCCAGCTGTGGCATGGGGCTAAGAGCATGACATCTTGCTTGCCCATCAGGCATCATTCAGGCATCAAGCTCACAATTCCTCCAAAGATGGAAATCAAGATTCAACAACAATTTCTACATATCAATTGCAAGGAGCATAACTGGCTCTCAGCCATAGAAGAACATAGATAGAAGAAATGCCATATTATCATAGGTTAAAACTTCTCTGCCATGTTCCATCTATCCAGTATCCCTCATAATGAGAACTAAATTCATGTTTGTTGTTAAGACTGCGTATGACAAAAGTTTTCAACTATTTGTTGAAACTCTGAGTAAAGCTTTCTCTTTTAAATGACGTTACGGCAGGGTCAGGCGTTATCTGGTCTCATCCCGTTTACAGGATATGTTAACCACTAACAATTTACGACTACTCTTATTGAGTCTTTCGTCTGTGTTCTCTAATTTTTTCAGCAACGTGTGGCGTTCAAAACGGCGGTTGTGAAAGGCGATGTAAGGACACTCCAACTGGACCACAGTGCAGCTGCCCTCCAGGCTACTTGCTGCACCAGGATAGAAAGACCTGTATTGGTAAGTAAATTTTATTTTTAACGTCTGCAAGAGGATTGAGCAACTGTGATTGGTCCGCCCGGTCACAGGACTTTCAGGCCTTAAAAACAAGAGGCCAATCTGATAAATCACATAATGTAAATTGGTGCAATTGCACATTACATAATTTATTAAAATGTTTGCAGTATTTATTACAATCTCTATATTAATCTTTTGGCAGATATCGATGAGTGTTCGAGACAGGATCTGGGCTGCAGCCACGGATGCATCAACACCCATGGGAGCTTTGAATGCATTTGTCCAAAGGGATACAAAGTGCAGACAGACCAAAGAACTTGCATGGGTATGGATATTCCTTAAATTTTTTTTGGTGTGAAGCCATCTTGGAACCAATGCCTCAACCCAACCATATGTAAAGGAGATCACTTTGCCTTGCACAATCTTTGCAATTGTATAATTCTAACAAGAAAAGGCTGCAGTAACTTAGTTATTATGACTTTCACATGTAATGTAATTCTTCACATTTCAGATATTGATGAATGTGCACTGAACACAACATGCGAACAAACTTGCGTTAATACTCCCGGAAGTTTCGACTGCCTCTGCCGAGAAGGGTATCAGCTCTATGGGATTACTCACTGTGCTGGTAAATATCTAAATATAATATTAAAAGAATAAGTGCTCAACAAGGCAATGCAAATTAATCATAACTTGGTTCTTACATGGTTTTTATTGATATATGATGTCTTGGTGGACTACTCAGACATACTAAGGTCATGGAAATTATGAGAGTGCCGGTTGTTGTATGGCTGACATTGAACGTAGCTGCACTTGACTATGACTCCATTGATATTCATGGACAGACAATTGAAGGCACAACAATCATGCTGGACAAGCCAGCCATTCACAGAGCTATTGAAACATCATGTGTGACAGAGATTCATAATGTTTCATTTTTTACATGTCCAAGAGATGTTTTGTATACTGAGTAGGTTTTGCACTGGTCAATATGGTGTGCACATCTTGATTCCACTACTTGACTACTACTGTTGGCAATACTCTTTTCTTTGCCCGGAAGATTCACAAGACACTGCATGGTGAAATCTCAAATGATCTATGTAAATTTACTAAACTAAATCAGAGACAAGTGGCAGGTGTAGGGCAAGTTAAGGATGTATTTGGCAAACTCATTGAGACAGTTCAACTAGGCTTGCAAACCACACCAAAAAAAAAAAGAAATAGACTTCACCATTTTTTTACCTTGCATACATGTTCTGTGCTAAATTGCTTTGGGTTTACTCCATGAATATCTATGGAGTCAGAGTCAAGTGTTCCAACCACTGTCAATCATACAGCAATCGGAACTTTTCATGATTTCCATGACCTCAGCATGTCTAACTTATCCACCCACATGCCAATAAAACCATAATACCATTTACGCTAATTTCTGTTTCCTAATCCAGATAAAGATGAGTGCTCTGCAGACAATGGCGACTGCGGTCATTTGTGCGAGAACGTTATTGGAACGTTCAAGTGTGGTTGTCGCCAAGGTTACAAACTCCATGACAACGGCAAAGATTGTGTAGGTAGGAATTGTTTCTTGCAGACTCCATAAATTAATTCATAATATTGTACTCCAATAAGTTTCTTGTTTCCTAATAAGTGTGAAGCATTGTGTTTTTGCTCTACCAGTCTTTTGGGTAATTTTGAATTTGAAGTATTTCTTATAGTGTGAAAACGTAATTTGGGTAAAAACAAAAGGAAAAACACTTATTTTCCTCTGTATAGTTCATGAAGGACTATTGACAAATAAAATAATAAAATATATATTTGCCAGTAATATTTCAATACAGGTCTGTCATTGAACACAGTCAGTATATCTTATCAAAGCAAGTCAAAATATTTTTTATTTTTCAAATTATTTGTTTAGCCAATAGCTGTAACAGGTTAAAACCTCCAGTGAAATCAAGCCTAGCCTGCAGAAGACATGGTAGTGATGAAGTTTGTGTTATAACTTGCAATGGCAAGGCAAAATTCACATCTTATGACCAGCCGGAATTCCGAACAACTTGTGGACCATCGACACAATATCAATGGAGTCACGAAAGGGACAATACGACAATTCCCTCGTGTTCTGGTTAGTACAGGAGAATTAAAACTCACAAAATTTTATGTCCAGATGCTCACACTTGGATGCCCGACACATCCGTGCACTTCCTTGCCATTGTACTCTTCGAGACTTTGAGAAATCTATTGTACTACATATATATTTGTGACTCGTTCAGTTTTCTTTCTGTTAAAAGGATTCTTCACATACTAATTCATTAAGTGTCGAAGCTATCTCACGCAACAAAAAGTAATACCAGATTCTCTCCTATTATAATACGAAGTGCCGCAGTAGTTGTAATTACATGTAGTACCCTCTGTCCATGGCCATGTAAGCAACTACAAACAACTTCCTCTTCAATTCTAATAATGATAGATCTCTTACAGAGAAAGTGTCAGCTCCGAAACTGAAGAGGAAGGCGAGGTTTGTCTTCTTCGCCAACCAGTGCACCATGAAGAGAAGAAGCAAACAGGACTTTCAGGAATTCCTCCACAAAGTCCTCAGTGACATGTTCCAAGGTATGAAGCAATTTGTCAAATTATATTTTTCAAGAAATTTACCATCGCCCTGATGCGAATCGCTTGAAAAAAAGGTTGTGCATGTATGTCTCCAAGGAATGAACTTCCTGAAAAGTTCTGCTTCACTGGTCAATTTTTCAGGGTTTTGTTGAAGGTTGGAAAATTGCTGATTTCACCCTTTTTCTTTCACTCATCATTTGATTAGCAGATGATAGCAGAATGGATACTTTTGACTACTGATATTCAAATAATACAATGTACATACAACAGTCCATTATATACCTCCTTGTCATTGGAGTATTGGGTCTATACAGAGGTCCATCTAAACAGTTCAACAAAAATAAGTCCCCCTTTGGATAAACTTGAATATCACAAGGATTCCTTCGCTGATATTTATGTCGGTTGGCTAAATTATAGCCCCATATATCGACTTAACAAGTGTGTATTTATAAACAGTTCAACAAAAATAAGTCCCCCTTTACGAAAACGTGAATATCTCAAAGACCTCTTCTCCGATTCTGGTGAAAGTTGGCCAGTTTGTAGGCCTGCATATTGACAGTCTGCGTGTGTATTTGTAGCTTTATTGCTAAATTTTTGTCTGCGCTAGCAGACCCTGACTGCACATACCCCTCTTTTCAAAAATCCTAAGTTTTGGTTTTTCCAAAAAAAAATTTACCAAAGGTGTTTAAACTCCACTCAGATTACTTGTTATTGCATCCAAGGAACCTAAACTGTAAAACTGTTACAAAAGAAGTCCTTAGTTATCTTCTAAACACGATTGAGAAACAAATTTTATCCAGAAACATGATGAGGTTTATCAAGCTGGTGGCTCCCTCCCATGGTGAAATTGTTCATATCCATTGGAAAAGCCATGGATTTTTGAAAACAGGGGTAGGCTCACTCAAAGGCTGCTGGCTCAGTGAGGAATAATGCCACTGAGCTATAAATACACACTTGTAAAGTCGATATATGGGGCTATAATTTAGCCAACTGTCATAAATATCAGCGAAGGAATCTTTGTGATATTCAAGTTTATCCAAAGGGGGACTTATTTTTGTTGAACTATTTAGCTCAGTGGCATTATTCCTCACTGAGCCAGCAGCCTTCGAGTGAGCCTGCCCCTGTTTTCAAAAATCAATTGCTTTTCCAATAGATATGAACAGTTTCACCACGCGAGGGAGCCACCAGCTAGATAAACCTCATCATGTTTCTGGATAAAATTTGTTTCTCAATCGTGTTTAGAAGATAACTAAGGACTTCTTTTGTAACAGTTTTACAGTTTAGGTTCCTTGGATGCAATAACAAGTAATTTGAGTGGAGTTTAAACACCTTTTGGTAAATTTTTTTTTAAACCAAAACTTAGGATTTTTGAAAAGAGGGGTACGTGCACTCGGGTCTGCTGGCGCAGACAAAAATTTAGCAATAAAGCTACAAATACACACGCAGACTGTCAATATGCAGGCCTACAAACTGGCCAACTTTCACCAAAATCGGAGAAGAGGTCTTTGAGATATTCACGTTTTCGTAAAGGGGAACTTATTTTTGTTGAACTGTTTATAAGTGAGCCAGATGACCGAACTACATCATATCAAATTTCTTTACTTCAGCAAAGAAGAAACTACGATGTGCCCAACTTTGCCGTATTGAAAACATCAACCTTGTCTGCGGCAGCCAGAGGACAAAGTTCCGTCGCATTGCGAGAAGGACTGGCAAAGAAATAGTCCGAGCTGAATTTGACCTCCATATATCACCCCAGGAAGTCTCAAGTATGTACCAATACAGCCCGAGACACAAGATTTATTGCAGGTCTTTCAGCAGTCACTAATATTGTTAATACAATGTGCATTAATGTATAATTATGATATTTGGTTACTAGTTCACCATCTAGACATACATATCCAAACATTTTCATATTTTCTTTTCTTTAGATAAATGTGATGTGGAATGTGTGCGAGACAGAACGGCTCGTCGCCTTAAAAGGACATTGAAAATTCTAAGAAAAGCTATTAACAAGGACCAGTTTTATGTCAGGTATATTTGTTTTTTCCTTCAAAACTTGAGTTGCATGATTTACAATTAGGTTTATAGATTAAATGATCTGAAATTAAGACTTCTTCTGCATATTTCCAAATCCAGTAAATCAGTTTATTATGAAGTTGCTTAGAAGTTATGTGTGTTCACAGTTTGAGCCTCAAACACATAAATGCATTTTTTTCTAGTTTTGAAGGTCATTCCTATGGAGTACCGAGAAAGTCACTGAAGGCTTCCAGATCTGAGGAAACATGTCCTGTTGGGCAGATTTTGGTCGACAAAAATTGTGGTATGTAACGCAGTAATCAATTCACAAAATTGTAGGTATTAAGGACGGAACATTTATTTATTTAATGCTAAGAGGCCACGTATTGGCCTATGCGAGCATGGTGACCACTGTATGATGGATGAGTGATGGTACGGCTGTGAATCTGCCACATACTCTATTATTGCCACATAGGCCTACCAGGGCCGACAAGTAAGAGATTGTCACCATTTTGCCATGTGACAATCTCCCATAATGGCCCCCATCCAGGGCCATTAAAATCATTGTCGGCCCTCTTCCAGGGCCAACAATGAATAATGGCCCTCCATCAGGGCCTCAATGAAATATTTCCAATAACGGCCCTCGGTCAGGGCCGATATGATTATTGTCGGCCCTCCTGTGAGGGAAAAAAAAAATTGGAAAAAAAAAAAATTTTCGCAAAAAAAAAAAATTTCGCAAAAGGCCTATAACTTTCTGAAGTGTGGCAATAATAGTAATAACGAGACTTAGTTTCGGGCAATATGGGATTTTGACAGCCCTCGAGCAGGGCCATTTCAGCCCTCAAGTCTTGTCGGCCCTCGCTTCGCTCAGGGCCGACAATGAACTTTCGGGCTGAAATGGCCCTGCTCTTGGGCTGTCAAAATCCCATATTGCCCTCACAAGTCCCGTTATTGTTATATTAGTTCAGTGATGTGCAGGGTCTGTCAGTTGCTCCAGTATAGAACACTGGATACAACCCCCTCCAGGTCTCATGGGACAGACCTAGTCAAGAGCTATAGCGCTTGATAGGTGCAGTTGCCCTCTGTTGAGTGTCCTATGTTTGAATGCCTTAGGCTGAGTGAAATATAAAATACGGGAATTAAAAAGTGGTTGCCTACATTTTGCGATTCTACTGCACTTGTAATCATAAAATAATTTTGGTTTTCAGTATCTTGCAGCATTGGAACTTACTATAATCTTCAAAAAGAAACCTGTTTACCATGCTCAGCTGGGACATTTCAGGATAAAGAGGGCCAGGTATCCAAAATTTTATATAAGTAAATTTTAGGCCCCATTTTTATTACCTTGGACATAAACTTTAAGAGGTTTTTGGGTTCTAATTCCTTATAATCCATACATTCTCAAAGTTATGGTAACATCTTTTAAAAGACTAAGCAGCAATGTCACTTGGAAAAGTCTAAGCGACAACATGTTTGTAAAAGTTAGAAGTGTGCAGTGCACTGTGCACTTGTAAATTAATTTTAAAAGTCTTTGCCACAATAACATTATGAAAGTCTTAATAGCCACAGTGGTGTTAATTTGGGAAAGGTCGAAGTTGCAGTTCATGCAACTAAAATAAAATTAATCATTATCCTTTGTTAAAGTCACAGTGAATCATTAAAATGGTTCTAAAAGTCTGAATGGCATTTATCTTCTGTGGAAGTCAAACTGCAGTTCTGAGCAAATGCCCATAGTAATTTGTTGAAATCCAAGTTGCAGAATAATTTAATTATAAAAGTATAAGCCAGTGTAAATTACAAGAAAGCTGAATTATTTTTTGTCCTCATTGCAGGTACTTTGCAAACCATGCCCTCACTTGAGGACAGGAGTGGGGATGGTGGGTGCAAGAAATGTCTCTCAATGCGAAGGTAGTTTTTCGTCCTAACATTTTATGATATCGTTATCATGATATAGCAGCAAAATTTCTTTTCAAATAAAAATCCATGCACTTTAGAAAAAAAACTTCAACCTTAGGTGCCGCCAACCTGAACATGATATTTGTTCATGATCTTTCTCTAAAGTCAATCTGACAAAAAGTGGTAAACAAAAATTCATATCGGACAGTACAGGAACTTCTGAACTAGGCAAAGTTTTATTCCAAAGACAAAATTCATCGTCAGGTAGACCCTTTTCGCTACAGCCTAAATTAACCTATTTTTCACAAAATGTTGTTCAATGACTAAATTACCACATATTTTCACAGGACAATGTGAGCCAGGATGGTACTCGTCAGACGGCCACAAACCGTGCAGTCCTTGTCCTCGTGGATCATACCAACCTGACCACGGCAGGACGTCCTGCCGACCGTGTGGAAACGCAATCTCAACCACAGGACCTGGAGCGTCCAGTTTCTCCCAGTGTATGGTCAAAGGTAACTATAAAGTTTTCAGCTAAAGTTCACAATTCATCAGAACCACTCGTTACATATCCAGAGGCTTACTCAGTGCACATGAGTGGTTAGAATTGTTCACGCGAAAGTTTTAAATTGTACAGAAGTTTTTATGAATAGTTGTCCTTAAATGCTGCACCGACTGATCACACTTGAGAATGCCTTCAATATTATATGTAATAAAAACAAATTATAGGTTCAATACTATCAAAACCATTTACTGATATAGGCAAACATAGAATTGCGATTTCATTTTGCTAGAATTTGAGCTAATTTGGAGGTCGATGCCATTTGGGCAAGCATGATGTCATGCTCTCAGCTTCGTGCCACAGCTGGGTCAGCTAACCAATCACTAGCTCATTCCCTCTTACTGGAACTCATGATGTCATACTCTATATAGAGTGAAAACGTAGTGTCCTATTATCCAATATTCAATTACAATAACTATGCAACCTTCAAATGAGCGTCATTGACTGAGTGCATGAAGTCATGCTATCTAAATACCCTTCTTTTTCCATCCCAATAACTGTCTTCTTTTGTATCTTCTTTTGTTTCAGAAAAGTGTGGCACAGGGTCATACTACAACAGGACCAGAAGATCCTGTGAGATCTGTCCTGAGGACACCTACCAGCCAGACACAGGCCAGGACTACTGCATCAAGTGCCCAGGGCAGACAAGGACAGATTATCCAGGGGCCACCCACAGTATTATGTGCAAAGGTAGGGCAACTTAGAAAATGTAGGATGTGACAAACTGACATATACCGCATATATTTCTTGCTTGTTTATCAGATCAAGCCCAATGGTAACTTTCCAGATGAACCACATTAGAATCCGGTCAGAGATCATTATTTGTCACCGTAGAGAAATATCTTAGATTAAAACAACTGGACAGACACCAGCATTTTTGACAAGATTATCAATTGACCAAAGACATCTTAAGAACATATCCACTAAATTACAATGTTTTTCCAGTTTCTGAGAGTAAAGAAACATCTAAATTCAGATCCGGGTTCAGCGCAATTGCTCCTTCTGCACTGTAATTGAAATGTTTTGAAAGTTTTCATCTGATTGGTCGATGAACCAGTCAGATTAAGCTAAAAATTTATATGTGGAGATATTTTAGTCATGCTGATGAGTCTCATATAAAACTTAATCCTGGTGTCAGTCCAAATTCAAATTCAAATTTCTTTACTATTTCTGACAAGATAATCTTGTAAGAACTTCCAATACCACAGGTCTGGGACACCACACCAGTCTTCTATTTAAGCTATTCGTTTTCATATTTTCAGACAGGAGTTGTGGAGGACACATCGGCCAATTCCAGGGCTACATCCAGACTCCGAACTGGCCAGGAGACTATCCGCGGGATGTCCAGTGCACCTGGAGTATAACCCCAGAAAAGGGTCGCAGGATTTTGGTTGTCATACCGGAAATATTCTTGGCCTCCCAGGATAAGTGCGGAGACATATTAGTCATGCGAAAGTCGGGTGAGTCTCAAGGAACTAAAAAAATATAAAAAGGCAAATTTGTTGATTGTTGTAACCTGCACAGAAAAGGGTATCAGCATCAAGCTGAGATTTTCAATACAGTGAGGATTCTGCCTATACAAACTGAAATCCACATGCCACTGATACATTCAGTAGCCCTGGATGAACGCCTCTACAGTCCAAACACATGAATAAACCAGTAGATTGATGATGGACATAATCCAGCAGCATTCTTACTTCAGAGTAAAATTTAATCACTAAATCTTTAAATTGAATTTATATACTCAATGAAGACTTAAAATACCGATAACCGTGCAATCAGCTGTCATCTCAGGACCTGGTGCGACTAAAACTGTACAGGAATAATATAGGAATATAATTGCTTTCCATCACTGAATTTATTGATTAAAATTTCAGCTTCTCCGTATTCTCTGACATCCTACGAGACTTGTGAATCAACCGAGACACCGATTGCTTTCACTGCTCGATCGAGAAAATTGTGGATTCAGTTCAGAACCAACTCCAAACATGCCGCTGCCGGATTCTCCATACCATATGTCACTTACAATGGTAAGGCACTGCTAAAATATGTTTTCTGTTGAAAAGGTAAAGACTTATGTACATAACCACAAAAATTATGGATATAATTTATTTATGAGGACGTCAGCAGAAAAAAATTCAGAATATGTTTCTTTTTTCTGATTTGTTTGGCTTTTTCAACTTTTCAGAGGAATACCAAGACTTAATAGATGACATAGTCAGAGATGGACGACTCTACAGTTCTCACCAGCACCAAGAAGTATTGAAGGTAGGATTATTAAAGGCTTTGAACATAAAGTCAAACATCTTAAACAGCAATGTCTGATACTATTTCATTGAAACTGATGCACTTTTCAATATCAGGATCAAAACCAATAACATTCGGATTCAGATAAATTAGACTATACTGACCAGCTTTACTAATACAGATACCATTTTCAAATATCAAGTCCAATAGTCAACACCATCCTGATATTGATAACATCAGACTATACTGGTTAGTTCACTGGAACTGACACAATTTTCAGAATCAAGACCAACACCAATATCAGTATTACTGTATATTATTCAATTCAATTCAATTCAATTCAATACTTTATTTCAGACAAGAACATTTTACAATGTAAGACATGTCCCATCCATATCTAACAAAAACAAGACAAAAATAACTACAGTAAACAATTATAAGTCAAATAATACTATATGTAGCACCATTCAAGTAAGCACCAATAAATGTGGACTATATGCACAACATATACACCAAGGTAGAGTTAAAGATAATTATATATATGGGGTGTACTAAGATACATATATATATATAAACCATGACAGCCTATCATTAATGTAAAAATAAACATTCATGCCAAAATCTCCATATTGGTGAAAGTATCCTGATGTCTGAATTCATCAGACTAGTTATATAGGAATTACCGCACCTTTGTAATCGCACAATAAACCTATAGGAATATTTCCTCATGAGAGCTTTAAAACCATATACATTATGCTCGACAAACATGCCACTAGCACTACAACGTCTTGGTAACAACATTAACAGGCGAAACGCATCATTATATGCAACATTTACCTTTCTGAAGGCTGTTGCCGTAAAATTATACCACAGATGGGTTGTATAAACTGAGTAACAAAATGTTCTGAAAAGCTTAAGCTTCACCGCATTGCTGCACATATGGAACCTGTGTTTCAAAACATTACCCTGAGCATACAGTATTCGACACTGTCGTGTCATGTCAAGGTCATCCCTGGAGTTATCACATAATATGTGACCAAGGTATCTGTATTTTGTAACCTGAGGGATTACTTCATCACATAATTGAAAATCAAGTAGTTTACCATCAATCTCGTATTTACTTCGAAAAACCATAATAGCGCTCTTCGCAGTATTGTATAGAATATCATGATCCTGAGCAAATAACTCACACTTCTTTAATAAATCATTGAGACCTTGGTCACTGGGTGAGAAAATAACGAGATCATCTGCATACATAGTATGATTAACTAATCTTCCACCTAAATAACATCCAGTATTACATTCATTTAATGATAATGAGAGGTCATCAACATACAAATTGAACAAATAGGGAGACAGAATCCCTCCCTGCCGCACCCCATTACTTACAGTAAATGAAGCCGATGTAAGACCAGCCCATTGCACACAAAAAGTTTGGCGCGAATACCAAAAACATAATAAACGAACAACATATCTTGGTACACCCCTACTCAAAAGTTTACTAAAGAGCAAAGAGTGGTTCACCCTGTCAAATGCCTTAGAGGCATCCAAGAAACACATAAAGACATTTGCATTCAACGAATGGTAACGCGCAATAACTTCCTTTAAAAGATAAATCGGGAGATCAGTACCCATCTTGGCCTTGAAGCCAAATTGGTTACATGCTGTGACTAGGTAATCTCTAATTCTGTCAAGTATAATAACCTCAAGTATCTTGGACAAAACACTTGCCAGAGCAACAGGTCTGTAGTTGTTTTTACTGCTGATCCTTCCAGATTTATCTTTTATTATCGGGACAACAACAACAGATAACATTTTTACAGACAATGAACCATGTACAAAACAACCTGTAAAGTAGCAAGCCAGTAGCTCACAAACCCTGTCACTACAGTACTTTAAATGTTCAGCTGATATCCTATCGATCCCCGTCGACTTATTACTGTCGAGGGATAAAATAGCTTTGCGTATGTGGTCCGACGTGACCCTGATACTGTCATCAAAGCTTTGGTCTATGCGGTCCCCCAAGGGACACGAGGTCCTTCTTGGAATACAGTTAAAGAGTCTCCGATAATGGTTCTCCCACATCTTCAAAATCTCACATTCACCTGAGACGCCATCAACACAATTCGGTAGTGGTGTCTTTTCTGTATTAATTTTACGTATCTCCTTCCAAAAGGATTGTGGGTTAGTACCAGCAAGCTTCTTGGCCAGTGAGTCCCGCCTTAATGTGTCCTCATGTCTCTTGATGGACCGCATAGCATATTTAAATCGTGCACGAGATAATCTCATCATATTAAAGATAGGGCCCTGTCTGGGCCTACCATTACTCTTCCATATCATGAAGGCCTCACGGGAAGCATCATAATAATTAGCGACATAATCTGACCAACCCGGTCTACAAAAATTATTATCGTTGCTAGAACAGAGATATTTCTGAAAGGCTTCAGCACCTGCCTTCTGCATTGCACATACAATCTGATCATAAAACATGTCTAAAGATTGAGTATGTTCTGACTGGTTACAATTCATATTAATACAGTTCATACAATGTACAGGGTATTCAATTTCACTCAGATATGAGTCAGTTAATAAGGTATAGTTGTCAATGTCCTCCTTCCTTAATCTTGTCCAATCAACCTTCGGTTGGCGGTCATTAGAGTTCCTAGTAACAACTGGGAGAGTTTCCATAGAAATATCAATAGTAACAGGGATGTGATCAGATACTCCCATCTCATACAAAATTTTAATATTCATAATACTGTTATGGGCATCCTGGGTCGTTACACAGTGATCAAGCCAGGAGGTTGAAGCCCAAGCATCACTGACAAATGTGAAACTGTCATTTGGCAACAGGGATCGACTAGATATAACCAGATGAGACTCCTCACAGAAGGAGATCATATTATGAGTGTAGGCATGGTTATAATTGGCAAGATCAGCATTCCAATCTCCAACAACAAATACACATGTGGATGCTAGCTCATCCAACAGAGATTCAATAATTCCGAGATTCTCTAAATATCTGTCCCCTTGTTCTGGATTGTTGCTGGCACACGGCATGTACACACAAAGCAACACAAAGTTGCGTGAGGAGCTCTCTACCTTGACACCACAGAGCCAGTCAAATGTAAGATCCAGAGGAGTCACTGTTGTATCCAATGTGTTCCTCCACAGAATAGCCACACCTCCCGGAGGGTGACCATGTACAGGACCATCACAAATATCTGTATGCGCATTCCCTATGCCATGGAAGTCCACGTGTAATGAATTAAGGCGACCCAAATCCTGTTTGGAAAGCCATGTCTCTTGCAAACATATAAAGTCTTGCTCCGGATCATCTAACAGCAACTTTAAAGCTGGTCTTTGATGCAAGTGCCTAGGCACACCACGGCAGTTGTAGTGTGTTATCCTCATAGGCACTTCAAATCTGTAGAATCATCAGAATTATCCACTGTTGTAGACTCCTCTGACTTATTCGACTCAATCTCAGTGTGCTGCTTTTCCGGTCTCTCTGGGCCCCCAGCCACAGTATTGGCGCCCTCTTCAATACCATCAGTAGTATCAACAACCCCTTTTGGAGTGGTATCAGGGTAACCACGGGTTCCTCCTCAGCTGTCTTGGTCATATCTTCATCAGCCCTCTTGCGATGTGTTTCTGTATTCTTCTTCTCTGTGTGAGCAGCCTTAGTTGAGCCGTTGTCAACACGCTCACCATCCCGACCAGAGTTTGGTGCATTCTTTGGTTCACGCCACCGCCGAACATAGGCATCTTCCGGCCAAATGTCCGGGTTCATAAATACGGACGGTTTCATACATTCGCATCTGATGTGGAATGAGGTGTGCCACTTGGAGTGCCTGATCAGCTCCACCTTGACTGAAGCCTTTTCCAGCTCCAGCATCGCAGAAAGGTAGTCATTCAATTTTTCACACGTCAAGTTCGGGTCCAACTTCGAGGCAAACACATTTGCCAGACGCACCCTCTTTGCAGCTGGTCCTATGGCCACGTTCTTTCCTCTGCCGATCACAGCAGTCACTTTGGCTTTGTTAGGCTTCTTCTCCTTAGAGCCTAAAGCCGATGAGGCATCAGAAAATTTCTGAGCCCCCTTCTTGGCCGCCTGAGCCCAAGTTGTCGTCGTTGCTGTAGTGGCAGTACCGGGTGGCGATGTCACATTTTTCTGTGCCCTTGGTCCAATATCGGTGTCCATGGCAATACCATCCGTGTCGTCAGCAGTAGCCAGGGCCTCACGCATACTGGGAATGGAGAGCCCACTATTCCCATCCAATGATCTTTCCCGGGGTCCAGAGGGGGGAGCTTGAGAGTGATTATGTTACAACCGAAAGTACTGACTGCCTGATCAGCTAATTGGGCATGCTATCCAGGTGCCAGAAATGCTCACAAGTCTTTTCCAGAATAGCTACTCCCTGCCAAAGCGCTAACCAAGCTTTGCCAATATCTCTTGCAAAATATCCCATATTAAGTGCAACTATGCCAGAGCACCTGTACTTTTCCAAAAGTTCGTACCTGAAAATATGTACTATGTTAGCAGCTTTGTCACACTTTACCACATTTCCCATCTTCCTACATAAGGAGTTGGAAAAGTAGTAGGCCTATGTCTCCCTTTGATTTCTACAATAATCTCCAGGGGTCTCCCATGTCACTTAGGCTCCAGTGCCATATTGTATCAACGCTTAACACGGGTTATCCTAAAGTGGTTATCTCCTATAACTTTACTTTTAAGCTCTTTTTTAATAGGGTTACTGGGAAAAAAACTTAGCCATATTTTAAGCTCACCTCCTGTTATATATTGACTAAATTATTTCCCCAGTAACACATTTAAAAGATAAATTACAGGAGTAAACCACTTCAGAATAGTTATTTTATTCAAACACTTTGAAATACAAAGGTTTAGTTTACAAAAATATAACAATGGTGTAAAATAATATTATAAATAGTTAAAACGATCACAGATATAAAATCAAATGTTCAAATGGTACAAATAAAATCCATAAAACCTTGTCTGTCAGATACAGTAACTCTGTCCAACTCTACCTGGCTACTACGTAATTCACAAATCATAGCTATCACATTCCTATCACAGTCATAAATATCTTTTACATAAGCACTTTTAAGTATGTGAATACCCTTACTTAGTACCGTGGAGGAGTCTAAGTGAACCCGCTTTCTAATAACATTCAAGTTTTTACTAATAATAGATCTCGCAGTTGCTATACAATGATTATATAAATATCTAATCTTGAAATTTGAACTTTCTTTCATTTTTTGACATCTTAATAAAACGACAGTAAATTTGATCAAGAACACCAGGTGTCTCTAACACAACCGGTAGGAACCTAGTGTGTGTTCTATAAGGCAAATTAAACAATCGTCTCACTGATCGATTCCATGCAACAACAAATTCATGAATAGACTTATCGGAGAAATTCCAAATGGCAGTACCATACATATGAGCACACTGGGTATTAAATACTCTACGTAAAATTATGTCTGGACATTTTCCAAGCATAGCTAAAACAGTGTTAACTCTGCTAAATAAGTCACCCTTTTTATTTCTTACATCTTCTGCTTCACTTAAATTAAAATTAATTTTATGTCCTAGATGTTTAAAATTATCAACCCACATCAGCTTAGCACCACACAAATGAATATCAGGCTTATCCGTAACACGTTGCTTCGAAAATAACATACAAACAGTCTTTTTAGAATTAAATTTAACTCCATACACAATACCAAAATTTTCACAAATTTCTAACATCTTTTTAAGACCTTTAACAGAAGGAGACAGCAAAATTAAATCATCGGCATAGCCGAGAGAGCCAAAGTACTGACCTCCCACCCAACAACCAAGACCAGAATTCTCTAACTCATTCAACAAGTTGTCCATATAAATACAGAACAGAATGGGGGAAACAATTCCTCCCTGTTTTACACCATTAATGGTCTTAAAAGTTTGTGAATGACAACCTTTCCAAACAGTGCGCATCTGTTGGCGACTATACATGGCCAAGAAGGGTGTGCCGAGGAAGGTGCAAATGACTCATACTGTGATATTTTACGTGAAAATCCTTTTTATGTGCTTGCAAATGATTGTGAAAATGTTTGCGATGTTGATGATGTTTCAATTTGTTCAGACACAATGTGTCAACCTGATGTTTATGCTGGCTCTAGTTCTCCTGGCACTCCCTCTGGCAATCATAATACTCAAAGATTATGTAAAAATTTAAGTAATGAAAATGGTCTTATACTGGCATGTTTAAATGTGAGGGGTTTATTGAGCAAATATGACCAAATTGTACATTTGCTTCACACAAGCAATATAGATATTTTAGGTTTATGTGAAACGTTTTTGGATGATACTATTTCAGATACAGAGTATGAAATATCTGGTTATAATTGTGTAGTTAAACACAGAAATAGACACGGAGGTGGAGTTCTGATCTATGTAAAAGAAAGTGTAAAATACAGTGTGATTGATCATGTTTGTAATGGTGTTGAAAGTTTGTGGATTAATGTAAAGTGTCAATCACAAAGCTTTGTAACAGGTGTTATATACAGACCTCCCTCTGCCAATGTATCTTATTATGAAAACATGTTAGATCAGTTTGATCACATTCATGCTCAACATGACAAAGTTATCATCATGGGTGATCTTAATTACAACTATAACTAGTATAAGTTTGATGAAACACTTTGTAATAACCCTGTGTACCATATAGAATCTTTATATAACATGAAACAATTGGTATGTGAACCAACCAGAGTAACATTATGTACTGCTACTCTCTTAGATGTAATTCTGTCGAATATTGAAGAATCTCACAGAAAAACAAATGTACTAAAAATTAATTTGAGCGATCACTATTTAGTGTATACTGTGTTAAAGTTTGTCAAGGAAAAATCTACACACAATAATGTTATGTTCAGAAATTACAAGTCTTTTAACAGTGATGCATTTATAGATGACCTTAGAAATTGTAGTGCAATTACTGACTGTGATTGGATAAATGATTTACTGAAAGAAAAGTGGGAAGACTTTGTAAAATATTTGACTTCGATTAGTAATAAACATGCCCCTGTCCAGATACGAAGGTTAAAGAAAAGAAATAATCCATGGATGTCACCGGACATTGTTAAACTTATCTATGAAAGAGATTATGTGAAGAAAAGGGCAGTGAAATTCAAAGATCCTGTTATATGGAATGAATACAGATGTTTACGTAACAGAGTAAATAAGTTAATTAAAAATAATAAGAAAATATACGCAGAACAAAAAGTTTGTGAATCTAAGGGTAATCCAAAGAAAATGTGGAAATTTCTTAATGAATTTACAAACAAAAATGTGAAAAAGTCACCTCCTTCAAATCTAAACGCTGAAAGTTTCAATCAATATTTTTCTACGGTTGGTGAAAAGAGTGTTGCTTCACTAGGTGGCCAACCAGAATCTTTATATTGGAAATGTTCCAAGTCTCTGTATAAATTTAATTTTCAATCAACCACTGTCAATGATGTACGTAAACTTATCATGAAATTAGGTGATGAAAGCTCAACTGATGTATTAGGGCTTGATAGCAAGCTACTATTTCATGGGTGTGATATTATATCACCAATTGTTTGTAAATTTATCAATGTTTCTCTTGATATGAAAATTGTTCTAGATGATTGGAAATTAGCTCGTGTTAGTCCAGTTTACAAGGGAAAAGGTAGCATTGAAGATGAAAGTAATTATAGACCCATAAGTGTCATAGGCCATTTGGCAAAGATAATGGAAAAAATTGTGCAGCAGCAAGTAATGAAATATTTGGATGATCATAAGTTAATAACTGTTGACCAGTCTGCATACTTAAAAAATCACAACACTCAAACATCATTGCACAGAGTAGTTGATGACTGGCTATGGAATATCAATGATTCTTTGTTAACAGCTGTTTGTAGTTTAGACATTCGTAAGTGTTTTGACACCATAAATCATGATATCTTGTTAAAAAAGCTTGAAATGTATGGTTTCACAAGTGATGTTATTTTATGGTTTACATCTTATCTCACTAACCGAGGTTGTAAAGTAAATTGTAAGAATGAGTGTTCTAATACAGCATATATTAATATTGGTGTTCCCCAGGGTTCCGTATTAGGACCAACGCTGTTTTTGCTTTATATTAATGATATAAATAATTATTTAGGATCTGCAGTATGTAACTTATTTGCAGATGATGTTTTATTATACTGTAGTGGTGAAAATGTGGAAGACATTAATGATAAATTGCAGGACTCTCTTCATAAAGTTAAGGAATGGTATGATAACAATATGCTAACTTTGAATGCTTCCAAGTCTAATGCAATGCTAGTTACAACACGATAAAAGGAAACGGTATTAACTGATGAAATTCAATTATGTCTTGGTGACCAATTACTGAATGTTGTAAATCATTTTGATTACCTTGGTTTAAAACTAGATAAGAACATGAAATGGGATGTTTATATTGAGTCTCTATGTCAGGACTTAAGCAAAAAAATATGGGTACTATCGAGGTTAAGAGATTTTTTACCATTTGATCTATTATTGAAAATCTACAAAAGTACTATTCAACCCAAGATTGACTATGGAATTTCTGTTTGGGGTTTTACCAGTGATCTAAATATTGATAAAATCCAGAGACTTCAAAATAGAGCTGCCAGAGCGATGAACAATAATTATGATTATATTAATGTTAGAGGAATAGATCTTGTTGCTGATATGCATGTTATGAATGTTAGACAACGAAGAGATTATTTTGTATCTTTGTTAATGTTTAAAAGTATTCACGGTTTGGCACCAGACTATTTAGTTAATGATATTGTTATGGCTTTAGAGGTGTCAGGAAGACTAACAAGAAACGTTAAGGAAAATGATTTGTTTGTTCCAGTTACAAATGTTGAAATTACAAAGCATGCATTGTCTTACCAGGGTCCAGTTATATGGAATAAATTGCCAGAGGGTGTGAAGGAGTGTTTAAGCTTAGAAGTATTTAAATGTAAAGCCAGAGCTCACTTTTTATCTGTGTAATTATGGTTTTATTTATTGTTTTATAACTTTTTATTGTCTTGTTTATATTGTACATGCTGGGCCATGTTGAAAAACACACATTGTGTGAACTTGTCACCCAGTGAAAATATGTTTTATAAATAAATAAATAAATAAATAAATAAAATAACACGAAGAATTAAACTAGGAATTTTTCTATCAATCAATAACTGAAATAACATGTCATGTTGAACCCGATCGAAGGCTTTTGTAAGATCAACACAGCAAGAGTACACTTGAGATTCATTTTCGAAATAATAGTTAACAACTTCTTTAGCTATAAGACTACATACAGAAGTGCTATGACCTTTCTTATAAGCAAATTGCATATCACTTGTACAGAGTAAATGACTATAACGATTCAATATAATAATATCAAAAAGTTTGCTCACAGAGCTGCATTGATACAATCTGGCACAGGGAGGCTATGCACCTTCACGAGGAGCCCTCTGGCGGATGTTTTCAAAAATAAAGCAGTAAGTGGCCACATGGCCAAATCCCACAAACTCCCAAAGTCTCTTATGGAAATTTAAAGCACTTTACATTACTTTTGAGGGTACCCCTTTTCTTTTTGGAACTTTGGTAGGCCAACCATAGTCACATAGAGTATATCCAAATATATGTTTGGAGAGATTTAGCAAGAATACTTCAGAATTTTGAAGATTAGCATGATTTATTTTGCCTTGTAATTTCAGGACAGAAAGCTCCTGGACGCTCTCCTTGAAGTGATCGCCCAGCCCTACAACTACTTCAAATATGCAAATGTGTCGCGCTCCATGTTTCCCGAATCTTTTATTCGTCTTCTCACTCCCAAAGTCAGAAGATTCTTCACTTGAGGAAAAGTTATTGAAATCAAGATTACCAAAATCAAATTCAAACCAGGATAAAATCAGTCAATCAATTTCAGTATCAGTTCAGTTTGACAATCGAGGAAAAAATGATTTTTCGCTGTCTATGAATATGTAGCATTGCAGCGGAACGCTAGAGAGACTAACAAAATGGAGGACAGTCATCCAGAGGGAGCAAAATAGTAACGTCAAATGAAAATTTTTGTCAGAAGATTGTATGTTATCACAATTTAATGTGTATTTGTCCAACTACTAATAACTGCCAATGGTGCATTGTAAAATGTGGCACAGAGATTGAAAATTATATATCCATTGACTAACATTGAAATGTATGCTTCAATAGAGCGCAATAGAGATATATCGTATAGACTTAAATTTGAAAGGCTTCAAATTATATATATAATTTTGTTCATTTCTATTCGTTCACTCCTTTAATAGACTCATTATGTATTTCGTCATACATAATACGAATTGACATCAAGTTAGTGATAAGCATTCATATCTTTTGCTTTAAATATTGTACAAAGTATATTAAAGACAAATGTATTTTAATCTTCTTGTGCTTTGACAGGTAAAAGCAAACAGACAGCTTCCATTTCTAGTAATAGAAATTTATAGAATAGACTATCAGAGCTTCGGCTCAAATTGATGGTATAAATGCATAGCAAGAAATTGTGAAGAGTTTATCAACGGCAAATGGATTTATTTATACAATAAGAGCAAAATTTTTAATCTCAACTTTATAGTATGAGGATAGTATGGGGTATTCACTTTTCAGCACTATATATATTGTAAAACCAGCAGTGTCACAAATTCTTAACGTTATAACAGACTTCTATTGTAAAAATGACAATTTTTTGCAATCAGAAAGACATTGCGACGCTACTGGTTTTACGGTGTAGAAAATAACATTTTTGTGGTGAGCTTCATTAAGCCGAGATCTAAATTTTTATGACGCATTATTGAGAATTGCTATAATTTTTTAATTTTTAAAAATTAGTAGCCAATCGCTAAAGATAATTGTTGATACATAAATTTCAAATAAATTTACTCTGTATTTTGTTATGTCTTCAATGATGTACCCAGATTGTTGTATAGCTTAGCAAATGTATAACCATGCTAAATTGGCAATAATTAGCATTCATTATAATTAAATGTTATGATGTATTTGTTGTATTTTAGGTTGCAGTACAGTCAGTGCTGCTCTCAGTTGCTGTATATTTAAAGTAGACAAAATTACATGTATTGAGAGCTTTGTAAAAGCAACTATTAACTTATTCATGACAAAATAAAACAATGAAATTGACCGGTATTTTGCCGTCATTTATAATTTTCAACACAAGTATTTTTTTTAATTGCGTAGGTTAGATCCGGATTTTTGGAAATTCATAAGGTACAATTTTCCCAACAACAAAGGTCGATTTTTTACTCACCAAGAAAAAAAAATTCTCTCAATATTTGCACAGCAAAATGACTGCCAGGGTACTTATATATATATCACATTCCTGGAAAACCAATGCTGAAATGCAGCTCTTATTGGTATGTCACTCAATTGGTCATAATTAAGAAGACAACTCTACCTCAAAAGACAAAATAACATAAGATGAAAATACAAACCACCATACAACAAGCAAAAGCCAAAAAGAAGTCCAAAAGCAACAGAACAGAAGGCAGTAAAAGTCATGGCACAGAAATAACCACCTTAATTAGATGAATTCACAAACTTCTTGACATTTAGAACAGTTATTTTACATTATCAATTCCACTATTTCGGTCAATTTGCCATTTTAAAATATGAAGCCAGGTCAAAGATGTTTCTCTTTTCACAATTTTTCAGCGACTTAAGAAAATAACTTTTAGTAGTAAAAACTGCCAATATCGCAACCACCTTGGATGAAATTCAAGTGCAGTTGTTTTATATATATATTTTAAACTAATATACATTTTACAAACATAGATATTAATTTTAAAACAAATATATAGGCCAACATATCTCGATACTTTAAGTATATAGAGGCTAATTAACTTTACTTGACGTCCCATAGTCGCTGTAAAAAATTAAAGCCTCACACACAAAATTATATAATTATCAACAATACTTGAACTCACTGAAATACATTAATATAATCTTACATTGCAGAAATAGGAGTTATGCAACACTTCACAACTATTTCAGACAGATTTTGAAATCCAATATCACAAATAAAGCAACTTTGGATGATATTCACAAACTGCTGCAAAAGACAGTTATTTAATATTTCTCACGCTCGATGAAAGATGAGGATACCCAGAGATGGAAATCGGGGAGGGGGGGGGAGTTTGGGGGAGCTTGGGGGAGCTGGGCTCCCTTGATCATAAAACTGGGGGAGCTCTTCCCTGCTACAGCTCCCCCAATGACCATGCAGTAGTGAAATACAATTTTCTGTTCACTTTTTCAGTCCTTCAGGTACTTTTAACCAAAATTATACTCTGATGGCAGGAATTTTTCCTTTTTGAAAACTGGGAATGGCATGACGCTGCCACACAAGCGAAGAGCTCCCACGAAGAAACTTTTCCATCTTCATCATTAAATTATTGGATACCCACAGATAGACCTACATTTATAAGTAAAACCAATTTATTAAGCAAGGTCAAAGACAACAAGCTACATATTTTCATGCAAAATCAACTTTATTATTCTGATACATTACATTACTGGTTTGAATCAACATGACTGGCTGGATAAGTGTGAACAATTAAAGCCAAGTCCAGCTCGGCTAAAATTGTTTGTGATTTAATACTGTACTAACGGCACCAGTTATGAGTTACGAAAATCATTTGTATAATGTAGCTTTAAGAAAGAAATTACCCCATGAAACACTACATAATATTAAATTGAAATATGACTTGGCTATATTATATCGAAATACGATTTGGCAATATAATATTGAAATACAACTTGACAATGTTTTACCCAAGATTGGTGAATAAGTACGAAATCATATCATAATGTGTCAGCATGTGGCAATGTTAGACATCAAGACAACTGCGAAATGTGGAACTTACAGCAAAATTTTGAAATAATTACAGTCAAACAGCAATTAACTTGTACAAATGATTATAACTTATGAGGCTACTAAGGTTACTTAGTCCGAAGTATTGGAAAAGCAATCACGCTCAAATAGTCAAGCAAAAAGATGAACTCTCAACCCATTTGTTGGGTCACATATTGAACATATTAAACTAATGGACACTTTAGAGAGGTCTAATCAATAAAACTTTTTCTTAAATTCCCAAATAGCAACAACCTTCAATGAAATTAAAACAAAACAAGTTTTATACATGGTCATTACACATATCCTGTTTAACCTGTACCATGCATTATGTAGTCAATTAACAATATGAAATTTGTCAATCTCCATTAATCTCTTAATGCTGTCTTTTGACCTTGACTATTAAATAATACCATATTTACCCGAAAAGCGACCTATTTCTGATCGACTGATTGATTGAATATATATTACATACATTGGATGCGTGATTGACTGATAGGTTGATAGATCAGACACTTTGAGAGAGTCATTACTTACTGTATTTTCAACACTTAAAAGCTCGGACCAAGAAGAAATTTCTATTTAATAAAGTAATTTCTAAAGGGTGAATACCATAAATGGTGGATGTCATTAAGCAAATACCGTACTATGTATATTTAATAACACTGCATAATTAGAAAAACGAACAACAGTGGTAACGGTCCCATTAAACACGATTAAACTAAATTATTCAATTAAACAAAGTACAACAACATGGCACAATATGGCATCTTTAAAAATACAAAATAAGTGCTATACATTTTTGACTAGCATACTAAATTATACAGAACAGCCAACACCGGTTAATTAATATATATGCTGCGTATAAACGGTGCTCACACATAAATTCACAAATATTTAATTTCCTTGCAAAGCACATAGAAGCTACTTTAAGTTTTTTCATGGCAATTCTTACGGTTACAACTTATTTCTAAGTTTTACATGATTGTACTAAAGCCTGCGATTGTACAAACTTTTACTTGTGCGGAGTTATTCTTACTTTATTTGGTCAAACAATTAACTGGACTATATAACACTATCCAGATGAACCACAATCAAATTATTTTCAAATCATAATTTTCCCTACCCATCCCAAACAATAATCTCATTCAAGGTCAATGAGTAAATATGCAAATTGGCTGAAAATTTTAACAACTGTCATTATTAACAAAAATATAAACTCTCTAGAATTTTCAATAATAACAGTTTTAAAGTTAATAATATTGTTTATAATATATTCAAAGCTTCCATAAAAACAAGAAACTTCAAGCAGATTTACCCATTAATGGCATTTGTAACAATTCTTAACAAAACGGTTTCTTGAAAGCACACCAACTATAAATTCCATGCCACATCTCCAATAATATATTTTCTAAGATATACTGCATTGCCATTCAATACAAAATGCTACTAAGCTCCTAATACCACCAAAATATACCAGCATGGTCCAGAAATTATGTCTGAAACACGTCTTTTTTCCAAAAATAATATCAAAACAAAACCCTACCACGGAAACTAAATCTTAGAGTGTATGCATTCCACTGGCCAAACTCAGTCCAATAGTACTACCAGTACCACCAGTACTACCAGTAGCCTGATAGAGGAGATATCTAAAACTTATGTATAGAAAGCTTTAATACAGTCAGTTACCCTTTATAAGAATTATAATTCTATCTACTATTAATTCAGAACTCGGTATAAGAGAATGCCCAATGAAGCAAGATTTAACAAGCTGGTAACGCCAGCATTACTTCAAACTACTTGTACTACTGCCGACTGCATAAGAAGCTTTTCTAGAGTCTATGACAGGCGAAATATTGAGGGACATTAAGCCATAATAAGGTATCAATCCATAACAAAATTTGGGTCCTCCCCTATCGGGATAGGACCTATCTCTATGAGCTCATGGCCCACAGACTTATTGTCACTCACCTAAGAGAGTGACAACGCTTACTTGTGCATTTATCTTCTCAAACAAGCGTTTACGCTTGTCACAGCCGAGATTTTAAATTTGGCGCCACCGCCAGACCACCTAATCTCCCATAATCCCATGCGCTTAGACTTCCTCTACTTCGAGGCGGAACGCAAGGACATTCCACCGAGGGGAGGTGGGTGGGAAACTCAAGTAATAAGTCTGTGGGCCATGAGCTCATAGAGATAGGTCCTATCCCGATAGGGGAGGACCCAAACTCTATCTTCGCTCATGGCCCACAGACTTATTGTCACTCATCTAAGAGAGTGACAACGCTTACTTGTGCAGATTCACAAAGTGGAGGAGGGAATGGAACCCGCAAGCAAGAAAGGGGCATTGACACCAAGTACCGAGCAAAAACAGTTGCTGCAGCCAAGGGAGCCCATGGTGTGGTCTGGCGTGAGTGCAAAGGCATCAAGACTATCACCCAGAAGCATCCAAACCCAGGGCACTACAAAGCCTGGGAAGGAGGCGGGGACAGATACTAAGCCCGTTTCAGTGCCGCTAACAGGGACTGGAAACCGGGCGAGGCAAGAGCCAACCAAGCCAGGAGGCCGATAGCCAGAACTCGGAAGGCAGGCCTAAAGAATGCCAGGAAGAGGGCCACGGGGTACCCCCATACACCAGGCACAAGGAGGCTGGTGCAAGGGGGGGGCACCCCAAACGGGCAAGAGATTGTGCCATGGAGGGGCAACAACCAGAAATCCCCCGGCGCACCGAGCCAGGCGGCTCGGGGCCGGGAGGCGTGCTGCAGGCAGCTCAGGGGGCAAGCCCCCCGGAGGGACACCCCCCCCCCCCTTTACAAGCTCAGGGCACAACCAGGCCTGAGCAAGCAGGAGGCAGAAGACCAGGGCCAGTACCCGCAAAGGGAACGGGGCCCCGAGCGGGAGAGCGACCAACAGCAGAGACTGCAGAGGGCAGGGGAAGAGCGAAAACGGGAACTCGCCCGCAACCGCAGGCGGAGGGCACCCCACACCACCAGGAGAGGAAGAGAGGGCCCAGGGTCCTGGAACAACGCCGCAGAGGACGACCCGAAGGACGGGAAAGGAACATCCACCGAGAAGGCACTCGGGTAGAATCCCAAGGGCAGGCAAACCACATCCCAGAGGAGCGGCCGGAGCACCGAGGCCAGAAGTAGGACCATCCCCCGCGCGAAGCAGGAGGAGGGACGGCTAAGGCAGTCGGAGCAGAGGGTGGAAGCCCGAGACTGACGCAACTGGTCCCAAAGGTTGGGACCCAGGGAACGGCCTCCAGCCACAAAGGCAGAGGCCCATCCGCAGACATCCAGAAGGCCCCATAGGAACGGAGGAGGAGTCCAGACCCAGGATTGCAAGGCAAGGTGGACCAAATGGGCATACCAAGGGAGGAAAGTCCAGGAGCCCAGAGGGAGGCCCAGACGTCCAGATGGGATGGCCGCATAGGAAACGGAGGCTAACCACCGTGGCGGAGAAACCGCAGGGAAGTCCGAGGAACTCCGCCAACCAAAAGGAGCTCCTGGGAAGGAGCCAGGTGGCCGCCTCCCCACGTCCACAGACTAGGGGAGGGCCGCGCCAGGTGGGTCAAGACAACGCGCCAGGCATGGGACACGCCCAGATTGCAGAAGCGCAGGACTCAGCCACGGAGGGGCCGAGGACGGTCAAAGAAGACCCAGGGGCAGAAGGCAGCCAAGAGCCCAAGGGCCACCAACGCCAGCCCCATAGCGTAGAGGCCACTGACCACAGAGGGCAGACGCATCGCCGAGGACCACAACCAGACCGGTCAGGGGGAGGTCAGGGGGAGACCAGGCCCGGAAGGGAAGAAGTAGGACAAGCCAGAAGGCAAGACCTAAACCAACTCCAGAGCGCCAAGGAGACTCACGGAGATCTCTGAGGTCCAGGGAGGTCCCGCAAGACCAAGGGTCACGGACACAGCGGCCGTGGACCAGCAGGAAAACGAGGAGCCCAGGGAGGCGAGGAGTGGATCAGGAAGCAACAGGCCAAAAGAGGCCTGAAGCCACTGAAGCCGAAACGGCCATGGAGAAGCCCGTGTACCAGAGGCTAGAAGTGACAGGAATAGCCAAGGACAGGAGCCAAGAGGGGAGGATCCCGGGAGGGGTCCAAGCCACGGTGAGATGCCGGAGGAAGCAGAGGCAGAGGATGGCTCCCACGGTGAAGCGCAGGCAAATCCAACGGAGAGGTGGGAAGACGGAAGCATCCCACCATGCCCAAGGCCATCGCGCCAGAAGAAAAGCCCCCAACCCAGGCCAGGAGAAGCCAGGGAGGGAGGCAGGAAGGGGGCAGGTCAGGCCCCCGAAGGCACAGGCAGAGGATAAGGGCAGCCGAGGCCACCCAGACGAGTGCAGACGAGGCCGCCGGGCCAAGGGTAGGAACCTGCGCCAGGCTGAGACTCCCAACACAGGCCCCGGGGGAGCCTGGGAGAGAACAAGGACACCAGGCAGTCAAACCCGCAGGAGGGACAGCGCCTGGAGAGACCGAACAAAGCAGGCCAAGGGGGAGCCTGAGACGGTCGAAGGAGAGGAACAAGGCAAGGGAGACCCAAGCCAGATGAAGGCCGCCGACACTAGCACCCATGCAGGCAACTCCAGATGGCAACTCCAGATGGAGGGCCAGGGGTGGGCAACGTCTCCCCAGCACCGGAGGGAGCTAGGTAGATTGAGGGCCAGGTCCGGTCCCTAGGGTAGACCGCCCAGACAGCCGGGAGGCAGGCGGACCCAGAGGCCAAAGGCACCAGAAGCCCGCAGGGCACAGGAAGCCCAATCCAACGTCGGCAGAGAATGGGCTGAGGAGCGAGACCCCAGCCCCTTCCCCCGAAGCGGGAGGGGGAACACCTGCCAAGGCAGGAGGTCAGCCGAAGGAGGGGAGGTGCCAACACCTCGCCCAAACAGCAAAGGAGCCCGAGAGACGCAGGGAAGCAGCAGGATGAGGCAGGGCGACGGCCAGAACAGCCTCCGCAACCAAGCACAGGCCGAGCCGAGCAAGGGGGCCCGGCAGGAAAAGACAGCCCGGGAAGGAAGCATGACCAAGGAAACTAAAAAGAAACCAAGGGCCAGGAGGCCCCAGGCCCCGCCAACATCCAGAGGAGCGTAGCCCAGAGAATGCCAATGAGGGCAACCCCGGTCGCATGAGGAGACCAGGGTAGCGGCAGGGAACAACAAACCAGCCAGCGTCAGAACAGGAAGGTGAGGATCCCAGTGAGACGCAAGGACAGCCTCGATGCAAGCAAGGAGAGAGACGAGGCCCATCACAGCCAGAAGGCCAGCAGCCATGGAATGAACCAAGGCCCCTAGTGGCAACCAAGAGGAGCCAAGGGCAGGAGCCGGCCCAGAAGGGAGGAGCAGCAGGACGCCGGCCCCCAAAGCAGGAGCCGACGGGCCCAACAGCCCCGGCTAAGGAAGAACCAGACCGGCCGTGGAGGTTTAGGGACCCAAGCCGCAGAGGTTCCACCAGCAGAGCCTGGGCAGGAGAGAGGCCAGAACCATGCCTCCATCACCGGAGCCCAAGGCAAAAGTCCTGAAAAGACGGCAGAAGCCAAGGAGGAACGGATGTCCCCGGAGGCAGCGGGCGCCAGGAGAGTGGGGGACTCCCAGCCCGCGGAAGAAGAAGGCCGGCAAACCAGAAGGCACGATACAGCGGGGCAGAGGACCAGCAGAAGTGTAGAGCAGAGCCAAAGGGGAGGACTGCAGAAGCGGCCCCCCAAATCCAGGGGCCCAGGGGTCTGGCAGAGTCCGGCCCAAGGCCAGAGACCCAGGGAAAGGACCAAAGCCCGGATCACCGCCAAGGAATCCACAGGAGGAAGGGCCCGTGGGACGTAGAGTCCGGAAGGGGGGACCGGCAATAGAGCGAGGCAGCAACCAGGAGCACCCGGTGAACCGGAGAACCGGATCCAGCACTAGCAGCCTAAACTCAGGGGGAAGGCCAGGCTTAGGGCGAAAGCCCAGGCTCGCGGAGAAGCCCAGGAGCCTAACATAGTGGGGGATGTGGGGACCCCAGCATGCAGACGAACAGTGTAGAAGGCAGCGTGCACCCGCCGGAACCAGCGCGGCCAGCCCAGGGGGCAGGCCAGAAGAAAAGCCGGAGGCCTGCCAGCCCAAAAATAGGAGAATCCAAGCTTCAGCAGGAAGGCAAGAATCAAAGCAGCGCCAGGGGAATGGGGGTACCCCAGCAGGCTGCGGCAACAGGAGAAGCAGCCCCCACAAGCTGAAACCGGCAGGGGCAAGGGAGGCCCAGCCGAGTGGGCCAAGCCCCCCTAGAGGATCCAAAAGCAGGAGCGCAAGACACCAGCAGACATCCGGGAGCATGACCTAGCCAGGGGTATGGGGGTACCCCAGCAGGCAGGCCAGCAGCCCGGAGAGGCAGGCCAGGAGCCAGGAGAGGCAGGCCAGCAGCAGGAGAAACCGGCCATCCGCAGGAACAGCCGGCCACACGCAGAAGAGGCTAGCAACAGCCGGAGAGGCTAGCAACAGGGGAGGCCAGCAGCAGGAGAGACCAGCAGTAGGCCAGGCAGGCAGGCAGCCTGCCCAGGAGCCGGCCTATCAAGGGGTATGGGGGTACCCCAGCAGGCAGGCCAGCAGCCAAAAGACTCAGGCAAGCAGCCGGAGGAGCCGGCCATCCACAGCAGAGGCGGGCCGACTGCAAGAGAGGCCAGCAGCTGGAGAGGCAGGCAGGCCGCCCAGGAGCCGGGCCGAGCAAGGGGTATGGGGATACCCCAGCAGGCAGGCAGGCAGCCGGAGAGGAAGCCAATACCGGCCAGAACCGGTAGAGGCAAGCCAGGAGCCACCACAGCAGAAACCGGGTAGCCAGAAGAGGCCCAGCAAGGGGTATTGGGGTACCCAAGCAGGCAGGCAGCAGGAGAGGCAGCCCCCATCAGTCGGAACTGGTAGAGGCAAATCCAGGAGGCAGCACAGCAGAAACGATTCAGAAGAGGGACAAATGGTCCAATGGGGACCATACCCCTCCTAAGTCACTGGTCCATCCTCAAGATGGGGCGGGTGCCCAATAGAATCGACCAGTGAGACGTCCGCTCCACAAACCAAGGCGACGTCATCGAGGTGTAACACGGCGCCCAGCCAGGGACACCCAGTGGGAAGCCGGGAACATGAAAAGACATAGGCAGGAAGCGCCGCTGGCCGGGTCGACGTCATCGAGGTCCAGAGCGGAGCCCACAGTGTCCCGCCAAGGGGACGCACGTGGAAATCAACGATCGTTTGAAGCGTTCTAGAGGGAGGAAAACGTACACAAACGAAGTAGAACAGTACATTTTAATGAACAGAGGAGTCCATGTACAAAATAAACCGTCAAGAGAGGCGAGACGGCCGGAAAAAATGGCGAAATACTTCGCACATCGACGACTCACCCGGGACGGACGCCATGTTGTGGGGCGAACGTCCAGCGGGAAATGCGACGTAATTCGTAAAAGACGAAACTGAATCTCCAAAAAATACCGTGCAAGCACGTAAACCCCGCTGGCTCTATGTGAAGCCATTGAGACCATTCGGATCAATGTGTCCGTCCGTGTGTCCGTGTGTCCGTCCGTGCGTCCATGTGTCCGTGTGTCCGTCCGTCGTGTGTCCGTGTTGTTGTTGTTCGGTGTGTCCGTCCGTCCGTCCGTGTGTCCGTACGTCCGTCCGTCCATGTGTCCGTATGTCCGTGCGTCCGTCCGTGCGTCCATCCTTCTGTCCGTGTGTCTGTGTGTCTGTCCGTGTGTCCGTACGCCCGTGTGTCCGTACGTCCGTGAATCCAGTACGGATCATGCAGATGGGAATGACAAGTCCGTGCGTCCGTACGGAATATCTGTCAGATAACCAGTACGGACACACGGACGTACGGACACACGGGCGTACGGACACACGGACGGACATTGTCATTCCCATCTGCATGACAAAATAAGATAACAGGCAAAATTTGAATGAAATATGAGCAACACAACGTCCGTGTGTCCGTCCGTCCGTGTGTCCGTACGTCCGTGTGTCCGTATGGACGCACGGACTTGTCATTCCCATCTGCATGACAAAATAAGATAACAGGCAAAATTTGAATGAAATATGAGCAACACAACGTCCGTGTGTCCGTCTGTCCGTCCGTCCGTCCGTGTGTCCGTAATGACGCACGGACTTGTCATTCCCATCTGCATGACAAAATAAGATAACAGGCAAAATTTGAATGAAATATGAGCAACACAAAGTGAGTTATGCTTGACGAAATCCCCAGCACATTGAGGCATTGAGGACTGCAGTACCCCGTAGGCTATTACATAGCCAGCGGGGTAAAAATGAAGAAACCATGTTGCACAGGCACCAAGAAGCACGGAAGTCAAGAGATAGAGCACCGACAGTGTCTAGAAACTCTCAAAAACACGTGCAAACGCCGAAATACAGCACAGCGTCCGCCATGGCGGACAGACTGCAACGAAAACGACGAAGTTTGAGGCGACAAAATAGGGTAAAATAAACTTACCTGAACACGGTTCAGCTCCGTGAACCGTGAATAAGAACCTAGAAAACGAAATACAACGTAAAATACCCATTGTCAATGCCCCAATCGACTGTAACAAGCGGCTGTCCAAAGCACGCCCGAAGCGTTGGGCAGCCGAGAAGAAGAGGAAGTCTAAGCGCATGGGATTATGGGAGATTAGGTGGTCTGGCGGTGGCGCCAAATTTAAAATCTCGGCTGTGACAAGCGTAAACGCTTGTTTGAGAAGATAAATGCACAAGTAAGCGTTGTCACTCTCTTAGGTGAGGGACAATAAGTCTGTGGGCCATGAGCGAAGATAGAGTATTCATTTTAAAACCAGGAACTAATGCAAGTTTGATTTAATAATCTGCAAAATTTCTGGAATAATTATGTTCACCACTATTTCAAAATAATCTCAGGTCCCAAATATTTGAAAGATAATCAAGAGTTCTACAGATTCTAAAAATTCGCAAGAAGAACACTATGAAGAGAAGCGGTATCACAATCTACAGAAGGTCTACAACATCTACTGTTCAATCAATCTTGGCGTCAAATAAATGATGCTGTTTTGCTTTGACATGAGCCTATAATTTCCAAAGCGTATTCAGGAATGAACAATTCTCAAATTATGTGCACAATGTCCCTCAATAAATTACCAGCTGCCAGCAGATGACACTTTAAAAATACCTGGTATTCAGTTGTGTACAATTTATCTTCTTTCACTAAAGAATCTAAACTGATAACAGCCTGAAAACAGGTACATTAAAGTGCAAGCAAAAACACCTATGCTATGCAGACATGCAGCAACCAACAGAAAAGAAATCCACCGCTTTACGAAAGCAAGAAAGCAAGTCGCTCATTCGCAAAATAAAGTGCAAAGCAATGCTCCTTTACTGTTGGGTGCTGCAATGTCGTCACAAAGTAGTTGGTAGTAATACCATTACGATTATCATTGCATTACATGCAATACTTTTCTCATCAACAAGAGAGGTTCACAATTAAAAGGACGACAAATTAAGTCAAGTCAAATAAAGTAAATAAATCAAACACTGACATCAGTGTTACAAAATCAACATATTAAACTCACAAAACAAAGAAATATACTATAAGTTTTAGCTCCTATAATTGATAAGTCTCATGAGACAATTTAACATCATTATGGCAATCTCTGTCAAAGAGAACTCTACATAATTGCTTTAAAACAACGAGTAAGATACCAGACAGCAACATATTGTGGTTTCCATGGCAACAGATTGATTTTCATAGCAATTCAAGATCTTTAAACTAGCAGAGTACTGAAAAGCACTGTATTATATATTTTGAATTTACGTCTCTACTGACCTGCATTACAATAAAAGACATATTTCTACAATTAAAGTCTGAACTTTTACACAGCACACAAATTATCTACCAAACATAAGTCTCTGCCTCCGCAATACACTATACAGTACACCGTGAAACAAAACAAGCACCGAGATTAATACAACAGTATCAAATGTAACAAAATACGGTTATAACATAGGTATATAGTTCCTTTGTCATTGGATAATACATTGTGCAGCATCATACTACCAATCAGTATAGCAATTATAAGAATCAAACAACAACATTAAATTGGACAAAAGTCATGCACAAAATCAGATGGCACATAACGATTTGGCTGATCAACAATTGAGTAAAGTCATTGTAAATAGGATTATAATATTACGAAACATGAAATAAAACAATATCTCTAAAACTATCAAAACTAGTCAACAATAAACATTTATAACTAATCAAGCACTACTATCTGCCAATCAGTAAGGACACAGCGGCCAGACGTCTGACAACATTTCATCTCATCTGACCACAGTCAGCAGACCAGAAAAAAGGGACTGTTCAGAATAAGACAAGCCGGGAAGGCATAGGAAATATGTCTGGCAACAAGATAATTTAACATCAGTTTACCAAAAATTAGCATGAATCGAAAAAATCATAGAAATTTAAAAGCAAGCAGCATGAAAGTACCATCAGTAGCATTGAGATTTCATATGTAGAGAAAACAGCCATCGAAATTACACTCAGACTTGAGTTGGTCATGGCTAAAGGCTTTCAGAGACATGGTCAGGCAAACAATTTTATGAATTCAAAATAATTGGTCCATCACGATCACCATTGTTGTAACAACTGTCCAGCAGCATTAGTTAAACATATAAAAATACATATACAATATTTAGAAACACCAAAATGTGCGACAAAGAATTAAACAAAAATTTGGCAACAACAAGATCAACGGCAAGGCATTCATGGCAAATTGTAGAGTTACAATCAGTACATTAGGAAGTAATATATGCCGGATACACAAAACACACTAACATACCAATAAATCATTGATTACACTGTTTGGTAATATGACATAAAATATAACAATCTTCATGAAATACATATTGTGAAATACGAAAAAAATTCTAACATGCACATGTCATGGTAAAGTATACATATATCAGCCTGGGAGTGAAAACAATGCTGGATGTATACCCATAATAACATTTGATGTCATGGCCACCTCGAAGATATCAGCAACTACCTGGGAGTACAAGCAGTCTACACCCCCTCACCATCTTATTTTTGGCAAAAAGTTAAGACTTGTATCACCAAAACAGCTAGCATTTCAAGAAACATCAATAAAGGCAGAGGAATTCAGCCTCTACGATGTACTAGTACTTGGGCATAGGATTCCTTGATAGCAATCTTTGCAACTGATCCAATTCAACGATTGTAGGTATTAAAGATAAATAGCTTCCCTCATAACTTGAGGAGAAGTGTTCTGATTGGGTGGTTGAATGGTTCCAAAGGAGGAATAATCGTACTGATTCGGATCCAAACCAGCGTCAGCATAACCCCTGCATTGGTTGAACATGGGGCCACCCCGTTGTTGTGTACTTGGGGGTATTGGCTGATTCGTTTGTAGATCAGGACCATAGCCATGATTCTGATTGGCCGAAAAAGGATGGCAAATTAAGTCATTACCATTGGCGCCACCTGGTGCAAGTTGTGGAGGGTAATTCTGTTCAAACTCGTAGCTGCTACCATTTGCACTGACAATACCATTGGCACCACATTCTTGCTTGTAGTATGAGTGGTTGGCATGAGCTGAATTATCAGAGCTAATTCCGACATTTTGTAGGTTTGAGTAAACTGGATCTTCGCTCATATTGTAAGGGTCATTTGCGGCATCAGTCTCATTTTTGATTGCAATATCACTGAAGCCATTGATACTGATATTGCTGATGCCATTAAGGTTATTTCTCTGGATGCCTGACCATTCAGAGTGGGCTGAACCTTTCCCAACACTACTCATACTCGACTCCCCCTCTTTCGCATCATAACCATCCATGACACTCGAATCACTATCAAACTTTGCGGCATCATAATTGGCGCCATTATAATTGGCACCATCATACTGCGCATCACTCGAGACATTTGCTTCCTTCTTCACTTCTGACGAATTCTTCAATTCCGGCTGCTTGTGGCGCACGTAACCCCTGTTCTCCGAGCGCCCCACGGACGCCCATTTGGCCATGCTCAGGTCCTTGGTCTCGATGACTCCTTTCCCCTTGATGTTGGTGTAGTGATACCCTGGGCCCGGTCTCCTCATGCTCGCAAGATGGTCGATAACAACCACCGGCATTCCCTTGTGGTGCTTTCGAATGTGCTGATTGCAATTACCCCTCGACTTAGTCAGGTGATTGCAATAGCCACATTGGAAAGGGCGGACCTCCTGAAAGTTCAAACAATAGCTGCTCTTTCAAGGATTGTGAGGGACTACATTAATCTTTTTTTTCTTCACATTAGAGACACTACCATTTTGTGGTGACTTTTTCATCATTTAAGAGCTGTAGGTACTCAAAAGTATTCACCATCACATTATCACGAATAACACAATTTTTTCCACAAAGTCAAGTTCATCAAGTCCATACAAGCATCATCTAAAGATAACAAATTCTTACTGCACATATACCGGATTTGAACCAAATTCTCAAAGGTTTTCTGCAATATTTCGGAGCTCAAATTGAAAAAGGTGTAAATCGTCAATTTCTTTGCCAACCACAAATCAGAGTTTTATAAAACAACACTAAATCAATCACAATAGATAAGGGTTAGGGAATGTGTCAAAAAAGTATGTATATATCTTAACAAAGTACAAAACATTAGCAAGCCTGCCAGTCTACATTGCACATTATGCATCTATATTATATGCCATCTATAGCAGCTGTATCCATGCCATACTAAGTTGTTAGTAGTTGTGTTAATAAAATTGCCTTAGCACTAATTGAATTGAACATATCACATTGCACATAATATGTACATATTTATACATAAAACAAGCATATAATATCGTAATATCAGCATAATATCAGCATAACACATTTGCCATAAACATGATTAACAATTTATCAAAATGCCATGCTATTATACCTTGAATAATTACTTCAACAGCTGAACTGATTCTTGATATCTCAGCAAGACTTTAAACTTTTATCAACAGAAATATAACTATGGCACAAATTAATTTCATAGTAGTGTTGCAGCAGACATTTTCAGCTTTGAATTGATTTGTGTATGACTATCGAAGTCACCAAGTCAAAATATAACTTAAATAATTTTTCAAGCAACTTAAAACTATCAGCAGGAACTGCCAGGAATGTTGAGAAAATTTTTTGTAAATTATCACAGTCATCACTAATTTGGGTGTATCCGTAGCATGTACTAACCATAATACGATAGAATAAGAATAGTTGCTACTATCATAGTTACTAATATGTTAGAAGGTTATAAACTTGGCACAGATGAGAGGAAAGAGGTTGCTCATGTTAACTAATCGTCATTATAGCAACTTTAGGACAGAGCATAGGCGTAAAAGTGACAATCTTTTCAGGGGGGCAGTTCATAATTGGGTCAATGGAGTTCTCCGCCCGAAATTTATTAAATCTTTGCCTGACTTCAATGTCAATTTAAAAGGTTCCCAAATTTTTAGGGGGCAGCTACTTCCCCTGCCCCCCGGTTTTTATGCCTATGGGAAAGAGAGAAGGAATCTTTCACACCAGAAAGCAGCACAGGATAGGGGAGTGACTATTAGCAGATTAGTGAAGTCTTATTGAACAATG
Source organism: Platynereis dumerilii (assembly GCA_026936325.1). Taxonomy (NCBI): domain Eukaryota; kingdom Metazoa; phylum Annelida; class Polychaeta; order Phyllodocida; family Nereididae; genus Platynereis; species Platynereis dumerilii. The sequence continues at coordinate 34,859,674 of JAPTHN010000010.1, forward strand.
TTGAATATTCACTTCCGAAGAACAACACTTTTTACATTACATTGTAATGAATATTGAACATTCAAAAGCATATTTTTAAAAATCACTGAAAATTGAAACAATTAAACAATTAAAGGGCCAGGATAGGGAGTTCAGGGACTCAACCTTGAGACTGGAATCCTTAGTTCTAGGCAGCGGGATGGTGAATACTATTCAGGTAATATTAGAGGTAAAACAATTTAGACAATTGAATTCCACCAACTATTCATGAACATAGTTACAAATTATATTATTAAATATAATCAGTTCTAGCAGTCTGGATGAGCAGGTTCAGGATATCTGAAATCAAGAGCGACTGGAATCTCCTCTTTGCTTTTCCACGTGCTTGCGGCTACCCTTTTCCTTGCTGGTGGGCTAAAGCCGCTTGAATGAGGCCTAGCGTTAGTGTCTGTAGGTTCACAGTCAGCTGTTTCTATCGCCCAAAACACGGGTGTTACGTCACTGGTCTGATCGACGTCCTCGCCAGTGACGTCAGCATAATGGTATTCGCCCCCAGGTCTCCGCAAGTGTTCCTGTAGGTCTATAACGAGTATGGGGACGTCCCCGTGGATGTTTTTCACGTGCTGTTTGCACACCCCACGGGACTTAGTGGTGTAATTGCAGTAGCCACATTTGTATGGTCTCTCGCTCTGGAATAAAAGCCATGCACATAATGCAACATTGATTTCTAATTAATTTATCATGCACATGATAACATTCACGATTCTTTTAAGTGTTCGAGATAAGGCTGAAACTGATACTGAGATTCTGCTTGTTAGCAAGCCCGACACGTGGGTGACGGTGGGTCACCAGCACTATGCCAAAACCTACGAAAGTACAAAAGCAGTGAAAATAAATTTTTCTGAATAACCCATATTTTGGTGAATTCCTCTTATTCTGATCTATCCTTTGCATAGCCTTTGCGAAGACTGGCAGTCCAAAGGACCTGTCCGGCAGATTTTCAAGGTTCCGTTACAGCAGTCCAGATCAAAGATCTGTAACTCAATGCATGTTAAAATTAATGCTGATTCAGCAGTTCAGATTTTCTGATAAATAGGACAGGCAACACAATTTCGTCTGAGAAGTATGACGGTCAATTATTGGACATCCAGGAAAAGTTTTCCAGGCTCATTTCGAACACTTCAAGTAATTTCATAAGTCTTATGCAAAATTTTACTCACTGAAAACAGCAAAAACATTTACTTAGGATTCAGTAATGTGATAAATATCAATATGCGTTCGACACACAACCATTTCGAGCTGGACGTCTTATCCTAATTTCTACACTGATTGTTATCTAAACACGGAACACCTAAGATGTAATGCAGCATACTAAATACAATTCTGTCAGTGCATACATAATATATGCCTTATTTCTATACACAAACATAACAATTACATGCTTATATTATAAATGACAACTATGATATATTCTGCATCTGCGACACACATTAAAATGCATACTCATTTCTAGCAGACTAAAAATATGCAGAAGACCAATAAATGACCATTATTAAAAGCTTCATCTAGCACCCAACTTGAAGATTAACTAAACCATCAATAAGGTTGCGACCTCAGGCACTACCATTACAATTTTCACAACACTGGTGGGTTTTACATCCAGTATTGATGCACTTTAGGAGGCTGAATCGGAGAGGAGGACAAAGCACTGAGGAGAAGGATGATTGAAAGTGATGTCCAACAAAGGTCTCGGTCATAAGATCAGAGCCGAAGTCTAATCCGACACCAGGCCATTGGAAGCCCAGTCCCAACCACTTAAACTGGATGAAACTTCTTCATCACATTCACTGAAACAGGGAGTTAGCTTGGATTCTAGCTATTCTTTTGAAGTCCACAGTATATTGTCCATAAGAGGCGAGTGCGAAATATTTGTAATGCCTGAGGCCATTGTTTCTACCAAATTTCACTAAAATAGTCATGCCTATCAATACTTAAACTACAGTCAACCAAGACATAACCAGTTAACCCCAAAATAAGGAGTCCTACGAAATCCAACAATGGAAATCACAATTATGAAACTCGAACCATCAATTACCTATTCTAAAGACTTACATTGTGCGTGTGGAGCAGCTTGATGTGAGCGTTGAGCTTGTTCTTCATCTTGAAGCTGGCAGGGCAGTAAGGGCACTGGTGGGGGCGGGCGTCACTGTGGTATTTCAAGTGGGTCCTCATCCCTCTCTTGGTGGTGTACGCTTTGCCACATAGATCACAGCTGTATTTCTGCTCAGCTGAAAATAAAAAAACATTTCATGAAAATAGTTTTGAGAATTTAGAATTACTATTGTCTTGGTGCCACTGCACAGATATTTTCTCCATTACTTTATATGGTAGCAGGTAAGGAACTGTCGCAGTAACAAAGAAGTAATGATGGCAATGGCTATACACACAAAATTACGAATCAAGAATATTTTTAAATAATTTTGTACGAGACAGAATAAGTTGGAGGATCATAATTTTATAAAACTGCAATTAAAAGCATCAAAACTGAAACAATGGCTTATTGCCGCTTATGCAAAGGAAATATGACCTAAAGTTGTGCTTTCTCCAAATATGAAATGGAATGCACTTAAACGTCCGGATTTGAGAAATTGTATTATTTTTTGCAAATAAATCTGGTCTATAAAATTAAATTACCATGTCAAACAATCAGTAAACATACCTGTATGCTTAGCCTGATGCTCCTCATGTCTGCTCTTGTCCACACATTTGTAATTGCAGTAAACACATTCGAAGATCCTCACACCAGGGGGTTTCTTGTTGTGCCTTGATAACATGTGGTCTGAAATTAAGTGTTACGCAAATGAAGTTATAACAATATGATTAAATAACAGTCAGATGTCTGTTCGAATACAAGTCTGTAAAGACAAATAAAGCGTGATATCACTTCGAAACTGATCAGTGACCACTGTTGGTTAAACTTATAAAAGACTTCCAAACTGATCACTGTTGGCTAAACTAAAGTCACAAATTTAAGAAAATCTATTTGATATGTCTTTATAAATACAGAAATGTCTTTTTAACATTCTGTAAGGTGAGTGGTGAAATTAAATAATCATACCAATTCAGAATTCCATTCTACAAATTTTTATAATTCAACATAATCACTATATGTAGTATATTTTTATCTAGGCCTATTGCTTACATTGCATGTCTTTCTTGCGCGGAGATTTGAACTCGCAATCCTCGCAGCTGAAGACCTTCCCCTTCCCGTGGACCTTCAACTGGTGCAACTTGAAGGAGGTGATCTGTTTGAAGAACAACCCGCATTCGCTACAGACATGACCTGTGACTGACTTGTCGTCCGTCTTGAAGTGTGTCCTTCTCAGGTGGGTCTTCAGTTGTCTGTGAACATGGTGAATATCAAATGAGTTGAAATGACATTACATTGAATCATTGCACATTGTTGTAGAGGAATAACGGACTTATAACAATCTTGCCCATTGTCTGAAAATTAGGGGTTAATGGATGGATGGATAATTGGGGCTTTACGTCCTGTATTTATGCACTTGGTAATAGTAGGCTAATTAGGACAGGAGGAGGACACGGCAGTGAGGTGAAGGGGTTAGAAGATTCATTAATAGAAAATTGGAAATTATATTTTGTAATAAGCCAGTACAAAAAATAATCAGGACTTCAGTCAGTTTTATCTCATCTTTTGTGTAATTAACATTATCAAATAGTTCTGCAAACAGTATTTACGACTAAGGATTCTACCAATTTTCAGAAAATTTTGATTATTTGATGACAAACGATTATAGTCCCTTACCTGTATGAGAAATAAGCATGGTAACAGTTGGGACACTGCTTGTCCGGCTGGCCCAAGTTGTGGCGATGAAACATGTGGGACTGGAGATAATCCAGCATCCTGTTCTTGTAATGGCAACCCTCAGCTAAACAGGTGTACATCCGGTCTTCATCAACAACGTCCAATTGCTCGATTAACTTCTTGTTGCTTTGTTCAGCAGCAGCATCCACGACGACTCTCTCTAGAGCCATTTTGATCAGTTTATTGTCCGCAGATTCTTCTTGTCCGCTCGTTGCTTCCATCATGCTGTCCGATTGCTGGCTTGCATCGTCGTGCCATTGCATTTCGCCATCAGAGCTGTCGTGCTTATCCGACATTTCCGAGCCTTCTGTAGCCTCGTGGGTCTCTGTTGACCCGTTAAGGTCATTCATATCATGGCCTCTTTTATGCACGCCTTTGTAATTTTCACCAATCTTGTGCTGATTGCCCTTGCGTATTTCATTCGAATTCTCGTCTTCTGACAATTTGACGGCTTTCGAGGCGCCCCCTTTCTTCGATCTGCTCCTCTTTCTTTTGGTGGCGATCAGAGGAACAAATTCTGACTCATCTATTCTCTCCAAGTCGTTCAATTCACTCCGTTTCGTTGGGGTGTTAGCCAATTCGGTCTCGATGATTTCAGCCATTCTTTGCTTGTCCTTTTTGGGCGGTGGTGCATGAGTATCGGTTGTCTCCGGGTACGTGTCTGCGAGGGAGATCTCCGTCAAAAGGTCATTCCCTGCTAAATGGGGGTTCTCCATTCCTTTCGTGTGGATGCCGAGGCTCTTGGCGAACGGACATCTGGGTTCTTCTTCCTCGTCGTTATTACCTCCGCTCTTAGCACCAGTGGCGGATACATTTGACACAGGAGTACGGCCAGATAACCTTGCATTTGCAGCCTTGGGGTCAGCAGTGGCAATACTTGCAGCACTGACAGCAGTTGCGTTTGTTGGCATATTTCCAGCAGTTGAAACAGCAGCATCAAGTTCAGAAGTCGCAGTACCAGTTGTAGCACCAGCGATAGATAGGTTTCCTGTGGCACTGCCAATCCTAGAAGCATTGACGCCAATCGAGTGATTAGTTGTATTTGCAAGACAGTCAGTCAACAGCACCCTGGGCAATAACACATGGTTGCTCGATCCACTAGTTGAGCCACTCCTTCCCATAGGACATTCATTCGGAGAGTTCTTCATTGAAACGTCATCATACAGTTGGACTCTTGGTTTCGCAGCAGTCCGTTTTGCTTTCATTCCAGTAACGGGACATTCGCTCAAGGAGTCGCTAGCACCAGGACCATCGCTCAAATTTTTTGAAACAGGACATTCGCTCAAGGGCGAATCACTCCTTTTGATGACAGAATCATTGAGTGGACTGATATTCACGGGACAATTTGGACTGCTGCTTGCCGTCGTATTTCCCCCATCTTCGTACTGCATGACGACATCTAGAGCTTGCCTCGTAACAGAGCTAACATCTTGGCTGTGCGTCATGTCTCGTAAATCTTGATTGAATAAATCGTCCGTTGAAGGTATGGAGAATAGAACGTGATCGATATTAAAGAGGTCATCGAATTCTGAACTCCCTTTTGAGGAGTCTTGGGACTTATTCTTCCATTGCGCCATAGGACATCTTGAGCCAGGTTTGGTGGCCAGTCCTTTGTGCCCAATGAAACTCATTGCTCCCTTGATTCCTAAAAGGGCCGCTCCTTTTTCCAGCTTCTCAAATTCTTCAATTGAAGTTGGCATGTTGCCGTAAATGAAATCTAAAGTCATTTGTAATATGTCGGAGGGCACTTTAGGAAGATACAACTGGCGTTCTCCCTTCTGGGTGATGACACTCGTATCTTTGTCGATCAAATATGCGTGAAATACCTCACTACTCGCAGCTAACACCGGGGAGTGGGCTGTAAACATTTGGCCATCAGAAGCAAAAATCTCAACATCGCATAGTTGCCAAGATTGACGCATCATATTCAACTTCTTCCATGTCTCTTTCCAATAACAGGAGGCGCCACCAGGACTGCCAGCAGCGCCACCTGGGGCTTTTACCAATGGTTGTGCTGTCATTGTCACATCTGAAAACATAAATTACAACAAATTAATTAATAAACAAAATATTTTCTTTGTTGTTATATTTTTTTGAAAATTAAAAGATTATGCGAAAAAGTGGAAAGCAACTACAAAACAAGTTGCTTGCTTTCTGAGAAAGTCGACATATTGTTGAAGCTTGTGTGAAAAGTTTAAACATAATAGTCCTATGCTAGTTTGAAAGAGGCACTACAATTCTGCAAAATAGCACAAAATGATAAAATTTTCAGAGACTTATGCTAAAATTTAAAGCTTTAATATAGAGATCAAATATTTTTGGCTTTTCTAGCAGCTGAAATTGAATAATGAAGAAAAAAATTCAAACAAGAAGAGTAACATTTGGATCGTTGAAAAGCAATAACAATACCTGAATAATCTGATTGCCAACCATATGCATACATATCACCATGATAATAATAATTCCCAAGATCAGGATAGTCAGGCCACATGGTGTAATATTGAGACATATCCATTCACAAATCACTATCCTGTGTTGCTATGAGAAGTCATTTGAAGTTTGACCAAATAGGCATCAGATTCTGGCAATCATTCTGCTGAACACTGCTAAACATAGCTCGATTTCACATTTCATTCTGCACACATTGGTTCAATGTTGTAGAATAAAACTGTATCTTTGTACACTTTAAATGTTTATAGAAACCCCCATGCCTCCATTTTAATAACCATTCACCCTTTCATGTTTTATCTTTTTTTATCAACTTGATCAAGAACACACGACCAAGGGACATAAAAACAACATTTAACACACCCCCATGATTACATAATTATCAAATATGCAGGAAGGGAAAAAAAGACACTTCCCGGTTCATATGGCCTCTGAGTAGCTCGATCTAATTGATCAAGTGAAATAGTGAATGTATCCCCTCATTAAGTATCAAGAACTAATGACTGCGTCATGAAGTTCATGATCAAAATTTGTCATTGTCAATTGACATATTTAACAGGGGAAATAAAATAAACACATGGATTCCACTTTGGCTACATGATTTTTATAAAAATCATTTGTAATTTCAGTGCACTTAGAATACCAGAACTGCCACAATGTGCATGAAATACCAACAAACTTGACCAAGATTTTTTGAAAAATAACATGCAAAAGACACTTTATCATTGTTTATATAGTGCTCCATCCCAGTCTGGAACCAGACTGCTTCTTTCCCAACATTTAAGCTATTGTATGCTGCCTAGAATTGAAATAGAGTATGATTCCTGGAATCACCATGATGCAAACAGAAAGTGATAGTAAAGAATCATTGCACACCCTGTACACTGTACATCCCTGACTTTAAAATTACAATTGCTTGTGAGGACAGTCTACTGTACATGTTTTATTAACATAAAAACAAGGTCACATTTGACTCAAGAGGTACAGAAGTTGCTATTGTTCACTATTTGCCTGGGCGTAAACAAACACCCTCAGTAGCAGTTAAATATTTTAATCCCAGCAGAATATAGATGGAGCCACTTGTGGCATGTCTGACACAGACGAAAGCTTCAAAAATTGTCAAACATGCCACAAGCGGTGCCCTCTATAACTGTACTTCGGTATTGCCTTTATTCAAGCTCTACCCAGACTCATTTCCATCCACATATCAGTGGACTGGTGGGTAGTGCGTGACGTTTCAAAGCAATTGTGAATGGGCGGATGTTGATTGCATTGTTGTCTTGACCAATCAGATTGCAGAAGTCAGTAGGGGAGGCGGGGGTGAGAAGTCACAAAATTCAGAAAAAGCCCCAGAACAGAGCAGGTGTTTGTCAGATCTGAATGACCTTTGGCACAATTATGCAGTATTTAGTTGACTATAGTTGTATCACATTATAGCTGCTGTGCTGTAAATAGGCTTTAGTCAGTTCACAATTATTTAAGGCAAAGTCCGCTGTGACTTTTTACCCCATGTCAGGGTCAAGAAGTCACAACCATGGGGTAACAAGTCACATGCAATTGTTGTGAACATACAACACTTTATGAGGTAATATGCAGACCTAGACTTGACAGTCATCCTTATGCATGAAATTTATAGTGAGCCTTCCAAAGCTATCGGTATGCAATGACAATGCACCATCAGCAAAGCCTGCGTCAGAAATTACCAGAAGTTTGCGAAATGAAAACTTCCTGCAATAACCTCTCAGATGTATTATTGGTGATGGATGATGATAAGATTGTAAGTTAAAATTTTCTAGTGTGGAATATTTTACTTTGCTTAGCACAGAACACTGACTTCCTGGTACCCTATGGTAAAATATCACAGTGCTGGGGTGAAATGTCACAGTGTGACATTTCACCCCTCAGCTGTTTTTTAAATTCAACACATGATCATGGCAACTTGGTGACCAAATGGTCAAAAATGGGTTCACAGCATGAAAGACAATTATCCAAAAGACCTAGAAACACTAGCACAACTTCCTATGTCACAGTGACCAGACATTAATAGAGAAAGTTCAGAATCAATAAAACCTGTTTGGGACACCAAAAATGCATGGGGTGGGTAAAAACCCACTTTGCACAATGAGTATAATTTTCACATTCCTTGTTGACCTTCTTCTCATAAAAGTGTCCAAAATTATGATTTAAGCTTAAGAAATAGGTCACTGCAAGTTGGTCAAAAAGGCCTGTGACTTTTTACCCCTGTGACTTTTCACCCCCTCTTCCCCTACTAGCTACCTAAGGTCATGAAATGCCGTGGAGCCCAGATTGGCTCAACCCACATTGTTTAAGTGAAAGAACTATAAATACTGGAGTTATATCAAGTTCAACATTTAATGGTGATACACCATTTCTATCAGTTACCTCAGCTTTCAAACTTTATAGGACCTCTCTGATGTGGGATGAAAATTGGCCACATTGTCGTCAAAATGATGGATTTGTGTAATCTATGCATTTTTTCAAGACAGTGTATTTCAATTGACTTTTCATTTTTGAGGGTTGAGTTAAATTCCGTGAAAGTCTGACGGTGGATTGGACTTATAGCCAAGATCTGAATTCAGACTGTCCCTTCAAGGATTCCTTTGAACAGTTGAACATTTTGAATGGAAGGGACAGGTGGTACAGTCTGGACAGGAGGACAAAATGCTCAATGAGGCGATGGATGAAACTGCCACCCAACATAAGCCCTGGTGAACTGGCAAGAGCTGATCAAACCCTGGACCCAGCGATTGGCAACCCAGCACGCTACCACTAAGCTAACCCTCCCCCCCCCCCCATCAGCCAGCCCAAACTTGGATGACTTAGCAGGGCCATCATCAGCAGGCTGTAGGCCTATCTCATTATACCCTTCGGAGTTTGGTGGCAGTTGGCTTGTGGTTGCAACTTTTAGCTCAGAATTATTATTTTTTCAACCAGAGGATGTTGGTCAGAGCTGCAGGCAGTGTGCGAAATGGCAGGGGTCCGATAGTCCCGACTACCAGAAAAAGGCTTCGGACTAGTGAAATTCAGCTAAAAAATAGATAATCACCATGTTACTTTGCATACCTTTCAAGTTCGGACTAGGGCTTTCTGAAAGCCATTTCTCACACTGGCTGCAGGCTATGTCTTTGCTGACCAAATTAGTTTTTCATTTTCAACAAATATGGGCAATTCCATAGATACATCAACCAATAAGAGAAAATTTCAAAATTGACATTATCATATGTCAGGGCCCAGTTGGGACGATACAACAAAAATGTATCGTGAATTCTAATGATAATATAATGAGTTTGTATCACGATGAGGGGGGGGGGGGGACACGTGCCCCTCACATTGGACCTGTGCTCCCCCAGGCTCAGGTGCCCCCCACTCTACACCCCCCAATTACGCCATTGCATGGTGCTAATTGCAATGCCACAGTGCAATGGCGTCCCAATGGGGGGCACGGGGGCATGTGCCCCCCATATGGGACCTGTGCCCCCCAGGTGCCCCCCATATGAACTTTTCAACCTTGGCTAAAACAATTGGTATACTATAACTAAAGCGCTTCTGCGCAGTTTACTGGAAGAGGCGCCATATAAATCACCATTATTATTATTACTTGGTGCCCCCCAGATAATCGTGTGCCCCCCAGGTGCCCCCCGCTCGAGACACGACAGTAACGCCACTGTACCACTGCCATAGTGCTTTCACTTACACGTTATGGCACTGACACTGACTGTCACTGATCGTGCATACCAATTACCAGTTACTGCGTTAATTTCAGCAGGCCTAGTAACTGAGTGCTGAGGCTGTTGTGTGGTGGCAAAAGCTTCCATGCACAGGGGGGGATCCAGAAAATTCCGGTGGGGGGGTCTATCGGGCTATCGCGTCACGGAACGCACAATTCGCGACATTCCGCGACTGCGCGCGGATAAAATTAACATGTAAAAATATATAAATTTTGGTCTGGTGGGGGGGGATGCATCCCCCCCATCCCCCCCCCTGCGTCCGTCCCTGTCCATGCAATATATTGTGAGGGGTACAACTGGTGACAGTGGCAGTGACTCAATCTGATTCAATAATGACAAAATTCAATCACTGACTGCTGATCTGTAGCAGGCTGCTCAGTGCTGTGACTGTCCAACAACCAAGCTGCAGGCTGCAGAAGAGCAGTGCAGTGTCCAGTCAGTGCAGCTAGCAGTAGGCTACTAGCAGCTGCAGTTCCCAATCTGATACAGTGATAGGCCATATGATAGGGTGATAAACAATGACAGCAAAGCTCCCACAGATTGTTGATCACACATAACCCATAAAGCTTTTGAGTACATGACATTCAAACTTGGACTTTGGGTCATGATAAATTAACTAAAATACTTGCCATTAGCTCAAAACTTCACCAGAAATCAACATGGTAAACCGGAAATTCTGCAAATTCTTCAACAAAAAACTTCAAGCTGATAGCTTACACTTGCAAATATTTGGTTCCTTGATTTAACACAAGGATCATCTTTTGAAATTATGAAATTGCAAGACTTGGTAAAGAGCTTTGAATTTTGACTACTAGATTATTGTTCTTAATTAATTATGTAATTAGTAAGCAGGTCTATTTAATCTTTAAGGCTGAAGCACATTTCTTTTAGACTTGTTCAAATTCCTGCTATCAGCTTTGATGTGAGGTTGTAGTCAATTCGCCTCCAGCAGAAACAGGCCTAGGGTAAGTAGCCAACAAAATTAAGAGTAATTGCTCCTTAGTATCCCTGCAATAAACCTCTAGGTACCGAGGCTTTGTCATTTTATCACAACATTTCGTTCAATTTCATTAGATTTATTGTCAGAGAGAATATGGCATGGCTGTTTGCTTGGAGCCGTTTCGCACTGAGGCCGATTTATCCAGCCCAGGCAAAGAAGCCATGTTTTGACAGCTTTGACAGAGGGCGTTTTCGGAAAGGTTACACGAGTAACTCGAGTGACACGAGTCACGAGAGTTTGTTTCCGAACACACAAAACTCGACCCTCGTGTTTCCTGGAAGTGCCAACGTCATCTCTCGAGTCTAGTGTTTCCTGCTACTCCCCGATATGTGGGGAGTACTAGGGTCTCGAGAGTTGTACCACGTGACAGAAACTGGTTCCTGCTCGAGAGATGCTCTCCAGTTCTGGTTCCGGGAAACACGAGGGTCGAGTCTGGAGTGTTCTTAAACAAATCCTCATCACCCGTGTCACCCGAGTTACTAGTGTAACCTTTCCGAAAACGCCCATCAAGTGACTGAATGGTTGGAAATCTTGCAAAGTCTGTCCATCTGCAATCAGTTTAGGTAATGTATGTTGTTCAACAAACCATAAAGGATATTTAACAAGCTTGTTTGGTTAAATAACTGTCTTTCTAAGTATGGTAATTGTAAAGAACAAGTGAAAAATGTTGCTGTCATCCTGTCAGCTGCCACTGTGTCATGCAGTCACTTCCATGTTCCAGACTTGTGACTGTTGTGACTGAATGTCAGCTGGCTCTGCACAGACTGACAGTTCTGGAACTTCTGTAAGGCCCAAGTTCTGATTAACTTCCGAATGTGACTTTTCTGCCTGATTTAGACACTAGCGTAACAATGCGGTTCAGTCCCAAGGCGTAGGAGGTAAATGAATTTTTGGGAGGGGGAGGGGAGGTCTGCCTGAAAAAGAGTGCCCAAATGCCACAAAACGTAAATTTTCTGTCAAAACTCCCATGAAAAATTTTTTTCCAATTCTTTGGTGGAGCTGCAGCTTCTTTGCATATTTTAAAGTTGACTGATTGTGGTGCTTTGGAGTCTTAAATGTTATGTTTGTTAATTAGTATCTACACTGACACTAACTGTGACTATGGTATTTTTAAAATGTAACAAGCGACCAAGCGTTACGCCCAAGGTTATGTATGTGTAGTGCAAAAATAGGTTAATGAGAAATACAAAAATAAATGGCATGCATGTTAGATGATTTGCCTAGCCTTTATGAATTTTAAGAAGTGCCCTATATTCTGGAATTCACCCTGATCATAATAAGTTTTTAAGCAATTTTTTTCTTTATTCCCACAGGTTCAACACAACTCATTTACAAAATGTCTTACTCCGTGGAGAAGCTTCTTGCTGATGCCAGGTGTTTGGTGAATCGCCTAAAAGATCATGACACATCGGTGGACAATCTGATTTCTCAGTCTCAGACTCTAAATAAGAGGGTTGATGCTATGAAACAGGTAAGTTGATGTTGTGACTTAATAACCATGTAATTAAAAGAAATTGACACACAAAAGCCTACACTCATTAGAATATCAACTCTTGACGAAAACTTTAGACCAATGGTTTTGGTAAAGTGTCATATTTAAACAATTGAAATGATTTTACAATTTTGAGAAGTTATTATAACAGTTTTTACCTGTAAATGTCAAAAGTATGATCTGGAGTATTTTATTCTTTGTATAATTTCAGTATCAAGAAGACCTCAATGAACTGAATGAGACTGCCAGACACAAACCCAGGTCTTCTGTGATTATGAATCTTCTGCAAGAGAACACTCAGGTAAAGATAATTATTCACTAAAGATGATGCACATGTACATTTTCATCCTGTAAGTTACTAAATTTTTGGCCTAATGTATTTGGTCTAAAGGGTCTGCCTTGCTTAGGTCATTAGTACTAACTTGTGTTTTGGCTTACACAGTTTTATGAGGTTTATGTATTATCTAATTATAACATTTATAAACCTTGAGTCTGGAGTCCTTTGTTCTATGTGGAGTTGTCACATTTCAAATTAATGATATGATAATTAATGAAGTCTTTCGGTATATTGAAATAGGCCTGTGATATCTGATAGATATTAGAAGTACATGATGCCCAATAATTCAATTCGGAATTGCAAAGGTATTTGGAGGTTAAAACATAATTTTTATATTAATTTTTCATATGCCAAAAATGATCGATAATCTGCATATGCGATATAGTCTGGACTAAATGTTTTTCCTCCTCAATTCCAGATAAGAGAATTGCAGGCAGAAAACAGAGATCTAAGAATGGCACTGGAGGAGCACCAATCTGCCGTGGAGCTGATCATGAGCAAATATAGGGAACAAATTGTCAAATTGCTGCTGGCAAACAAATTGGACAAGAGGCAGTCCAAAGAACCTGTCAAAAGAAATCAGGTTGGTATTGTTATTGTTGTGATACATGTATGAAAATTTCATTATTTTTTTACATTAGACGAGTCACTTTATGATTGTGTCATTTTCCAAATAAACCCAGGGACTGTTTTGAATGCTAACTGCAGTTTAAACACTGCTCAGTGTCTTAAATGCAATTCAAACATTGGCCTTTGTGCAGTGTGGACAATGGTCAATCGGTCATTCCATTATAGGGGCAGCTGTTGTTTGAACAACAATTTTAAAGGCACCTAATTGGTCTAACTTTTAAATGTATTCCAGTGGTTAAAAATAAATCACAAGTAGGCTATAGATATATAATATTAAATTTTCCTTAACCATGAAGAGATGAGGTTGTTCTGAAATAAATTGACAGATCAATTAACATCTCATTTCCCTCATAGGCCTACTTAGGGCTATTCCATTTAAAACTGGACGATTTTGGACCCCCCCCCCCATGCATCTAAAACAATTTTTTTTACCCCCCCCCCATGCATTAACTTCGATTTTTTCACCCCCCGTACATACATCAAATAAAAATTTTCATTATTACATTGCGTAGGCCTGAATAGAGCGATAGCCCCCCCCCCCCCATACATCTAAAGTGAATTCCACGAGTGCCCCCCAAGCATCTACATCGTATTATGGCTCACCCGTACATACATCATATGAAAAATAAAAGGGCCTGACCCCCCCCCCCCCAGAGTTTTAAATGGAATAGCCCTTATTTTGCTCAAACTTTTGCGTTTGAAATAATTTCAGGAACTGGAGGGAAAGATCGAGAAGATAAACGAGATGATATCTGTTATGCAACAAGCAGTCAGTATTGACGACCGCCAACAAGTGCGGGACCAGCAACTCATGTCCCAACTCAAACTAGAGAACAACACTTTACGAGAAGTATTACACATCGCCGTCTCCCAGGGAGAATTCTACCAACCCACTACGAACGAGGGCATCACTCAGACTGATGCCGATGAAGATCCGCTGGCGATGTTTGATTCTGTGAATCTCGATTCGTCCGTGATCACCGTCAAAGAACTGAATTTATCCGGAGATTCGGGGTCCTCGGAAACCAGAGACAATGATGTGATCTCCAATGTGATTCCCGAATCTTTGCGAGAATCTTCCGAATCGCCGGAAAAGCCCAATTCCAAATCGGCATCACCGGAAAAGTCCGATTCGAAAGAATCATCCCCGGAGTCCGTAAAAGAAAATACAGCATCTCCAAAAACAGCAAAAGAAAATACAGAAAATTCAATTACTAATTCACCTAAGAATCAATAAAGAATATTTTCTAATATTGTCTGAATTATAAAATGGTGTCTACAGTATAATATAATGAATTAATATTTAAGTGTAGTTGTAGCATTTAGCCTTTAAATTGACCAGGTAGGCTACAGATGAAATCAATAATATAAGTCTAGAAGTTATCCCGATTGATAAGATGAAACTGAGTGGATTGATTCTACTTTAGTAGTCAATATTTATTCATTAGGGATATAGGCCTATGTGTCCGAAGTATGTGACCTGCTCCACCAAAATGAGTTCAAAGTCAGCCTCCTATCATATGTGGTTGTGAAAATGACTTTAGTCTTCTGGAAATGGGCTTTAAAATGATTGTTCATTTGTTTTGATATCTCAATCCAATCCAAAGATATGGAACGTCACACATTGATGAAACGAAACATCAAACTTTGAGAAAACAGCATTTGAATTTCCTGCCATTGCAATGAAAGAATTAAGGAAATCGAGAAGGATAACCAATTTAGATAATTTGAAATCAATTTCCGGTAAAAATGGTACATTGTATTAATTATTCAAAGAAAATGACTTTTGTTAAAACATCAAAATATGACCTTTTGAAACATTTTGCTCATTTCTGGGAAATATAAATTGCCTACTTTAAATTAATTTTTGGTGGAGCAGGTCACATATACGGTATTTTGTAGTTTCATGGAACCAGTACAATGGAATAGAGAAATCTAGTAATTGATTCTTTCCTCTTGTTTTGCTAATAGCTGGATAACACTGACATAAACAATGAAACATTACCTAATTAATGTGACTTTTCATTCCACAATATTTATGCATGTTGCACACCTCATTATAGGCATATGCTCTGAGATGGTCAGTGATCAATTCTTAAGTCAACAAATTTTGTTATTCTTGTTGGTTTATGCATTATGATGGAGAAGTTATAAAGTTATAAAAACTTGCTAAATGACGCTAAATTTGTCCAATTACAATGAGATGTATTAAAATGAAAATGTTGATTGTCTATATCAATGTATTATATTATGTGTCATTGTATGCATGTATTTGCTGTGCGTGGAATGCTGTCAAACTAATATTACAGTTGTGAAGTACATATATTATATGATTATAATGATGATATATATTATAATATATTCTGTAATTGATTTGTGGTGAAAATTATGATTGATTGATTATACTTTGTATGAGATTATAAAGACAGAATGACTTTTAAAAAACGAGAGACAATTGAACGTTTTGAATCTGTAATGAAATGTAACTTTTTGAAATACAATGACAACTGTCTGATTAGCATATTTTTTGGTTAATTTTCCTTTTGTTTGAATAGTCTTGAAATGACTTTAATGCGCCCTTTATTCAATTCCTGAAATACCAGCAAATTGAAATCAATAATTATAAAATTGCACTTCAGATACTGGAAATGGAAAATTGTTATTTTAAAAGAAAGTCTTTTTTTTAAACTTCTCTTTAAAATTAAATTAATTGTGTTATGCTACAGCTAGAATAAGCCAGAGACTTTAAATTTTGCTTTGAAGGAAAAAGTTGGAAATGTAAAGATTGGATAAAATTTTAATAGATCACCTGTAATTTACGACCATTGTTAGTGTATGACAATTAGGGTGGAGTGAAAAAAGTCAAAATGTAAAATTCAAAAAAGAGCCCCCCCAAAAACTTGTCAAATATAGTTAAATTACTATTTATGACCATTTTGGGTAATTTCACTCATTTTTGTAACGCCTACCCTGGGTGTTTTGAAATCACCTTTTTCGATGTTTTGCGAGGTGTCAAAAATGCTGTTTTTGGCCATAAAATGGGTTATAAATGAGATAGAGACATGATTTAAACTGCTGAAAGTAAGTTTATAACCATACCAAAGTTATAAGAAAACAAAAAAATGCAGAAATACTTACTTTACATGATGTAATATTGAAATAACAGGATTTTTGCCAATTTTTGGCACTGCTTTTGTTCCCGAAATGATGTTTTTGTCATAAAATTGGTTCTAAATAAGCTACAGACATGATTTAAAGAGCTGTATATATGTGTTAGACCATGCCTAGCACAATGGACTATATTTTGTGTGAGAAAAATATGCTTTAGATAATGTAATATTCAGATATTATGATTTTTCTTACTTTTTTGCAGTCTTCAAATTCTTTGAATTTTGTTTTTGTCATAAAATGAGTTCTAAACTAGCTAAAGACATGATTTAAAGGGCTGTACATTTGTGTAAGACTGTGCCAAGCACAATGGACAATATACTTGGGGGGACAATTAAGCTGTACATGCTGTAATACTGAAATATTATGATTTTATGAGAGTTTTGTGAGACAAATACTTTTCGGCTCATGAAATTATAGTACCTGTCATAAATTGGGTTCAAAATGAGCTAGGGACATGATTTAAAGAGCAGGGGATATTTTTAAGACCATCTTAAACATTATAAATAACATTATATGTAAGAATATTTATCATATCTAATCCAATATGGGGATAACATGATTTATATGTTTTATTTTAAGCTT
Organism: Platynereis dumerilii; assembly: GCA_026936325.1. NCBI lineage: Eukaryota > Metazoa > Annelida > Polychaeta > Phyllodocida > Nereididae > Platynereis > Platynereis dumerilii. Next base: position 34,876,948 of record JAPTHN010000010.1, read on the forward strand.
TGAAGATGCTTTTGAAAGTTATCTGGCAGATAAATGATAGGCATTAATTAAGTAGCATTATTTCTTCAACCTGGTTTATTTGTATTTATCTACCATATGTACAATAAACACCAGGTTGGCATGTAAACATTACAGAGAGGTTAGGACTTGCATTTCAGCTGAAGAAAACATTAAAATGTTTTCAACTTTAGGCAGGACTGTCGCAGGACTGTTCCAGACTATTCTAGTTCAGAATCACTAAAATTCCAGGCTGGATGTATCATGCTACCTTTGCTGAGCATCTATATTGAGTTCATGGAGTCCTTGGAAGATAAAGACATAAGAAGAAGGCTGAAGAAATAATGCTGTATAATATCTGATTGTCTCTGTCCGGAGTTAGTTATTAAACAATTTCAGGAGCTACAAATACAAAAATAAATCATGTTATCCCTATGTTACATTAGATATGACATATATGAGACATACAATTGATTTATCATGTGCAGCATTGTCCTGAGAATATCTTCTGTTCTTTAAATCATGTACCCAGCTGACTTGGAACCCAATTCATGAAAATTATTATTATTTCATGAACGCAAAAGTAGTTATCTCACAAAATGTTCATTCTTTGTCTCATTTTATCAATTTAACAAATAAGCTTATAAGGTGAAATTTCTTTTCACATATAAAGTTATTTATCATGTCAAGCCTAGTATAAAACATGTGTACAGCTCTTTAAATCATTCACTGGCTCATTTTAACCCTTTTTATGACAAAAACGAAATTCAAAGAATTTAAGAATACACAGAAGTAAGAAATATCAAAATATCTCAATATTACATCACCTAAAGCATATTTGTCTCACACACAATATTGTCCATTGTGCTTGGCATGGTCTCACACATATGTACAGCTCTTTAAAGCATGTCTATGGCTAATTTAGAACTCATTTTATGACAAAATCGAAATTCAAAGAATTTGAAGACTGCAAAAAAGTAAGAAAAATCATAATATCTGAATATTACATTATCTAAAGCATATTTTTCTCACACAAAATATAGTCCATTGTGCTAGGCATGGTCTAACACATATATACAGCTCTTTAAATCATGTCTGTAGCTTATTTAGAACCAATTTTATGACAAAAACATCATTTCGGGAACAAAAGCAGTGCCAAAAATTGGCAAAAATCCTGTTATTTCAATATTACATCATGTAAAGTAAGTATTTCTGCATTTTTTGTTTTCTTATAACTTTGGTATGGTTATAAACTTACTTTCAGCTGTTTAAATCATGTCTCTATCTCATTTATAACCCATTTTATGGCCAAAAACAGCATTTTTGACGCCTCGCAAAACATCGAAAAAGGTGATTTCAAAACACCCAGGGTAGGCGTTACAAAAATGAGTGAAACTACCCAAAATGGTCATAAATAGTAATTTAACTATATTTGACAAGTTTTTGGGGGGGCTCTTTTTTGAATTTTACATTTTGACTTTTTTCACTCCACCCTAATGACAATTAATAAAAGTTAATTTTCTTGTATAAATTGATATCTCGAAGTTTTTCTTGTTTTACGTGCAATAAAATGATTCTCAACTTTAGGCAAAACATATTTAATTTTTAGCTTCTCGGATCAACAAACCCGAAAGATTTTCTGCCATTTCTGCCTACGCAAAAAAAAAATTGAGCCTACAAATTTATTAAATTGAATTGCATTAAATTTTTTATTGACAGAGAAAAACATGAATTAAAACAAAACAAGGGGGTGTAATGGGAATGCTACCCACCCTCCATCCTCATATCGATATTATTACAATCCTAATCTACACAGTAGGTCTAACATTAAAATAACAAATCTGAGAAGAGGTTATAATCCTTCTTAATCCTTCTATATATAGAATAATTTAGGTACAACGTTTTACTTACTAATTAGTCATGCATTGATAGTAAATTTACATGAGCTTATAAGGAATCTAGAATAAATAAAAAATATGATAAGGAATAATAATTAATAAATGGCACCAACTAAGTATATTTTGAAAAGTTACATTTGAAATAGTTTTAACTTCTTTTTGAAGCTTCAGTAGCGGGGTTCAATTCCCCCCCCCCCTTTGGCCTGTACATTTTAATGTAAAAAATAAAATTCCGGATATTTTAGTACATTTTCATTTTTAAACCCCCCCCCCCCCCCTCTATGACATTTTCTTGATCCACTCCTGAGCTTTGTACAGAAATGCTATTTGCCATGTCAGGACTACGGCTGTTCCATCTTCTAACAATATTCTCTTGATCAAAAAAATGTTTTTCTGGCTTCAGTTCTACTATGAAAATGAAAAAGATGGTTGTTGTGACCTCTGCTATTACATTGGTAATGTTTTATGCTTTCCCGGTGTTTAAAATGGAAAAATTTTTCGTCGGCGGAGCTCTCAGCTCGTCCAGGTGCAATGCGCCATTCAAAATTTTTTAACAGAAAAAAAGTCTTCCACCGGGGCATTTTGATTAAAAATTTCCATCACTGGTATTTTTCTTCTCGTCCTGCCTACAAATTCAAGAAAAAGTGCTAAAGATCAATTATATCTGGCCTATAATTTTTTTTTTATGTCTGGCATAAAATTTTAATGTCAAGTGGAAAAAATAAAAATTTCTAGCTAAGGCGAGACATACTTGATCTTTAGCTTCTCGGTTCTTCTCAAGGCACTTTTTCTAGGGCTGATCGTACTAGGACGAAAAAAAAAGGTGAAATCTCAATTTTTCATTATGTCAATTTGTAAAAATTGTGCGTAAGCTAAAAAAAATTTTCCGCAGGCAGTAAAATGTGTAAATCAGTTGGTTGGCCGATCCGAGAAGCTAAAAATTATAAAAAAAGTCTGGCCTAATTTCCCCCAAATAGTTCTAATTGTGCTAGGTCAGAGAGAGCTCCAGATATGGTCAGCTTGGTTTACTTTATTAAAGCCCACTTCAATGATACCAGGGAATCCCACATTTGGTGGACTGCCCATATATGGAAAGGAGGCAGAGGGGGGTGCCCATGATTGGCCAATCAGAGGCCTCCTTGCAAATAAGGCAGGCCAGGAAAGTTTATGGTCACGTGACCTGCTTTGAAAGGAAGTCAGTTCATCACAACAGCAGAACAGTGCACTGTGAAACATGTCTGGAAACATTCGGCAGAGTTTAATGCTTTCCAACGACCAGTTGGAGGAATTAAAGGAGAAATATGAGACGGTAGGTGATGCCTGTGGCTTTAATTGGTGTTTTGTGACGTTACTTTCGACGCTACGACGTCGTTTTTTACGTGGTGTGCATGACATGCCGGTAGCCATTTTTCATTTGCCTGGCTGAAAGTCCAATAATCATAACTTCCGCAAGTGTTGTTGACGTAACAAGCATCTTTAATTATTGCTACCTGTGTCTAATATTTACCTTGATGATTGAACATATTGCAATTTATCCCAAATAACCCCTTGCTGCAACTGACAGGCCCTGGATCCTTCAGATAATGTTGTGACAGTTCGAAATAATTTTGACAGCTCATGACATTGATGTGTGTCTCTCCAGTAGGCGTGACTCACAAGCCTTTGAAGAATAAAGATGTGCATGTTCTAGAATCCTTGGCTCATGAGAAAAAAACTTAAGTCATGAATACGCCGGAATCGCTGATACTTTCTTACAAAAAATATTTTATTTCTTAATGCCAATTAAACACTCGTGCTGCATGTTACGTAGGCTTATAGATCTAAATCTAAATATTATACCGGTACCCCCAAGGCAAAAGTCAAAGGCCGTCGTTATCTCTTAACAAATTGGTAATGAACACAGGTCATCTTGACTCATCTGTAGTCTTAAACTTTTTGTCCGTTTCTCTACAGATTGACGTGGCCGTTTTATTGTAGACCAGGCCTATATATATTCAGGCATGAAGCTTCTATTTAAACTATCATTATTTATTAGATTTTATATAGAAGTCCAACGAAAATTAACAAGTTTCGGTTAATTTGATGCATGTACGCCATAATTATGTTTTAACACACATGAGGCGTATCTGGCATAATTGGACCTAAGTTTTTAATGGGAATGGGTGTACAATGTAATTATTACACCGATTGAAGGTCTACAAGTACTATCAGTTACACCCTGCTTGTTTCGAGGGTACGGGAATATACACCACGAAGGAATCCATACACCACGAAGCCGAAGGCTGAGTGGTGTATGGAGGCCTGAGTGGTGTATATTCCCGTACCCTCGAAAAACGAGCAGGGTGTAACGGTTTTATCCTCAGACTTCTTGTTTTATTGATGCCCATAGATTTCTTGCAAACTGAGTCTGAAATGTCTTTCAGTAACAAAGCAACAGCATTGTGACATCATCACCAGTGCTGTCACCAGGATGATGTCACAATGGCTCAAACAATGGCATTGTGACGTCATGGCTATTGTTGCTACAAGGATGACGTCATAACAATCCTATGGTTGCAATTGTGACATCATTGTTTATCTCATACACCCTGTCTGGTGACGACAGACAGGGTGTACGGTGTCATACACCGTGGCTCTCAGCCAATCAGAATCAAGGATTCACACTGGACTGAGGATAAAGCCCCTTACCTACTGTGCAATACCACTATGTATTACAACCAGGGGAGGAGCCTATGCCTAGCGCTATTCCAAATCTATAGTAGCCTGTAGAATTATCAATTATCTTGAAACAGCCACTGAAAGAGAAAGAGTGACATGTGAAGCCCCAGAGTTTGGGGTTGGAAAGGCGATAAAATTGAATGTGTCTAGTAGCAGTCTACAGATGGATACTAATAGATAAATCTATGCACTAATTTATGGAGACCAGACTAGCATGAATGCTAGATAGATCAGACAAGCTTGAGATTAAGAATCAAGGCCAGTTTTTGTGGATTTATGATTTTATCTATATCACACATATCTTTATGTCACATAAGATAATTATTGATTTATGCTGCCCTGATAATGAGGTCAGCGATTCACTGACAAATTTGGTGGTCAGGTGATACCAGCAACTGTGATAAAAGTTACTATAAAAATAATTTCATAGTTTTTGGGAAAGACCCCCATTTAGCTACTCCCTCGGTCCCTCCCCTTAAGCAATAACTCTGGAGAATTTGGCAAATATTTAATCAGCAGATTAGATGAATGCTTGGTGTCAAGTGCTTAGAATCTAACCCTGGACCAAGTAAGCAGTTTGACACATAGGCAAGGCCTGTCTTATAATTTTGATTCCTAGTGTACAAGTACCGTGAGTACCCCTTTTCACGAAGAGGGCTCCCCTTTTTGAGTATCAATGCATCCATGGAATGATAAATGCATTCTGTTAGGCTATCATCAACCGATCATGCTGCTTGTGACCTCAACTTGTAACATTGCAGCTGTCCATAGTGCTGGAATACCAGAGTTGAGTAACTGCAGTTACTGAGTCATACTGACCACTGGACACAGTGGACAGTTATGGCAACATGGAGTCATGGACAGATACAATGTAGCAGACTCTGGCAGATGTGACAGTGTCCAACATGAGGTAGCATCGGCCCTGCCCACCAATAGAATGTGGACTTGTCTCTTGTCAGTATCTGTCCTGTGTTTGACTATACATGCTATAGGTCAAATTGGCCAATTGATATTTTTTTATCATAATCTGACAGATTTGTGATGAATTTGGAGCAGATCTCAGGTTCAACATGTTCAAGTGGGCATGGTAGAGATTGAACCTGGTATTCAGATCCATCAGTTGTGATGAAGATCGAGCCGGTCTTGGTAGGACAGAGGCATTACCCATGTCACCAGACTATCTGAGCGCTGAGACATTATGAGTATCTCTGGGACTCATATCTCAACCTTCTCTATGTGTTTTCACAATTTCTTTGGCTTCTGTCAGTTCTGGCCACTTCAGATGAAAAACTGTAAACATGGTAAAGTTTCAGAGCCTTTGTGGTCAGATTATGTAGTATTATATCTGCACTGGCACTACATTCTGGTTCTTGTTCATAATGCTGTACATAGCTCTTTGTAAAAGCTGCCGATTAAATTAAAAAGTGATGCTCCATATGCTTCAATAGAACTTTGACGGTTGGACTGGGCAATACAAGTTGTACAACAAATGTACAACAAATGTACATGGAGCAGTCATTAAAATGTTAAAAACTATTGTTCATTTGATACAAATGTATTGAATGACAACTTGTCATCTGATACTAGACATCAGTATTTTGTCTCGACTCTGGAGGTCCAATAGGCCAAATTTGACCCCATCAGGTGGTGTCACGTTGTCACAGTCTCACTGACTCCACCTTTTGGACAACATACATCACAGTATCCATATATCTGTATATGATATATATCATGGGTCCTACACACCAATTGTGCTCACCAAATATTAGGTTGACCCCATTGCCCCACCAATGGTACTACACCATTATGGCATTGTAGACTGTTGTAGCTGTCCACCTATTGTCCTATTTGCTATGTGTCGCTGTGCAACCCTTTGAAGTGCCATGTGTTGTCCTGTTGACAAAATATTTCTGCAGTGAGCCTCTGACACTCTGTTGAAGTGTACCTCTTGTCTGCTTAAAGATCTGTTTGTACACTGGGTGTTGATTGAATGCAATTTCTGATTGATGCTAGACAATGACAATGTACATGTGTTAGATCAGTAGACCTACAGCTGTGTCTTAGCTGATGTGACAAATACAATTTGAACCAGTGCTTTTCCTAGCTATTAGCCACATTAGCATTGGCTAATGCATCCTCCATGTGGCTAATGAAAATTGCTAATTTTGAATGGAAATTAGCCACACATCCATGCATTTCACTGAAAATTAGCCTTTGTGGCTAATTGAATTTAGGACCTAGGAAAAGCACTGCAATTTAATACAATCTTGTAATGTGTATTCAGATGAAATGGGTCTATAAAATTTAATTTTTTCACATACTTGTTTAACATTTGTTTAATGCGCTGGTAGCTGTTCTGGTGAACCATTTGATCATTGTCAGTCAGATTAATAGACTTATTTATAGAGGCAAGAGGTTGCCTGAGAGGTCTGCACGCATGTTCTGGATCTGTAATGGTGTGTATTGGTGACATCTCTGGTAGAATAGTCTTACTTCTAAGAATTACGATCCCCATATTTAAAGTGCAAAATGTGATAATCAGCTAACCGTGATGATTAATTTCTACAAATTGTCCTATTTCACTTTATTAATGGAACAAACTGGTGTCCTACTGTGTAATTAGCATTACAGTGTGTCAGCTGTCATTCAGCTAATTTCATTTCATGCAATTTATTTTATAACATAATCAAGATTAATCAAGCTGTTATCTGGTGTCTCTCATTTATGTTCTACTCTGTACACATGATACATGCTAAATTTAGACATAAACATGACATTAAATTGCTCAGGGAAATTGGCCATGTTCCAAAATTAAAATTTCCTGATAGTCATGGACCCATGGTCTGGTGGGTAATTTGATGAATGATTCAGTAAACAAGTATGTGTTGGAGTGACCTTTTAAATAAATTTCAATTTAATTTTGTTGTCACTTGTCAGCTGATAAAACCAACAGTAAAATCCTGGAATTTATTCTCAAAATTTCCTAATTGGCTTTTTTGACAGCTGTTCAGTTGGTCAAACTGCAATTAATGTGTCTCGATGAGTCTTTCTCTGCAGCTCTGTTCTACCATGACTCCAAATTTTGCCTACACGATGTAATGATTTATGAATTTGTATAAATTTTGCTTGATTTGGTTTCCATACAAAAGAAAAAACTTGTAAAAAAACCCCAAACATTGCTGTACAGTGTACAGTGTACATGTATTCAGTCATGAATCATGTGAATGCCTCATATGGCATACACCTCAAAACATGCTAATAATTTAAGTTCTTGTAGAGACAGGAATAGGACCTTTATCAGCTGTTTATTGGATCTGAGAGTCTTTAAATTATAACCCAACACAAGTTATGCATAGATTTGTATTCTGTAGATTTGTATTGTTGGGCCTGTGATCATGATGATTTCTTGGTGAGTTTAGCAGTTTATAGGTCTAATAATCTGATAATAAGTATACACTATACAATGTAATATGTTAGTTCATGTAGATGCTGGAGATTGCATCCAGATGCACAATGATTAATCATGTTAAGTAAATGGACTGTCTGAATGATACTGAATATATCCACCATAACAACTCAAAATGATCAGGTAATGATGATCCCTTTGCTCCCATCTCAAAATCTGCAAAAGAAATCTAAGCGCTAAGTGATCACTCTCCTGTCGCGCAGGTCTGTATCCATATATTTTTTGTTGCCTTATTTTGCAACTTTTGAGCAAAAGAAATCAACTTGATCACTCTTGTCTCACATTTCATGATCAGGATGATATCTGTCGCTGTACATAAATTTTTTGTCGTCTTGTTTTGCAACTTATTTTGCTCTCATAGATATTAAATTTTTGCGGCGTATCTCCTGGTAAAGATTTTTGCGCTTTTCATTTTTTGCAAAGCTCTCGGCTCCGGCCGTTATGCAAATAGTAAGTACATGCTGTATACTCACAGCTGTTCTCAAGCAAATCTAGAGTTCATAAACTTGAAAAATTGATTTGATTGATTATGCTAATATATCAAGTGTATTATATTGATTGATAAAGATTAAAGATCCTGTCCTTTTGATGTATACCTGGGCAAGCTGGGCCTTAATAGCCTGGGCAGTTTGATACAATAATAATAAAATTTAATGGCGCAATTTGTGTTTGTAAATAAATCTGTAAATCTAACCATGTTAACTGTTAACAATCCGATAAACTCGGATAGTAGTAAGTTACTAGTAACAACACCACCTTACTGGCTAAGCAGCTGCTTAGTGGCTAAGGCTGGAGGAGTGAAGTCTCATCATCAGTGATCAATGGAATTTAGTGATGACTATGTTAAAATAATATAAGTATTTTTTAAACTAAGAACTGGTGACATGCTTTTGCAGTTTTGTCACAATGGAAGGGAATTACAGCATTTGCCAGGCCTATGCAATGGCTGATTGGACAGACACTCTAGAATAATACTGTTTCAAAAATGTTGATGTTATACTTTCCAGCAGATCAGCCTTTACCAGTAGCTGCCTTGAATTCTTTATTTGCAATAACAAAAAAAATTGTTTCAAAATAGATGGATCTTTAATCATGCTTAGCTGCTTATTGGTGAAATAAGCATGGTCCATAGTCAGCGAGCTGGTCAGTGTGTAGACCAATCATGCTTTTCGTGCATTTAACAGTTTTTAAGAGAATTAAAATGAAATTGACCACTGATTCTATGATAATTAATCAAGTCAATTTTTATGGCCATCTAACAAGACTCAATTGGCCACAGTGCCTGCTGAGTGCCCGTTGAGTGCTGAGGTGTATTTGGGAGCATTTTCATGATCTTAAAATGATCATGCAGCATTAAACAATGTTGAAATGTGAACTAAATTCTACAGGTGACCTTGATATAGCATGTACATAGCGTTGACCATGTTAACAGGTGCATGCTGTCACATTGTATAAACTAGTACATTTGCTAACATGTACTCGTACATACATGCACAATGTACAGAACGAGCTACCTGTCATACTCCTGCATTTGACTTCGGAGCTGCTGAACATGCTGAAGAAGGATGAGTGGACAGAAAATACTGTTTAGCGTGTTTAGCATGTTTAGTTAGCTGTTATTGAACCTCATAGCTTACTAAGCTTACTTTCATGTTAATCTATATCTACTCAGCTGTCGTAAATATAGTAAAATGACATAGAAATGTTATAGACTTTATTCTAGTTTATCATGTTTACTAGCATGGCTCATCAGCAATTATGCCGATTAGAGATATGCAGGCATTATAAATGTTAGTAGATTACATCCCCACAACTACACAGACCTGTGTCCCAGATCCTTTTGATTCTAACTTTGGCCTGGTCACCTGGATCTATATATGTTTGATATTGGACAGCAGTTTCAATCATCCTCTGCTTCATTGCTGTGTCATCCTCCTATCCTAATAAGCCAATTTCAGTACATAAATAAAGGATGTAAAGCCTCAATCGTTCACTCCTCCCAGCCCAAGACTACTTAGAACTGCAGAGTTTCGTCAATGTGACAATGTCAACTTTGAGCCAGACAGTACTCTATCTATACAGTATACATGGTCTACTTTGACTACTTCGTAATAAGGATGTCACATGCATGTCCTTTGAAATATCCATTTGTCTGTCCCAATATCCACTTCAGGAGCATGCTTTCTAAAAGTAATGGTCACTCAAGCCCTGTCAATGTCCACACAGTTCAATCACTTTCACACCTAGTAGTTTCTAGTACAGCCAGCAGCTGTTCCGCCACTCCCCATGATGGCCCTATGATCAGTCTAGTACTTATTATACTACCACATGTTAATTGATTCTACACCTCTAATAACTTATGCTGTTGCTAATGAATTGATTAATTGATGCTAATAGAAGAGTAATGGTTTTATGAACTTTTATCTGTAGTCGGTGCTTCTCTATTGATGGAGATCAAGATTCGGGAACAAGAGCTTGAGCAGTCTTCGGCAGTGTTCACCAAATGATTATGTTAGGCATAGCTTTGAGCATGTTATTACACAGCTTCCCAAAAGGTTCCATAGACACATGATTGATGATATGAGGTGATAGACTAGTAAGAGTATGCCCTACCACAGTTAAAATTTAAGTAAGTAATTTCATGCCACATTATTATCGCCAATCTTGATATGTTGGATTTTTTTCTTAATCATGTTAATGGTATTTATGGTGAATTAAAAAATCGTGCAAGTTATTTTCTCAAAGGAACCAGCCCAATAATCAGTGGAAGTAGTGGCTACACAAACAATGTATGTGATGTATAGTGTGTGTAGACCTACATGTATCGGATATAAAAACAGGGCGCACCACATTCTGATTTTTACTTGGACACTTGCATGTAATTTTCCCTATTGAAACCTGCTAGACTTTCTTTTCTTCTTAACCTTGATAACATCTTGAAAACTGAAACACTCTAACAGGTTAAACATGTTGAGGCAAAATGATTTTTTCCGGAAATGTTACCCAAGTCCATATATTGTGTAGACCTTAATATGAAAAAAAATGTCTGTGTGAATGCTGACAAAGTTTAGTCCTGTATCAAATGATTGGGTAATTGGTGTGTAATAGAATATCAGTTGGATTGATTTCAATTACATTCACTGATCTTTCTGCTCTCTCTCTCTCTAAATGCTACTACACATATACCCGGTATATATATATGCCAAAAGCCACAGAGGTTTTAACCTAGAAAGTAGCATGTGGATGACTAGTACAGTACTAGTACTATACATGCTGTTGGAATTATCTGTTGTCATTGATTGCTTTAGAGCAATAGCATGTAGCATGTAATGTTATTTAATATTTCGTTGATGTAAAATTGTAAACCTACATGTTGATCTAAAGTAAGGTTTGAAAATTGCAGATTGATGGTTATGAGTAGTTGAATGGTAGAACTTCCCAAAAAGGAATTAGCTCATCAAAATAAAATATTTTTACGGCTGCCCATGGTCCATAAAATATACTATAGATAGATACTGATCAGCTGATCTTTAGTTCTCGTTTTGGCTAATGTTTTGAATGTTTCCTATAACCTCTGATTACTAGTTATCTTGTTATACTGCTTGGAGCCTGTAGTGCAACCTTGCTATTTAAGCAATAAGGCAGCAAAATCTTGCAAGTCAGATTTTCTCTTGATGACTTCATAAAAAAAAAGATATTTCATATTCATTCATGTTCATGTCACGTCTCACTTATATTTTTATTTGTGTCATTCAGTTTTACTATGTGCAAGTACTATCACTGGATATCAGGAACTAACGCTTGATTGAATCCAGGTTAACACTTTGCCACTGTGTGTGTTTGCATAACACGACATAGACCAGAAAACCCCCTGGGCTATGCTATTAAATTTGCGAATTAGTTTTAGAAATAGTATCATAATGATACTTAATCTACACCTATATTATTTGTTTATCAGTCAGGGAAATTATCACCAGCTGATGACAACCAATGTCCTCAACCCCACATGACAATCATCCTAGCACTGTCATCACCCTCCCATGACACTCTCACAGTGTCATGGCCTAGCCATGACTTTGGCAGTGCTCAAAATCATCTTTGACTGGCTACTTAGAAAGAACTACTGCAACTATCACTTCCAAACTTGGTATAAAGTTGTATCACAGTGTCAACTGACTCTATGAATATTGGCAGACCTATCCATTACATAATGAGGAAAAGAACCCGAAGGCTCCAGAGAAATTAGGAAATTGTCATCAGCTGCTGATGACTTTGCAGTATTTCGTGAAATTGGATAGAATTAAGTCCCGCAACTGACATGCTGCTGTGTGGTGAGGATGGCTACAAAGAGATCAGACTTTCTTCTGAGACCCAACTGATCAACCCCACAAACTCAATCATCCTGTCAGGGCCAGGACTTGGCTGGAATTGCAATTGTCCTCATATGCTGGTAATTTCCCTGACTGTTTATGAACTGGAAAAAAAGATTATTTTACTATTTAGCTATTTAGCAGTTAGCAGGACAGAGGAACAATTATCAGTGATAGCTTGTAACTTCACATTGGAAGTTTATTTGCAGAAAAAGGGTAACTTAAGTTACTTAACCATATTAACCTATCACAGAAATGTTTATTGTTCCTGCTTTGGCACTCAGACATTCAAAATTTAAATTAAATGTAACTCAAGAAGTTTATTTTTGTAAGGAAATGAAAAAGAAGTACATCTCATTTTAAGACATTTCTTTTGGTATGAGTTTCATGGAATTTCCCTTTTGAACAGTGTGGAAGATAACAAGGAAGTGAAATGGTTAATGTAACGCAACATTTGATTTTAGATTTGCTACTTGTTTGAAATAAAAACAGATTTTTTCTCAAAATCCTGAGTTTCTCTGCAACAGTAGTGACTACACTCCTCAAAGAGTTCCTTTCCTTCTAGAATTTTCCATTTGGGCAAAAAGTTGTCCCAACTACTCACTACTTGAACAAATGATTTGATGTTAGACATTCAGTTTACTTGGTGCCATTATACAAATGATTGATGGTGAGGAGTTCAATGTATTGACTCAATAATTGAGGCAATCTGATTGGACAAGATGTTTTAGATGGAGAACATATTCCCATAACCGATAGGCCCACTTTAGGCCAAATTTTATCGCAAAATCTAAGTTAAAAGGCTAATTGTAAGTCAGTCGACTATTTCCAGCTTATTTGTGCAAATCAAAAGCTATGAAGAATTATCTGAAAACTCTGGGTGCATCTAAAATATAATTTTACTACATGCCTAAGTAATTGAAACCTCAAATATATTTTCAATGACTCACTTCCAGGCAAATAAACTATAAACTTGGTAAAGGATATTAAAAACATGTCAACTATTCTTATCTGCTCAATTATTATGAGTATACTCATGTTGTATACTCACCATAGGAACTCTGCCATTTCCCCAATTATCCCATAAATCTTCTTTTTTTTTTTTCGGTATTCTTTCCCCTTTTTTTAGTCATGAGTGATTTACCTGGCATGTTTAGTGTTCTGTAATTAATACACCAGAGCTCAGTTCTCTCCATAGTTTGTATAAGGTAGGATAATTATGACACCACAATTGCAAAATATGATTTATGCGGAATCATTGTGATAGATCATGATGACTCCAGGGATTTTTATACATTGATCAGGGTGTGTGCTTGACAATAGAAGCTTGGAGTTTAGATTTCATTTCTTACATCAGTAGATATCTTGGTCTGTCTATGAATAGATGTCGATCATTTGAGGATTTTGAGGTTGCCAAGGATGTAATGTTTTGTGATGCAGGGTTGTTGCCCTTTTTGGTGCCGTTCCAAGTTGAAATGGCATCACTCAATGATCATCTGATCATGGTTAATTTGATGCATGGGCAATTGATATTGTCATTGCTATCTTGCTGCCAAGCTGCTCAGTGTAAACATGCTAAAGATTATACTTATGTTTGATTGTTTGATGTCGGTGCATGATGTCTTCATCAGTATGGAAGCAGTACATCAAACTTGTTTTGATTATTTATGCAAGTGTTTAATGCTGGTTTTCCCTTCTGGTGTACAGCCAAGATGAAGAGTCGAGAAAGCATTGTATTATGCATCAGCACATTTGATCATGAAGTTGATTCGGTATCAGTGACTTCAGCAATGCATTTATAGCATGTTTGATGTTAGCCGTTTCTTTTTCTCCTGGAATGTTCGTGAACTTGTACATTGTTGTAGCGGACAGTAATTGAATAAATGGTCTCAACATGCTGAAGTGGCTCTCATCTATGTTGGAAGCTGCTGTGCCACTTGTTACAACTTGTTACAAGTTATAAAATTTGACTTGCAGTAACTTTCAGGTGACTTCTGAGTCAGTTTGACTTACTCCGGTCCCTCTGCAGCTCTGCCTCTCACTTATATAGTCATATTCTTGTCTTTTCGTGACTCAGAATGACACTTGAATGATTAAACTGCTCACCACACCTCCGTCACTTAACAGTCAGGGAAATTACCAGCATATGAGGACAATTGCAATTCCAGCCAAGTAATGGCCCTGACAGGATGATTGAGTGTGTGGGGTTGATCAGTTGGGTCTCAGAAGAAAGTCTGATCTCTTTGCAGCCATCCTCACCACACAGCAGCATGTCAGTTGCGGGACTTAATTCTATCCAATTTCAAGAAATACTGCAAAGTCATCAGCAGCTGATGACAATTTCCTAATTTCTCTGGAGCCTTCGGGTTCTTTTCCTCATTATGTAATGGATAGGTCTGCCAAAATTCATAGAGTTAGTTGATACTGTGATACAACTTTATACCAAGTTTGGAAGTGATAGTTGCAGTAGTTCTTTTTAAATAGCCAGTCAAAGATGATTTTGAGCACTGCCAAAGTCATGGCTAGGCCATGACACTTTGAGAGTGTCATGGGAGGGTGATGACAGTGCTAGGGTGATTGTCATGTGGGGCTGAGGACATTGATTGTCATCAGCTGGTGATAATTTCCCTGACTGCTTAACAATTACCTGACCCTTGTATGATTTGAATGATCTTATATTCTATGAAACTTCTAATGCACTTTGCAAAAAGGTCAGGAGGTCTATAGTGAAAGACCAATAAATAACATGTCTGGTCATCATGATCAGATGACAACAACCTTTTCGACTGACAATGTTTTTGGTTGGTCTTTGCTATCTCAAACATGAGTGACCATTGATGACCAGTACTAGTGACCAGTGGTGACCAAGACTTTTTTTGCACCACCATCAGATCACCATCTGCCGTCCAAGACTGCTATGTGTCCAGGTCCCAGACATGCCCAGGAGTGGTCTGACAGAGACTGACATTTGATTTTTATTTATTGGCCATGGTCACAGATGGAGGCGTGCAATATAAAGTGTCTTGCACTGTCCTAGCAGTCCGAGATTTTCTCAAGGCTCGAGCTTTACTTGATTTCCTTCAGTTCTAGTAGTCACTTGGAATTTGTCAGATCTCACCAGTCATCAGCATCAGTGTTCTTGATTGTACCTTCATGAACTTATTGGATTTTGTATAATATAATATTTGGACTATTTGGAATCCTGACTGTGTATCGTCAAGCTCCTGATTCAAGTGAAGGATCAATTCTGTTTAAACTTGAGCACATCATTTGACTTGAACATATTGGACTGCTGAATATCTGCTAGCCAAGAGGAGGATTTAACCTCAAATTCGCCTGTGCGATTTTCGCTTCAAATAATTAATTGTAAGAAATCTATAACCAACCTCAGGCATCGAGAAACCATTGCCATGGCAACCCTTACGCTACAGCAGGTATTTTTGTCATTTTGTAAACATCTAAAATGTTATCAATTTATTTTCCTCTCACATATAAGCTACTGAGCTAGACCCAGCTCAAAAGATCTCATACTTCTGATGGACCAATGAGTATATTTCGGATACTACCTTACAGAATTTCCTAACCTAGTGTAACTATGTAAACATAGCAGCATAGTGAAATGTAATTCATTTGGTTTTGTTGAATTCACAGAAGTGTGTGAAATGTCAATAACTTCTGAGTCCATTATGTAGGTTTCATTGATCTTTTGAAAGCTTGCAAGATATGGGAGAACTTTCCCATGACCAATGACTGGGACTTGGATAATAATGATTTTGTCTTTGAAACCTATCTATGGCATATCTTTGTGGCAAGCTTGTGACATTTTGCAACAATTTCCAATTTCACTGACTCACAGAGTCACCCTGTTTTCTGCAATAATTGTCTGTTGCACCATGTTTTACCATTTGTGAGTGAAAAAGAATTTCCTCCAGACTCCATGTATTCTGCATAGTCAGTCAGCCTCTGATCTTTCAAGGCTTTTATTGAATTATTGATTTCTGAACCTCGCTGAGATTGCTGTGTATTGTTAGAGATTTGTAGTATCGACTATCGAGCACTGTTTCTAGTCCAGGTAGACTAAGGTAGTGCCGGACTGATCAACAACTATAAACCTTTTTTTTGCTGTGCATCATGCCTTAGCATTCCAAATGTTTGAATCTTGATAGTTGGAAATTTTTAAAAAATGTTTCTGATTTGCTGTTATTTCTGTTCCTTGTGTTCCGGGTAATGGTTGCTTTTGTTGGCAATGGCACTTGGCTGAATAGTCTGTTGTCTCTATGATCGATGATGTAACATCATCATCGATCAATGATCATCTGATCATCAGTAGGTTGAAATACAGTGTATATTAAGTTTTTGAACTGAATTTTTTCTTGGCATTTTAAAACGTGATGTCCATTATCATGGTCAGATGTTGCACCTCTTGAACACTATCACTTCCTTGTGTTAATTGTACAATGTACATGTTGTAAGTTGTTTGCAACAAATGTATTTCTATTGATTGCAAAAAATGTTTTTGCCATGTCTTTTATGCTACCGACATTGCACATTGCTCAGACATTGCTTAGAGTAATTTGGCTGTATTGAGTGTATTGATTTTCTGTATTGAATTCTGTGGTCTTTAAATCTATTGAAAGTGGTGCATTCATCTTGAATATCGTATTGGTGTTTATCAATGATTGATGCTGTTGTGTTGTTTCTCAGTGAAATGATTAGTTTTCTGAAACACAAGGTTTCCATCGTCATGAACAGGCCTTAATGCATGAAGTAACACTTGGTACCTGATGAGGCATGTTGGACTAAAAATGTTAGATGGCAACAAACTGGTCAGCAATGCTGTGGAAAGTGATGAGCTGGTCTCTCCATCATCATCGACACCATGCCTAATAAAGCATGTAAAGGTGCATGTTGTGTCATTTATCATTGTTTGCAACTTTCCATGAATTAATGTCTTAGGCCTACATGCTGTGCAGCTCCTGTGGGGTGGACTTGCTCACCAAATCTACATGATGGTTGATACTTTCTGAAGTGGTTGTTGGTTGAACCAGATTTGCTGTCTCAGACTCTATACTTCTATACTCAGATACTAGAACTGTCTCTTAACTGAGAGGTCGTGAAAGCTGCACCAAATTACCAAAAGTTCCATGTAAGATTTCTAGGGCCTACAAGTGCTGTCTTTCATTTTAGGAGTCATGAGAGCACCAAAATTATGGTCTGCCGATGGTACCATGTACAATTACATGATGTTGGTCTTAGGATGGTCACATTGGCCAGGGATATATCAATGATTGGTCAGTGACCATGATCCTTGCCATTTCCTACTGTCCTTTCCAGTTCACCAAGTTCAGAGGTAACATTGTCACAGTGTGGCAATCGATACTGGTATCTATCATGGACATCATGATCAGTGGTCTTTGTGGTGAACCGAGAAGTGTAACAATCCCGCAACTTGCTGCAAGTAGGATAAGTGCATGTTCAGGTGATGTTAGACTGTTGGTTTATCGTGACAATACATGATAATTTGGTGGTTATGATTCCCTGATCATGATGATGATGAGCTTGGTGTTAACTGCGAGAGAGACCATTGTCTGATAGTGCGTGTTGTGGTTTGCACAGTTGTGTGTGAGAGTGCAACACTTCCTAATGGTCATGTTTCTCCTGTGTTCATCCTGAAGATGTCTTAACCCCGTTGACCTTGTGGAGAAGATCATCAGGTCATTCAGAGTGAATGTATGAAACAAATGTAATGGAATGTTACAAAAAAAATATATCGGTCCCTTGCATTTATGATGAGCCAACTGCAATGATAAGAACACTGCAGATGTAGGACTACTTGACATTATGATTGGCCGAACTTGAAGGATTAGGCGTCTCAGGATCTATACTAAATTTCTCTAGGTCTTCACATCTTGGTGACATGAATTTTGTCTTGCAATAACTTACCAATGCCATTATGCCAAACATTGAATTGCTTCATGTCTTGACACTCTGATGATCTAGACATCATCTCAACATTCCGATAGTGGATAGTGATAGCATCTTGTTCGTCATGTTGATCAGTGATCACCTATGATTATTATCATGAAGTTTTTAGGTACTGGGTTCTGTAGACCTGCCAAGTGTTGTCTAATCATGTTAATATCTAGCACTGGTGAGGGTGGATGGAATACTTTCTTTATCAGTTCATTGTTGTAAGTTTGGCACTCTTTCTTGTTTAAACTTTACCAGAGCTACTTGACCAACATGACTACTGGTCCACTGCTGACATTGTCTCTTGTAGGACATCTTTAAGAATCAAGACTAGGAGCACTAGCATGTGGTCATCATATTTGTCATGCTGCTGCACTGCTGAACTCATGTGTGCCATTGTGGTCAAAAAGCATGCTAACAGATGTCTTCCTTTCCTGTGACTGTATCATTAGTATACTGTCCACTACTAAGTGTCCACCCACCGTTAACATCTGGCGACCGATTTTCTTCTTGCCACTTAGCTGCTTAGTGCATTTCTTGTTTTTGTGCCTCCCTGTGTCCTCATGAGATCAATGTACATCTTGGAGCAAGAGAAGCAGGGAAGAGAATGAATACATTAGGATGAAATTAAAAGAGACATCCTGATTTACCTGATAAAGGAAAAGACAAAAATGATAATCCAGGAATTGTTAAATCAAGTAAAATACTGGGGAACAAAATCAGTATGATGAACAGAACATTTTTGTGTGAAAGAAAAAAATATTCAGAGAAAGAAAATGCCATGTGTACAACACATAAGCTGATAAGTGTGGAAGAACATAGCCCATCAGAAGAAGTGCAGTCTTGGCAACGCATTCTCATATCTTGTAAGTTATTCCTGGGACCATCAAGTGAAACGGAACAAGAATTAACAACCGGTACCCATAAGCTTGAACTGTCTGATTGATACTAGTAGTGGTGAAACTTAACTGTTGAAGAATTTTGGCATTATTAATGGTTTCGATCAGGACATGTGCCTGTAGTACTCGGTACCCCAAACTATTATAATATTGAAATTTTGTGTCTTCCCAATTAGGATGGGTGTGTTGTCACGTTGATATTCAGGTAATCCCAGATTCCACCAAATTTCGAAAATATTAAAATAGGTCTAGTCAGAAGGGTCATTTCCTTATTCATAGTTATATGTTAACCTGAGCCTTTGAGCTGATTCTGATGTTAATTATACCAACATTGAATATACCATGCTTGTCAGTTGCAGCTCCTTAAATGTTAAAATGTGTCCCTAAAAATTATCAGAATTTTGTGTTTTATATGTGCTTCAAACCATCAGAATGATGTGTGTGTTCTGGTTTCTTTTTTATATATATTTTTTTGTGAGAAAGTTGCCATTTATTTGAATAACACTTTCCTAATAAATTTATTTGTTTTTAATTACTAATAAGTCTTTTCCCTTATTTCAGATAAGAGAGCAAGGAGATGGGTTTATAAATGTCAGTGATATTGGGGAGGCCTTAAAAACGATAGGCTATGCCATCCCCGCATACAAAGTCAGAGATTTCCAGAGGAAGTACGACAGCCTCATAGACAATGACCGGATCAGTTTTGATGTCTTCAAACAGGTGTGTATATGATGTATTTATGCTAATTATAAACTTGTGTTGCAATCCGCGGATTCTTGTTTTCAAATAAAATGTCGTAGTCGTTGAGTGATTTTGTATGAAATGGTAGTCTTGTATAGCACTGTATATTAAGTTGTTTTGTTACATGATCTCAGATGTGATGTTGTTTGGATGAAACGTTGAATTGGCGAGTCACACCAATCGGTTGTGTCGGTGGCCTGGTGGTGAATCAGTGTTTTAAAACACTAACTCGCTCACTCACTCACTTTGCTGGCCTAGTAAAAGATCCCACATGTGGCATAAATGTGTTAGTCGCCCTAAATTCCTAATTGTCCCCTCTAGCTCCAAAGTCTAAAATAGCAGAAGTTGAAAAGTGTAGAACATTTGCTTGCCATCAATTGTGCCACGCTAAACTGCTGAACTGCTTAAACAGCAAAATGGCCTGTAGAAAACTTGTGCCGGGACAAATATCCCTGGTATAGCAGCTTTGCCCTGCAAAGCATTCAAAATTCAGCTGTTTCCATTAAATTGGCAATGAGCTCATACAATTGCATCATCATCTGCTAGCAAACTAGACCAGACATTGTTTATAGAGAATGCATCAGTGCATGACATGATCATGTCATTAAACAGTCCTTTCCTATTTTGTGTTTCGTGTCAAATTATGGCCAATTAAATGCGGCCTTGGTTTCATAATTGTTGAATGATGGCAATGGATTAAAATTTTGCAGATGTTAGTAGCAAACTTTTACACAATTGTTCTATGTTGATTCGGATTACCTCAAAAAGCCTTTGAAAACTGAAGATATACATTATGAGTAAACATGCTAAACAAGGCCATTTAAAATCATGATTTATTTCATTTAGATCCCTTCATTAGAAAAAAAAAAAAAAGCCATCCCTTGTAAAACATGCTAAACACTGATAAAGAACAACAGTTGAGCAATTTAACATTTCTATGTAAAATTAGTGTTTCACAGCATTTTGAATTTATTTCCATTCAATAGTAGCAGAGTAGCATTCAGATATTTGGAATTCATTTACAATAGCAAGTGTAATTGTACCTTTTCCCTCAATTTGTAAGCATGTTAAGCATGTTAAGTGATGGGCCAGTACCTCATGTCAGTGATACTAAAATTGATGGCTAAACCTCAACTAACTTGTCGCTAGTATTTGTACATTCATATTTGCCTGTGATCATGTCAATAACGAGTGCTGACCTTCTCGATAACATACCAAATTTATCAGTTACTATCAGATTTTATCGCACATTTTTGAGTATTCTACTAATCAGCTAAATAGATACTACTGTCTACTCTAGTACGAGGAGCACTTTTGTCCTGGATTACATCGTAAAAATAGTGTTATATGGTTACAGCACAAAATTAACAAATATGATTTATAAAAAGACACGGGCCACTGCCCACATTGTTATTAATATTGTTACTTAATAATACAATTTGATAATTTGTCTTACTGGCACTTTAACTGCTTACTTCACAATATGATTATAAGTTTACATCATGTAAAATGTATTATAAACAAAGTAATAAAAATAACATGTCATAATTATCTTGATCGTTATGAAAGCAATGTCCTTCCTAATGCTTAAATTCAGAAATACATCGATAATAATTTGTAGATTAGGAAATAGATAGAAACTGATAAAGTTCTATTAATCATGTGCCAATTTAACAAATTGAACATAGTCTTGCTTTTTTAAGGGCCATGTGAGCGCTGCCAGTAGTTTACATGTATATAATATTAATGGAACTTTTACGAGGTCATCAAAACGATTGCTTTTCATTTTCATAATTTTAAACTTTGAAGTTTTTGTATTCAGTAGTGTTGGGTATCGTGAGGATTTTGCGATACAATAGTTTAAACGATACTTAGTTAGCGATACATTACCTGAACGATACATACTATCAAGTGAGGAAGCGATTCAATATATTGCCAACTATTGAGGTGCTCGATACAATACTATTGCGATATGTAAATTACCAGAAAAAGCTTGAAAAACATCGTTTATAATGGTGTCAATTCAACATCATTGCTGTATGAAGTTAGTGTTAGGAAAGTTAGGCAAAAAAATATTCTCTATTTCACAAAACTAAAGCAAAAAACTGAAAAAAAGTTGCTTTTTTCTTGGGTTTCTTACAAAATAGAGGTGTGATGCGCATTAAAGCGCACATCAGAAATTAGCGGAACTATGCTTTTAAGCAGACAATTACTATCGCGATAATCGTGATATTTGCTGCCTTCGGCAATAGTGTATCGTGATATATCATGCCTAATTTTTCCTCACGATAGTTGTATTGTGACTGCATTGGCGATGAAGAATCGCGATAGTAATATTCGCGCAGCGAAACGGCCGAAGGTCGTTGAGCGAAGCGAATTGAGTGCAAGAGAAGACTCAAAAATCTGTGCAGTGATGGTCTCAACATCAACAGTCCACAGTTTGGAATTAGGTCAAGTGGGTCCAGCTTCTTATCAATGATTTAGTTTCGTATTTAACAAAACATAACATATTCATCTTCAAAAGGGTCTTAAAAATTTAATTTTCTCTAATAATATATCCTGTACCAATAATTTTTATGAAATAGTTAATTATCAGCATTGACAAGCTAAATCAAATTATCAACATGTGATTCATTTAATTTCAATCAGACAACAAGAAAACATAACAAAATTAAAGTTACATAATCTTATAAACTGATGATTATGTAACAGTGAACAGATAATCTACATGCAATGTTATTGTTTTTGTATTACTATATATTTATACTATTATGTAATATCAACAATCTAACATAGACTTGACTTTGGCAGCTTTCAGTGTCGTCTGCCTTTTTACCATTTATTTAATAATATATATCTATCTATTAATTTATCTATCTATCTGTCAGCCATTATATATATCTGTCTATCTGTCTATCTATTCATCTCTCTATTTATCGATATATTTATCTATTATATTTTTTGTCTAGTTTATCTTGCTATTCTACATTTTTCTCTGTCTTGCCATGTATCTGTCTTTCTAATTTTCTGAAACAGTAACATAACTCCTTTCATACATTGAATATGAAATAAACATGAAAGTTATGGTAAAACTATAAGTCCTACAAAAACTTTTTAAAGTGCTGCGCGAATTTCATGGCAGTGCCATTTACATATTAGTATCGTCCCAACACTAGTATTCAGTGGTATTTAGATCAGTTTTAAAAATAAAAGTACCAGGTTACTACAAGCAGTTTTGCATTATATTAACAAGTATCTAAACAAATGATGTATTTTCCAAGTAAAAAATTGACGAAAATCTATTCCAACTTTGACATGCTGTCCAAATAAACAGCCAAGGTTGGACACAGTTAAAATACTTTATTTAAAAACGATAAACCACTATGTCAGATTATACCATAGTTCAATGCATTATGAACATGGTCGTATTGAACTTTTTGAAAAAGGGATTTTGTTCATACAATCACATGATTATTGAAAGCTTGATAGCTACGTTTTGTGTACTATTGCCTCTATTATTCTGAGTGCAAACTCATATTTTCACATATTCGTCAATAGGCCTGTGCCAGTAATTCGAAAAGATTCTCATTTCTGGCCACTCCTAATTGCTGACAAAGAGTTGATTGATGAAATGAGAATGATGAGGTGAGAGGGCGAGCAGGAGTCCTCAACATGTCGGATATTTGGGCCTACCCCTTTGCAAGAACATTTTGTTGTCCAGCTAAGACACTGATATGAGGTTAACTGGTCAATATGCCCCAATTTAACATCTTATCCGAACAACATCCACCTGAGTTTTTGTTCCTGATTGTGACAATTGTTCGGAGTTTGTCATTAAAATAAAATAAAATACTCCTCATTGTATTGCATTATTCCATCAACTTAATGACTATCGATCTTCTCTTCGTTTAGTGACAATTGTCCGGAGTTTGTCATTAAAATAAAATAAAATGCTCCCTATTGTATTGCATTATTCCATCAACTTAATGACTATCGATCTTCTCTTCATATAGATGTGCGCAGAGGTCAAGGACCAGACAGACCTTAAAATTCCCAAATTAACGGCCAGAAAAGGAGAAATTGAGGTCCATGGAGGAACCTCAGAGGTGTCCAGTGAAGGAACGACGCATTCAGTACGCAAAGAAGAACAGGTGGCTTTCTCCAATTGGATTAATAGGTGAGGAAATTAATTGGCATTTGTTGCAGTCATGGAACCATTCGTTTTACTCCATTCCATCTCAGATCTCATTGTCAATGGGGTTATACGAGATACGAGGGGGCCCTATAGTGTTGGACTTCAATGCATTGCGCGCTAGCTCCAAGCATGGCTTCTTGTTGGAGCAGGTCATTAAAGCATAGAACTTGGTTGTTAGAGTCTGAACTATAAGCCCGTTATTGTTCAATCTTATGGCTGTAGATCCCAAGGATATGGGCATGCAAATTTGCAAGAGATTGCAGCTTCTCTTTGCTAATTTTGCTCTGAAAATAGAGTGTTCTCTTTGCCTTTAATCTTCTAATTCAACAGTGTTCAAGAAATAAGAATGGTTTCCAATGACAAAAGGAGTATGGCTGTTGGTTGGCCATACAACAGTTACTGAACCTACTAAGGCCTCAAAACGAAAGTAGTCATTGCTACTTTTTTCGTAGCTGATAAGATTAAAATCTATGGTGCATTGACGTTATGATATATTGTATATGATTAGCTTGCTTACATCTAGAATTAAAATATTCACTGATGTTAAAAAGAAACTGACAACATACTTATAGAGTTATCTACCTTGTTTAAGTGATTGGGAATGCATATTCAAGATATTAGAACACAAGTGTAAGCTATAAACATGATAAAGGGTCAATAATCTCAATATTACAGTAGTGAAGTTCTCACTGTTCTGTTATGACCGTTTTATCTCAAATTCTCCTTAAAATGCATACCATCAGGGTTATAAATAACTGTATAAACATGAAGACCAGATGTTTCTGATCAATTTCCTAGTCTAGTGTAATGGTAATACATGCAATATGAATCCAGGTGCATATTTTTTAGTTGTGCTGCTTATAAATGGCTTACTATTATGCCTCAGAATGTTTAACCTCATTTGCAAATTATGCTTAGTTAATCATGTTAATATATGGTAGAAATATGTGAGTGGACTAGGGGTGGACATCGTTTGCAAAGTTTGATACGATACATATCGTCGATACTCATTTTCGGTTTTCGATACGTACCGTGATACACAAATTATGCCATAAACTAATTATTTTACTGAAAATTTATGCAGCAAAACTCACATTTTACCTCTCAAAATGAGATCTTGTGTGATACAGGAATCTGAAGTGGCAACAATCTGATGCGTTTCTCAACATTTGGTGACATTATAAACCTAAACTGTGCAAATTAATACTTTTTTCTAGCAGAATAACGCAGTTGAGGCAGTATCGGTTTGATACGATATCGCTAATCATTCCATTTCGATTATCGTATCGATTGGTTTAACCGATATATCGTGAAATGATGTCCATCCCTAGTCAGCGGACCCAAATAACCCTTAAACAATGTTAAAATTATTTCTTAAATTATTTTATTGCAATTAGATAGTGCAACTTCCACATTCAATTTCTTAAATGTTTATTTTAGTGTAAACCTATTTTAGTGATGCTGAAGCTGGACATAATGTCAGGCGGCTCAATGGTTGGCATCAAATTATCACTGATTATGCACAGGTGCAGATAACGAGGCTGCAGATCCATTTCTAATTTCTGTAAAACTACTTGAACTGTATATAATAATTTCAAAACATCATTTAAATCATTCAGTATGCTGCATTACAAAACAAATACAGAATCCTCTGTTCTTGAATATTTTTATATGAATTGGTGCAAGTTAAAACATAGAATGGAAGGACAAACTAACAAAGTGGGGTTAATTGTGCAAGTTTGTCACATCCTTGATTCTTCGTAATGGTTATTGATCGCTTTTTGCCTTGGTATTGGACAAGCTCAATTAGCTGTCCATGAAAGTTCAAACAAAATGAAACAATGTATTACATAACTTCGTTAATGGTATTTGAAGGCCTTTGCATGGCTAAATTGATGCAACTTAAACATAATCAATTTGACAGTTGCTTTCTAATCATAAATGCTCCCAGGACACTTCAGTTAAGAAATGTTTTAAGAAATTTCTTTTCACGAAGTTGGAGCCCTTCATTTAGATGAACCACATTCAAACATAGCCAAAATGCTATGGTCTACCTTTCGCCACTGCATGTAGTGCGAACTTCCCCTTTTCCTCTTTCAAAAATTCCTGGAATCTCCTTCTGTTCTCATGTTTTTTGACAAGAAGACTTTTCCCGATTGTGTTATTATATAGGCATTCATTGCTTGCCAATGCTTGGACTCTTCTGTTGCTTCTATGTGGCCTCAAAGCAATATATGGCAGTTGTCCAACATAACTTTCAATGCTTTTAATAGTTATTTTACGTATTTACATATTGTTTATCACTGTTGCAACCCTTTGTTGTTTATTTCAGGAATTTAGCGGACGACCCTGACTGCAAGCAATACCTCCCCCTGAATCCTGAAACCAAGGACCTCTACAACAAGTGCAAGGATGGCATCCTCTTCTGGTGAGCTTTAATTATGCAAAAAAAAAAAGAAGTATATATCCTAGATGTTGCGGAACTGTATTATACAAAAAAAAAAGGAATTGTCATATCCTAGTTGGATGCACAATGCATGCACTCTCGGATAGAGAGGGTTCAATAAAAATGTATGTAATGCTATGATAAGCATGGACACGTACTGTTCAAGCAGAGAATGGTAGAAATTTACAAAGCCCCTTTTGAAGTAATGTTCAGTAAAATTGAATATGGATTAAAATTAAGGTTAACATTATTTCATTGACTCTACATGTAAAATTGTTGATGCGAGGGTCAAATGAAAGTCTCGTAAATTAATTTACGGCATTTGTATCATTTTCTACTTTTTCAACTTCAAGAGGTTAAATAATTTGTACACTGACTATGCGTGCTATGCATAGGCCTATGGCGTTAAATGATATTGAAAGCTTTTAGGCACACAGTACCATTATGCAGCGTTCCACAATACCAACATTTTATATCTCGCCTCTGAAGTAACTGAACCAAACTATTATTTTCAGCAAAATGATCAACAAGTCACAACCGGGAACAATTGACGAAAGAACAATAAACAAGACAAACCTGAGCGTCTACAGAATCCATGAAAATCAGATGCTGGCTTTGGGCTCGGCACAATCTATCGGCTGTAATATCGTAAACATTGGTGCAGAAGATTTACATCAAGGGAAACAGCATCTTGTGCTTGGTTTACTGTGGCAGATCATCAGGGTAAGTCCTCTGTTAAATATTTATTTTACAGTTACTGTCAGTTATTGTTGCATGACTATGGTTTTGTTAAATGTACTATTTATTTTAAAGTTGTATACTATGTCATGTATATATATGTTTATGGACTGGGTTTAGGCTTGGCTTCAGATCAGTAACATCAAGACAATACTCAATAGCAGGATGGATGAAGGCACTGGATATTCAGCAGCATAAATTTAGCTTAATAATTTTGAAATCTTTTTCTTAGTTGGCTTTATTTCAAACAAATCAAATTGATCTTGTGCTTTGATCCAGATTCTGCTATCAGTTATCCAAGACTCAACTTTCGAATATAAATATATATAAATCTAGTGATGTCAGTCAGTGAAATGTTTTACATTTGAATGGGAGGATGTTAAAGTTGTTTTGCACAATTGGTCTCAATTAGTGGAAGGTTGAAACTTGTAACAATGAAATAAAAGGTCTGGGGCACAGATGGCACAACTTGAATGCAAACTTAGCCTAAATTGTAACCCTCACCATAATTGTTATTTAGTAGATTGAGAATTAGAACTGAATATAAAAGTCAGTTCATTCTCTTAATTAAATTAACTTCAAATCATTGCATCTACATCTGAAGTACATCATGCCAAAATTAATTTTCAAAGTACCAAGTGAAGTCGACATATATTGACATATATATATTTTGAAAAATTATATTTGTATTTTGGTAATATCCTTATCTGTGGCTTTTAACTGTATTTTTAGGAGTTCATCGGAATTCCTCCTGAATGTATTTTTGACAGTTTATCTGAATTCCTTGATATATCTGGGTGACAGACGTGACAGCTGTAGGCCTATAGCTAATTGAGTAGCAATCTATTTTGTTTCGTTAATTAGTAATATCCTGTTATGATGAAATGTCTTGCATTCATTATTACAGAGTATCATATGCTCATAAACATGATACAAGTGCCAACAAATGTGAAAACATATTTGTTGGATATATATCCATGCTTATTATCCTTGATTATGGCATCCTGATTTTCTTTTGAAGTTGAAGTTTGATATTGTCTTTTGTTTTTCTGGAAACTATACTATCACCATATCTAGCCTTTGGAACTCATAATTCACAACAAAAAATATTATTATGTAGCTCATTTTTTAGCATGATAAGGTTATTAGATGTCATTATTTTCTCAACCTGATTTAATACATCTGCATGATTTAGATTTTGCTTTATCTACTTGCTATCATGAATGGGTAGTTATGGTGCCTCCAGACATTGAGTCTAATCCATGCTAGTAATTTTTGGAGTAGTATTTTGGAATATACCATGTATTTACATACATGTACAGTACACGATGTAGGCCTGCAGTTAAATTGCTTTTCAAGAAACAGTTCTGAACTTCTTTATTGTTTCCTGATGGGTTTTACATTTGTTTGTAAATTTGATCATCTGTCATTTTTTGGTTTTATATATATATACTACTTATGCAGTATTTATAATTTTCATGAGATTTTATGTTCAATCTTCCGACCAGTAGCGACTATAAAAATTGTCATATACAGCAAGAATTAT
Organism: Platynereis dumerilii; assembly: GCA_026936325.1. NCBI lineage: Eukaryota > Metazoa > Annelida > Polychaeta > Phyllodocida > Nereididae > Platynereis > Platynereis dumerilii. The sequence goes on from JAPTHN010000010.1 coordinate 34,905,932, forward strand.
TAAAGGTTTCCTAGATCCTGCTCAATACCACCTACCTGGGTACTGATTAATGTTTAAATTTAAAATGAAAGGAAGTCTTGTAATTCTTTGTAATTAGATAACCACAGATAACAATAGGTGAATAGACAACCTTCAAATAACTCGAGGGAGTTGTGCAGTGGGTAGATTCCTGGTTCATTGTTATGAGTATATTCTTTTTTTTTCCTTCTTTGTGGTCAAATCAATGACCCCTATGAGTCACAAGTTGTCAGGATCTCAACTTGGCCTAGAAATGACTCGGGAGTATGACTCATTGAGTCACGGCTCAGAACCTTTTCAAGGTATGTTGTCTCTGTTTGCACGAAGCAATACAAAGAAAGTGAAAAAAAAAAAACACAGAAAAAAGAAAAATAAAGCTCTTGAAAAAATATCTTTAAAGAACCTATTTAACTGTATTAGCAGTCAGTTTCCGGGTATACAGGCATTGATGCATTTAGGTTGTGCAATATTTCGACAAGCTTTAGATATACTGACATTTTCTGGGGAATTCACTGATTTTGTGAAAGTTTGATAGTGTATGACATGTGTGTACTGTACACATAATATAAATCTGTGTCAGTGTTTTAAAAAAGAATAGTGTTTTGAGAAACTTGGAAACTTTGAAACATGTCATTAAAATAGTTCTTTTTTGATGGTATAATACATCCGCTGAACATTCAACACTGAATATTAACTTCCTGACCTATCAACTTGAATAGATGCAATTTAAATGAAGAATATTATCAATCTTAATACATAAATTTCTTTGAAAACTTTTTTATCAATGAGGAAGAAAGAGGCGTAATTTTGTATGGAGTTATTCAATGTGACAGATAATTCCTTATTTGGGCATAGATATAGGAGCTTCTTTTAATGCTATTTATAGAACAGCTACTATATATCTTGTATATCAGATATATGTATGTAGTATGTCAGCAGTAAGCTGCTTGTCGATGTGTCAATCTATGTACAAACCTCCTTATGTACAGTGATAAGAAGTTTATGATCAACTGTATGTCACAGATAATATTACACATTAGTAGCCTACACTTGCAAGTAAAAAAGAATCTAAAATCAACTTGTGAGTATCATCCGAAACTCGCACTAATTAGAAAATACTCAAAACAGTGTAAATTGACGTTATTAAAAGATTAAAACTAACTGGGCATTTGCAGAACAAATTTAATGTACATTCATAACAAGTCGCCAGTTGTTCGTTTCGCCTTTAACTTTAACATGTTTAAGGAAACTGCATACTTGTTTTCTCAGTATTTTTAATAACACATTTCATGGTACTATTTCTTATACATTGCCTAGCCTTCTGAATTGCATTTAGTATGTCAAACCAACCGTTAAGTAGGTGTGTCTTATTAATCATAATTTTTCATTTGCACTAAATATTATAAAAACCTACATCAGTAAAAGTTCTGTAACATGAAGTTGAAACTTTCACGAAATAATGCATTTAGTTTTTATTGCTATGTTTTAACTTCAGACAACATGGACAATGTTCAATGAATAACAATGATGTAGGAAATTATTTTTAATCACTATTATTTATTGACGTGAACTTGAAGAGGAACTTAAAAATTGGCAGTCATGACCTAAACTTTAAATTTATCAGTGTTTATAAGATTCGGGGACTAAATAACAAATTGTTTTTATGTAATTTACCGTAAGTTATCTATTGGGAAATGAAGGGCTCGGACTGAATTTTAAGTTGAAAGTTATTGATATGTTTGAACATGGTAAACAGTAGCCACTATGAACTTGATATTGCTATCACAATTCAGCCTTTGTTTTAGTTACTCTTAACACTGTAGTTTGATATTTTGAATGCATATTTTGCATGCCATTTTATAAGGAAGGATGCACTAAATTTCTATTTTATTTTTTTCAAAATTAATAACCCTTTAGTTCATGCCTGTCTGGAGTCTCTCACGAGCATGATATCATGCTATTTGATAGTTGACATACATATATATTGAAGTCACCTTTGTTAAAATGGTTAAAAAAAGTGGTCAAAAGAAAATAATAACTATGTACTTGTTAAAAACAAGAGTTATGTTATTGCATTATGTAGTTCATACGTAATCTTAGGCACATGATTGCCATATTTGTGCAGTGAAGTGTATGATATACAGCATATTGAGGTTAATGTGACGAGTAACGTCATTTTCTGCCCACAGCTGTGTTTAGATATGCATAAAGTATTTGACAAAGTGGTTGAAAGAACTAAAGATTAAAATTCGGACATATATATAAATGTAACATAAAAAGCTCTTTTTAAGTCTTATTCAAGTCGAGGAATTATTTAGGACTGAGAACTGAAAAGTGAAAATCTAAAAACCATTACTGACAGCTTTGTTAGCTGTCAAAGGCTTGCTTGAGGTCCATGTTAAATGTCATTGGATATTTTGAATTCCAGAAAGTACTACTGACCTTGAATAAGTTGTAAGTCATGTCTCCAAGCCATAACTTATGATAACTCATAACTGTCTATGTTTCTTGAGCTCCTTTGTTAATCAGAGGGATATGTTGAGTTTAAGTTGAACAGCCATAAGCAACCATTGAAGTACTGGATATTCACAACTCTTTCAAATGCTTTCTTTTCATGCTAGTTGATTAGAAAAAGAACAGATTCTAGTGATAAGTGATTTCACGGATTTTGGCACAAATCTAATTTAACCTTGTATAATGTGTCAGAGAAAGTCCTAAATCGATAAAATTAGATTCCAAATGTTTTTGGCTGATGCACACAATAGGATTAAATATAACTTTATATGTAGGTAGATCAGAACTTAATTTATATGGCAATGGTCCATGTGATCAGTTTGAAATATCTATAATGGTTTGCTGCTGAAGTTGTCATGTAAGCACATTTATCTGTGTGTTCGACAACCATAGGTGGCGAAACCCCATAACTGTGTCAAAGGCTTTCATGTTGTCCATGTAGGATGTGCCAATGAATGTGGGTTTAAGATTAGTGTTTTCACTTCTGAGGCGTTGTCAAAATCAAAAAGATATCTGTAAGACATTGTTTTGGTGACTGCCATTTTGAAGACTTTGGCAAAATATTTGGACAGCGCTAATATGATAATGCCAAAGCATCGGGAGACCGTAGGTATACAAAAAGATCAAAACATCTATGGCTCACCCTATGACATTAATCAGAGATCTATGGTTCATAATTTCTGCCATTGCAATTTCTAAAATGTAATTTGCAGTTGTCATTTGAATCAGATTAAAATAGTGCCGAATTATGGGGCTATGAGGCCCAAATGGAATTGCTGTCTTATTTAATGTCAATAAAAGCAGTTTATACTTATTTTGCTATGGGCCTGAAATGGCTAGTCCGCCCCTGCTTAAAAGCTTCTTTTTTTTAATCGTACCTCTGGCAGAGGGGGGCCATGGCCCAATGCTCCCCCCTATTTAGTATTTATGCCACTGTCTTGATCTTTTCACACATTTCAGAGCATTATAATCAGTGAAAATAACCATCAAGGATGAGGAAAATTTAATGTGCTTGGTTTATAGCAGTCGTCTTGTTCTGGCCTTTGAACTGCAAATAAATTCACTTGAATCCATGGTGGTGCAGCAGTCCTGCAGTGCGTTCTTAGATAGACCCCGGAGTCGTCGTCATTGGTCGTCATTGTCCGTCATAATTGCTCGGTTGAAATCGTCGTCATGCCAACAGACGTCAGTCGCCGTCGTCAGTGGTGGCTTAAGATTGGCGTCAGTTGAATTACACACTTGCTTGTTGACTGAGCAATTGCTTTGCTCAGTATAGACAATCAAAGAAGCAGCCAATAATGATAATTGAAATTCTGAGTCTTAATAAGCATTGTTTCACACTCAGATTTCTTAATTGTCATAAAGGACAGCACTTGTCTCAGGTGTGAGCCTGGAAGGTGGCAAAGCTGATTGCACTTCACCTTGATTACAGGTAGCAGCTAGCCTTTTGACATGCACCGGAATTCATTCAATTGACATAGGCCTATATTTAACTCTTTTTAAGTTCCACTCTATGTGTCTATGATTTATTTGTTCTTGTGTATATTTAGAGTTTATGATTTGGCCTGTGCTTTTTTTAAACTTCATCTCCTGGGATCAATGCACGGCCTATAATAAGTTACCTGCTGGCAGCTATTAGTTAATGATAGAACTAATTAAACTTAAAGATCTCTAATGAAACTCACTAAGTTATAAAGTACCTTGGACAGCAAAGGTCAAAACTGTGCAATAGTCGCAGTTTTAATATTAAAACAAGGTTCTTTTGGAAATTGTTTTTACTTCAGTCATCTTTTATAGAAAGGTAAAACAACTATAACTTGTCGTAAAAGGTAAAACAACTATAACTGACGTCTGTTGGCATGACGACAACTATAACTTGCATTGTGCTTATTTTACTTTGAAGCACAAAATAATTAAATATGGATAGTTAATCAATGCATACTTATTACAAGTCACATTTTTCAGTTGTGGCTGAATGGCTAAAGTTGTTTGACGTCAGCTAGCCAGCTCAAGCCATGCAATCATGATTGTTAGTGGCATTTATAAGACATTGAAAAAAAAAATGTTTTTTTTTTTGCTGGAATAATTTCCATGAATTAGCTTTTTGTGCTTTGAATCGTACAAGATTTTTGGTTGTGAATTTTACATCTCTTTTAAAAAAGTCAGTTGAAGTCAGTTGAAATGACTTCAGTCAGTTGCAGTTGAAAAGTTATCAACTGTTGAGTTAGTCAGTTGAAATGAGGGAAGCCAGTGTTGATTCATTAAAACAACTGACTCCTGCCTGGGTCTAGCGTTCTACATGCGCTGCTCTGCTGCTGTTGTGACGTTATAAATTCAAGCATAACGTCACAAATATCAAAATGAGGCTGATCTGTTTATGACGCCACCTGCCTTGCTGTTACCGTGACGTCACTTGAGGGCCAATTATTGATGACGTCACATAAACGCCGACACTTTTTTTTGTTTGGCGCATGCAAAAAAGTTTCTTATATCCCTGTGTGAGTAGCTCTGTCTCCTACCATTTGAAGACCTCTGCAGGTCTCTGCGCTTCGCGCAGAGACCTAGACGGTCTCCATAAATGCTCTTAAAATCCTGCAGTATTTGGGACAGCACAGTGCATAGCAATGAGCATATACTCGGTTTGTCTTTTTCATTCACACAAATCGTGATAGGATAAAAGCTGGTTATGGTAGTTTTGACATACTGAAAGGCATTTGAAGAGAATTTTTTTAATTTTTAAAAAGTTAAGCTGTTTTTGACCTTTTTTCACTGACTTTCAAGTGTGTTAAGGAAATAGAGTTGAAGAGCATGTGTGTGTTTTTGTGTTTGTCCGATTGAAACTTACAATGTTGATAAAAATATGAGAGTTTTTCATACTGATGTATATTATCATTTTACACTGTGTAAATATCTATTTATAGAAAATGGAGCATTTCTGTGCATATGATAAATTAATTAGCTTGGTCATATCCATCTTTTTATGTATATTTTATAATGAACTATTTCCGAAGGCGACCTGGCTGGTTTCCTTGAATGAATATCATTTAGCTGTTGATGTTTTTGTGGATAGTCAAGATAAACAGATGGATAAATAGATTGATGGATAGATAGGTTGATGGATAGATAGGTTGATGGATAAATAGATGGATGGATTGATAGACGTCTAGATAGACAGATAAGCGATAAAGTAGGCGAGATGATAAGTAGGATTTTCATCATTTTATGGTGATTGTTCCTCACAATGTATATATGAAACAACGAAGAGCGGACCCATTTTGTTTGTGTAAGAGGTTTCATGACTGCATGTTTCAAAATTCGTAGATTAAAATTTCTAGTCTATCAGAAAATGCATGTCTTGGGATTTCACTTGTTTGTGTTTAATTTCTCTTGGTAATATTAGTCTCTTGGCAGCATTCTGACAAAACAATTATGGCTTTTCATAGGGCATTTCAATGCTCTTCATATATCATGTGTGTTGCTCTTGCTGATTTTCAAGTTCAATGCTCTTTGTATGGCTAAGATGAAGGCTCTTGGTTGCTTTTGAAGTGCTAGATAGAGATGGAAACCTTGTGGAATCCTATTGCCCTTGCAATTCTTCAATTCGCAGATACATACACGTATCTCTCTAGATATATATATGTCCAGGCTGTGTGTTAACATGAAATAGTCCTGCCTATATCTGTCTACCCCTCTTTCTATCTATCTTGTCTGTTGCTATATCCATACGTGATCAGAGCTAAAACAAAAATAGCATGCAATGCATGCACCGTGTTCTCGGGCAATATTATATCACACCATGATAATTAGCCCTATAGAACTTGGATAAATTGTCAGTCATATATGATTGGCCTGTTATCTATGTATTTATCTATCGATCTAGCATCTGTGTATCTGTTTATATTCCAATTGTTTAAAATTTTATAACAGTGTGTTACTTCATGTTTCCTTTTTTGTGTTGGACGACACCTTCAACAATGCGCTGGATCAAATCAAATCAAATTTTATTTTCCGTCGGTACATATGAGCAAAGAGAAACACAAGCCATTACAGGCTTTTACAACCGACAAAACATGAATAAATTTAACAGTATTATATAAACAAATAAAATGTACAAAAACAACTCCCTATCTTAAAATGGAGTTACCAGTTATTAGAGAGTTAAACCTTCAACAATGCGCTGGATGGCACATTCAAAGGCCCCATTTAAGCATGTAACTCCCAAACGGAGCCTCCATTTGGGACTTCAGGGAGTTACGGGAGTTGACAGGAGTTACCAGGAGTTACGGGAGTTAGCAGGAGTTGTGGGATTTAGCGGGAGTTACCGGGAGTTATGGGAGTTGACAGGAGTTAAATGGGAGTTACGGGAGTAATGGGAGTTAGCGGGAGTTAGTGGGAGTTACGGGAGTTAGCAGGAGTTAGCTGGAGTTACGGGAGTTAGCGGGAGTTACGGGAGTTAAAGGGAGTTAGCGGGAGTTAGTGGGAGTTATGGGAGTTAGCGGGAGTTAGCAGGAGTTAGTGGGACATAGCGGGAGTTGCAGGACGTCAAGGAGTTCCGGGAGTTACATGCTTAAATGGGGCCTGTCAAAATGCATTAACTTCTTGTTTTTGAAAAAAATTTTAAAAAAAAAATTGCCCAAGTTAGGGTTAGGGTTTAGGGTTAGGGTTAGGGTTAGGGTTGGGGTTAGGGTTTCAGAAAATTCTTGCTTTTCAAATTTTTTAATTAAGTTTTCGGCACTTATTTAGCATAGAAAATACCTGAATTTTGAATATTTTGCCTTTCTACAGCTAGTTGACCACTGGAGTTTCAGCAGATACCTGTTTAGCATTTGAGGGGGGGGGGGGGGGTGGCAACCATTGGATAATCACTGGTTTTCTGTAAGTGTAGAAGTAACATTAGTAACACTGGTAGCCAGCAACCACAGGGCGGTGACAAAACTTCACCACCCGTTTGCGGGCCAGTATTGGTGCAATGTAACTGTTGTGTGGTAGAGGGACATGTGCCCGAACGCTGGAAATCTTTCAGTGCCACTTTCGGGCCCCTGACCTAATTTGCCGTGACGGGGGTAATTTTTCTCAAAAATGCGAAAACGGAGGTTTTTGGCACTTTTCGGGCTGAGAAATGATGCGATTTTCATCATTTTTGCAGGAAATGCTGCTCTGCTAGTGTTGATAAGTAACGTATCAAGACATTTAGCCAGGATACCTCCGGGTTGATTCTGACCGGAGGGCCTGTTTTCTAATCTTTTAGCATGCAAATGCCATAATGGGCCACATAGGCCTATGCAGAGGTCTAGAATCACAAAACCATGCTATTCGATGGGCAAGGCATCCAGAAAGGCATTAAACTGCCACCGGCACCCGAACAATGCAGTTTTCCAGCTTTTCCCGCCAAAAATCTGCGGCTTTTCTGCTGTGATCTGTTACCGGAGCAATCTTAGCCCATGTCACTGCCATAGTAATGCTAATCTACTCCATTTTAACCAGTTTCCATGGTAGTTACTGGCCTGCAGCGTGTATTTCAAAGTTTACCTGCATTAAGTCAACCAATCAGAGCACAGCTTTCTATTTTCTCCCGGCCTTAATACTATAAGACCAATGTCGTCTGCTAGATATGTAGGCATTTTTCTGAAAACGCCTCCAACATCATTTTGAACATGATAAACATGAATGTCACAGAACCAATGCAATATGGGTACCAAATAATACCTTGGTGTATCCTGCTTCAGCTCATATAATTTTTAAGCCAAAATAGTTATAAATTAACTAAATATAGAGCGTCAAATGATAGTACAAATAGTAACATGTGACAGTGCGTGACTTTCACATGTTTTTAATTTCAAATGAAAAAAGACAGTCACATTGATCACAAGCTTGTGACCATACGTGACAGTCACAGTATCTCTTGGTCACAAATGTATGACCCTCTTCTGACTGTTATGGTGTTTTGTCTGTGACTAACTGTGACCATTGGAGTAAATTTAAATAACTTTAATAAATTAGGAATTTGGGAGGGTGGAGATTGGGATTAATGCTTGGGATTAATGCTCTGTACAGGTGTATCAGTGCTACTATGTTACTGAAATTTATGTTAATGAAGTTTATTTGTCCATACAGTTACGTTTTAGGCATGTTTCCATAATTATTTTATCAGCTTTTTTTTTCAAAAAGCCACTTCATTCTGAGTATGAAAAATTTGTAATACGGGTAAGAGAAGAACATTGATGTGTACTAAGTTAGCTCATTTTTTTGCCAAAAAAGTTGGTGATCTGCATAAAATAGAATGCCAAATGACAGTAAAATTGTAACATGTGACTGACGTGATTCTGACATTGAGATTCAAACAGAAGACAGTCATATTTATCTCACAAACTTGTGACCTTTTGTGACTTTCACAACATCACATAGATCTGTGAGACTGTGACTGTTATAATGTCATGTTGGTTACAGCTTCACAGGTACCCTGTGAATAACCGTGACCATTAGAAGGGGGGTGAAAACCAGGGATCATAGGCATCGGAGGCAGGGGGGGGGGGGGCGATTTTTTTTTAAGGGGATGTTTTTTTTAAAGCAATTTTTGGAACAATGTCATTGACACTATGTGTGACTGATTGTGACCATTCGAATCAGTCCATGACAGTCCAAGTTTAAGAAAGGTTCTACATGAGAACTCATTTTCCCATGCTTGAGTCAAATATTTATTTAAGGCCTTTCATTCAAATTGAAGAAGAAAGTCATGTTGATGACAATTTTGTGACCCTCAGTGACTATCAAAATGTTGCAATTGTGTCTGTCTGTGACTGTTACTATTTTATGTTCACTACTGTGTGACTGAGTGTGACTATTCCAATCAGTCCTTGTTGAAGAATTTGTCCACATTGGCACTCAATTTCCAAAGCTTGAGTCAAAAATGTAAAGCTATTCTTTCAAATTGAAGAAGAAAGTCATGATGATCACCATTTTGTAACCCTCACTATCTATCAAAATGTAGCATTTGTGACTGTTACCACTTTATGGTCACTAATGTGTGACTGAGTGTGACTATTCCAATCAGTCCTTGTTGAAGAATGTGCCTTACATGGGCACTTATTTCCCCATGCTTGAGTCAAATAGTTGAAGTTATTCTTTCAAATTGAAGAAGAAAGTCATATTGATCACCATTTTGTAACCCTCAGTAACTATCAAAATGTTGCATTAATTTTGTGACTGTTACCACTTTATGGTCACTACTGTGTGACTAAGTGTGACTTTTCCAATCAGTCCTTGTTGAAGAATATGCCTACATGAACAGATCTTTTCAAATTTCAAGCTTAAACTGTGACCAAAAACTAAGACTTTTTTTTCATTGGAATCTGGAAGCAATTGATGAGATAGATTGACACTAAGTCTTGATGTTTCTCTCAGCTGACAGTAAGAATTAAGTGACCATAGAAGGTCATAGAATCAACCTGTAGGAAATAAACCTCCATGCTACATTTATTATTTTTTAAATTTCGAGTAAGATTTGCATTGTCTCTCAGTGATCCCAGTGTTGTTCTCTAAATGATGAATGATGAATCACATTGATCGAGAAATCATGGCTAATGTTGACCAATATAGTATTTGTTACACTTATGTGACTAACTGTGACAGTTGATCCTTAATAAAAAGGTTACCTTTCCCAATAACAGCACACCTCATAAGTTGCAACAAAGCAAAATATAACACTATTTTCCAATATGATATGATAATGTACCACTGTTAAGATATTGAAAAACATATTTACATTCATATTATAATTAGATTAAATTATTTCAGTCAACCAACACAATTACAATTCAATGGCAAAAATTCAACCATTTGTAAACTATACTCTTTTTGTGTAACATCTGAAAATATCAGCCTTCACTGGTATTTACTCAAGACATAAAATTGTCTAAAAAAATTTTGAACAAATTTGTACCAGTAACCAAACTGGCAGTCAGTCAAGATACGGTTTAACATTAATTAACAACCACTGTCATTGTTGGTCACCGATGGTAACAGTCACACCAAATGACCACCCAGTCAGTCACGAACAGTCACCAAAATATTTAATTCTTTCACAAAAGACAAGGATCTAGTTGGATTTTGAAAATACTTATCCACTGTGGCTAAATGTACCTCAGTGTGAAATGAATAATAGCTAATTTCATAGTCCAATAGCCACTTCCTCCAGCATAAGCATGATCAGTTATAACACTAAGTTAATTCAGTGGTGAATTAGTCAAAATATGCTAAGTTCCCTGGTCTGCTCCTTGTGATCAGACATGGCACAATGTTTAATAGCAATTAAGAGTTTGATAGTGTAAAAACAAATCAAGAAAGTCCAGAATTGCAATTAGAATCCAATGAATGCCTTGAACATCAACCACTGTAACTACAAAAAGCTAATTGCAATTTTGTTCTGAAAGATCACAGACAGTCAAAAGATGATCACAGGCAGTCACAAGATGATCACAGACAGTCACAGATGATCACAGACAGTCACGTTTAGTGCTGAATACTGTCGTGACTATCAAAAAGCGTGACTATTTAGCGTAGCGTTACACTGTGTTTTTTGTCCCCATGGTCTTAGTGTACCAAAAAATCTGTGTGACTTTTATGTGACTGTCAAGTTCTCACAAAGACCTATCTGGTGATGTAAAGTAACACACAGTCACATCAGTCTTTCATGGCTTTGTGGCTGTTCAAAGTCAAGAAAAACTGTCACAAAAGCACCTTTTTCAAACTTTGCCATCTTATTCATGCTGGCAAAAATCAGGAACATTTTCTAAAAATATGCGCTTTTGGTTTTATAAAAATTCAGGTCTTACTCTTTCCAATGACATCAAGATATCATCAATATGTTGATTGGTTTGATTACACTGCCCTTCTGAACTGGACATGTCAAAATGCACATTTCGGAAAATGGACATTTTGGTGATTAACCCTATCACTGTAGTGTTCAGGTGCACACGAAAAATATGCCATATTTTTTTTCTGTTAAGATTAACTCTTCTCTTTCCAACGAGGTTAATATCAGTAAAATCGGACTTAAACTTTTCATGCTACAACATTCTGAAGTTGAAAAACCAAGTGGAGGCGATTTCAGAAAAATGCCTATATAGGCATTTTTCTGAAAACGCCTCCAACATCATTTTGAACATGAAAAACATGAATTTCACAGAACCAATGCAATATGGGTACCAAATAATACCTTGGTGTATCCTGCTTCAGCTCATATAATTTTTAAGCCAAAATAGTTATAAATTAACTAAATATAGAGCGTCAAATGATAGTACAAATAGTAACATGTGACAGTGCGTGACTTTCACATGTTTTTAATTTCAAATGAAAAAAGACAGTCACATTGATCACAAGCTTGTGACCATACGTGACAGTCACAGTATCTCTTGGTCACAAATGTATGACCCTCTTCTGACTGTTATGGTGTTTTGTCTGTGACTAACTGTGACCATTGGAGTAAATTTAAATAACTTTAATAAATTAGGAATTTGGGAGGGTGGAGATTGGGATTAATGCTTGGGATTAATGCTCTGTACAGGTGTATCAGTGCTACTATGTTACTGAAATTTATGTTAATGAAGTTTATTTGTCCATACAGTTACGTTTTAGGCATGTTTCCATAATTATTTTATCAGCTTTTTTTTTCAAAAAGCCACTTCATTCTGAGTATGAAAAATTTGTAATACGGGTAAGAGAAGAACATTGATGTGTACTAAGTTAGCTCATTTTTTTGCCAAAAAAGTTGGTGATCTGCATAAAATAGAATGCCAAATGACAGTAAAATTGTAACATGTGACTGACGTGATTCTGACATTGAGATTCAAACAGAAGACAGTCATATTTATCTCACAAACTTGTGACCTTTTGTGACTTTCACAACATCACATAGATCTGTGAGACTGTGACTGTTATAATGTCATGTTGGTTACAGCTTCACAAGTACCCTGTGAATAACCGTGACCATTAGAAGGGGGGGTGAAAACCAGGGATCATAGGCATCGGAGGCAGGGGGGGGGCGATTTTTTTTTAAGGGGATGTTTTTTTTAAAGCAATTTTTGGAACAATGTCATTGACACTATGTGTGACTGATTGTGACCATTCGAATCAGTCCATGACAGTCCAAGTTTAAGAAAGGTTCTACATGAGAACTCATTTTCCCATGCTTGAGTCAAATATTTATTTAAGGCCTTTCATTCAAATTGAAGAAGAAAGTCATGTTGATGACAATTTTGTGACCCTCAGTGACTATCAAAATGTTGCAATTGTGTCTGTCTGTGACTGTTACTATTTTATGTTCACTACTGTGTGACTGAGTGTGACTATTCCAATCAGTCCTTGTTGAAGAATTTGTCCACATTGGCACTCAATTTCCAAAGCTTGAGTCAAAAATGTAAAGCTATTCTTTCAAATTGAAGAAGAAAGTCATGATGATCACCATTTTGTAACCCTCACTATCTATCAAAATGTAGCATTTGTGACTGTTACCACTTTATGGTCACTAATGTGTGACTGAGTGTGACTATTCCAATCAGTCCTTGTTGAAGAATGTGCCTTACATGGGCACTTATTTCCCCATGCTTGAGTCAAATAGTTGAAGTTATTCTTTCAAATTGAAGAAGAAAGTCATATTGATCACCATTTTGTAACCCTCAGTAACTATCAAAATGTTGCATTAATTTTGTGACTGTTACCACTTTATGGTCACTACTGTGTGACTAAGTGTGACTTTTCCAATCAGTCCTTGTTGAAGAATATGCCTACATGAACACATCTTTTCAAATTTCAAGCTTAAACTGTGACCAAAAACTAAGACTTTTTTTTCATTGGAATCTGGAAGCAATTGATGAGATAGATTGACACTAAGTCTTGATGTTTCTCTCAGCTGACAGTAAGAATTAAGTGACCATAGAAGGTCATAGAATCAACCTGTAGGAAATAAACCTCCATGCTACATTTATTATTTTTTAAATTTCGAGTAAGATTTGCATTGTCTCTCAGTGATCCCAGTGTTGTTCTCTAAATGATGAATGATGAATCACATTGATCGAGAAATCATGGCTAATGTTGACCAATATAGTATTTGTTACACTTATGTGACTAACTGTGACAGTTGATCCTTAATAAAAAGGTTACCTTTCCCAATAACAGCACACCTCATAAGTTGCAACAAAGCAAAATATAACACTATTTTCCAATATGATATGATAATGTACCACTGTTAAGATATTGAAAAACATATTTACATTCATATTATAATTAGATTAAATTATTTCAGTCAACCAACACAATTACAATTCAATGGCAAAAATTCAACCATTTGTAAACTATACTCTTTTTGTGTAACATCTGAAAATATCAGCCTTCACTGGTATTTACTCAAGACATAAAATTGTCTAAAAAAATTTTGAACAAATTTGTACCAGTAACCAAACTGGCAGTCAGTCAAGATACGGTTTAACATTAATTAACAACCACTGTCATTGTTGGTCACCGATGGTAACAGTCACACCAAATGACCACCCAGTCAGTCACGAACAGTCACCAAAATATTTAATTCTTTCACAAAAGACAAGGATCTAGTTGGATTTTGAAAATACTTATCCACTGTGGCTAAATGTACCTCAGTGTGAAATGAATAATAGCTAATTTCATAGTCCAATAGCCACTTCCTCCAGCATAAGCATGATCAGTTATAACACTAAGTTAATTCAGTGGTGAATTAGTCAAAATATGCTAAGTTCCCTGGTCTGCTCCTTGTGATCAGACATGGCACAATGTTTAATAGCAATTAAGAGTTTGATAGTGTAAAAACAAATCAAGAAAGTCCAGAATTGCAATTAGAATCCAATGAATGCCTTGAACATCAACCACTGTAACTACAAAAAGCTAATTGCAATTTTGTTCTGAAAGATCACAGACAGTCAAAAGATGATCACAGGCAGTCACAAGATGATCACAGACAGTCACAGATGATCACAGACAGTCACGTTTAGTGCTGAATACTGTCGTGACTATCAAAAAGCGTGACTATTTAGCGTAGCGTTACACTGTGTTTTTTGTCCCCATGGTCTTAGTGTACCAAAAAATCTGTGTGACTTTTATGTGACTGTCAAGTTCTCACAAAGACCTATCTGGTGATGTAAAGTAACACACAGTCACATCAGTCTTTCATGGCTTTGTGGCTGTTCAAAGTCAAGAAAAACTGTCACAAAAGCACCTTTTTCAAACTTTGCCATCTTATTCATGCTGGCAAAAATCAGGAACATTTTCTAAAAATATGCGCTTTTGGTTTTATAAAAATTCAGGTCTTACTCTTTCCAATGACATCAAGATATCATCAATATGTTGATTGGTTTGATTACACTGCCCTTCTGAACTGGACATGTCAAAATGCACATTTCGGAAAATGGACATTTTGGTGATTAACCCTATCACTGTAGTGTTCAGGTGCACACGAAAAATATGCCATATTTTTTTTCTGTTAGGATTAACTCTTCTCTTTCCAACGAGGTTAATATCAGTAAAATCGGACTTAAACTTTTCATGCTACAACATTCTGAAGTTGAAAAACCAAGTGGAGGCGATTTCAGAAAAATGCCTATGTGCTTTCTGCATGCAGTTTAGCTTGCGGGATACTAATGTAGCATACAGCAGTGACTAGAATTAGAATATTTTGGCCTGTTGTGGCACCTAGACTACTGCATATCAGTTAAATGCCTGTTCTTGCACTTTTGCCACTGTTTATTGGGGTAAACGTGAAGCAAACATACACAAAAAGGTTGCTTTAAGGCTTTTTCTGTATTGCGGATCCATCAAGGAGCTTCAGAAGGCTTTGATTGGGTGACTAAAAAAAATAAAAAAAAAGTTTAACTTGAAAAGGTTTTGAACCCAGGACTTCTCAGTTGCTGGCCCGACGCCTTAACCACTACACCACAGAGGATTGTTGCTGACCTGTCGCTCGGATTCCACATAATTTCAGACTCTGCTGGAATAAATGTCAACCATTTTTCGTACTGTGGCAGCTAAGCAGCGGGGGATGGGGGGGGGGGCGGTAGAGAGAATAGCACTTTACAACCTTTATTTATGAAGTTACCTGGTTTTACGTTCTGAAAATATGTTTTTTAGGTCGGAAGTACAACTTTTTTTTTTTCTGTTTTAGTTCTGTTTAACAAAAGATAATAAAAAATCTTTTTTGGCCAGAGAGGCCCCATTTAAGCATGTAACTCCCAAACGGAGCCTCCATTTGGGACTTCAGGGAGTTACGGGAGTTGACAGGAGTTACCAGGAGTTACGGGAGTTAGCAGGAGTTGTGGGATTTAGCGGGAGTTACCGGGAGTTATGGGAGTTGACAGGAGTTAAATGGGAGTTACGGGAGTAATGGGAGTTAGCGGGAGTTAGTGGGAGTTACGGGAGTTAGCAGGAGTTAGCTGGAGTTACGGGAGTTAGCGGGAGTTACGGGAGTTAAAGGGAGTTAGCGGGAGTTAGTGGGAGTTATGGGAGTTAGCGGGAGTTAGCAGGAGTTAGTGGGACATAGCGGGAGTTGCAGGACGTCAAGGAGTTCCGGGAGTTACATGCTTAAATGGGGCCTGTCAAAATGCATTAACTTCTTGTTTTTGAAAAAAATTTTAAAAAAAAAATTGCCCAAGTTAGGGTTAGGGTTTAGGGTTAGGGTTAGGGTTAGGGTTGGGGTTAGGGTTTCAGAAAATTCTTGCTTTTCAAATTTTTTAATTAAGTTTTCGGCACTTATTTAGCATAGAAAATACCTGAATTTTGAATATTTTGCCTTTCTACAGCTAGTTGACCACTGGAGTTTCAGCAGATACCTGTTTAGCATTTGAGGGGGGGGGGGGGGGTGGCAACCATTGGATAATCACTGGTTTTCTGTAAGTGTAGAAGTAACATTAGTAACACTGGTAGCCAGCAACCACAGGGCGGTGACAAAACTTCACCACCCGTTTGCGGGCCAGTATTGGTGCAATGTAACTGTTGTGTGGTAGAGGGACATGTGCCCGAACGCTGGAAATCTTTCAGTGCCACTTTCGGGCCCCTGACCTAATTTGCCGTGACGGGGGTAATTTTTCTCAAAAATGCGAAAACGGAGGTTTTTGGCACTTTTCGGGCTGAGAAATGATGCGATTTTCATCATTTTTGCAGGAAATGCTGCTCTGCTAGTGTTGATAAGTAACGTATCAAGACATTTAGCCAGGATACCTCCGGGTTGATTCTGACCGGAGGGCCTGTTTTCTAATCTTTTAGCATGCAAATGCCATAATGGGCCACATAGGCCTATGCAGAGGTCTAGAATCACAAAACCATGCTATTCGATGGGCAAGGCATCCAGAAAGGCATTAAACTGCCACCGGCACCCGAACAATGCAGTTTTCCAGCTTTTCCCGCCAAAAATCTGCGGCTTTTCTGCTGTGATCTGTTACCGGAGCAATCTTAGCCCATGTCACTGCCATAGTAATGCTAATCTACTCCATTTTAACCAGTTTCCATGGTAGTTACTGGCCTGCAGCGTGTATTTCAAAGTTTACCTGCATTAAGTCAACCAATCAGAGCACAGCTTTCTATTTTCTCCCGGCCTTAATACTATAAGACCAATGTCGTCTGCTAGATATGTGCTTTCTGCATGCAGTTTAGCTTGCGGGATACTAATGTAGCATACAGCAGTGACTAGAATTAGAATATTTTGGCCTGTTGTGGCACCTAGACTACTGCATATCAGTTAAATGCCTGTTCTTGCACTTTTGCCACTGTTTATTGGGGTAAACGTGAAGCAAACATACACAAAAAGGTTGCTTTAAGGCTTTTTCTGTATTGCGGATCCATCAAGGAGCTTCAGAAGGCTTTGATTGGGTGACTAAAAAAAAAAAAAAAAAGTTTAACTTGAAAAGGTTTTGAACCCAGGACTTCTCAGTTGCTGGCCCGACGCCTTAACCACTACACCACAGAGGATTGTTGCTGACCTGTCGCTCGGATTCCACATAATTTCAGACTCTGCTGGAATAAATGTCAACCATTTTTCGTACTGTGGCAGCTAAGCAGCGGGGGATGGGGGGGGGGGCGGTAGAGAGAATAGCACTTTACAACCTTTATTTATGAAGTTACCTGGTTTTACGTTCTGAAAATATGTTTTTTAGGTCGGAAGTACAACTTTTTTTTTTTCTGTTTTAGTTCTGTTTAACAAAAGATAATAAAAAATCTTTTTTGGCCAGAGAGGCCCCATTTAAGCATGTAACTCCCAAACGGAGCCTCCATTTGGGACTTCAGGGAGTTACGGGAGTTGACAGGAGTTACCAGGAGTTACGGGAGTTAGCAGGAGTTGTGGGATTTAGCGGGAGTTACCGGGAGTTATGGGAGTTGACAGGAGTTAAATGGGAGTTACGGGAGTAATGGGAGTTAGCGGGAGTTAGTGGGAGTTACGGGAGTTAGCAGGAGTTAGCTGGAGTTACGGGAGTTAGCGGGAGTTACGGGAGTTAAAGGGAGTTAGCGGGAGTTAGTGGGAGTTATGGGAGTTAGCGGGAGTTAGCAGGAGTTAGTGGGACATAGCGGGAGTTGCAGGACGTCAAGGAGTTCCGGGAGTTACATGCTTAAATGGGGCCTGTCAAAATGCATTAACTTCTTGTTTTTGAAAAAAATTTAAAAAAAAAAATTGCCCAAGTTAGGGTTAGGGTTTAGGGTTAGGGTTAGGGTTAGGGTTGGGGTTAGGGTTTCAGAAAATTCTTGCTTTTCAAATTTTTTAATTAAGTTTTCGGCACTTATTTAGCATAGAAAATACCTGAATTTTGAATATTTTGCCTTTCTACAGCTAGTTGACCACTGGAGTTTCAGCAGATACCTGTTTAGCATTTGAGGGGGGGGGGGGGGTGGCAACCATTGGATAATCACTGGTTTTCTGTAAGTGTAGAAGTAACATTAGTAACACTGGTAGCCAGCAACCACAGGGCGGTGACAAAACTTCACCACCCGTTTGCGGGCCAGTATTGGTGCAATGTAACTGTTGTGTGGTAGAGGGACATGTGCCCGAACGCTGGAAATCTTTCAGTGCCACTTTCGGGCCCCTGACCTAATTTGCCGTGACGGGGGTAATTTTTCTCAAAAATGCGAAAACGGAGGTTTTTGGCACTTTTCGGGCTGAGAAATGATGCGATTTTCATCATTTTTGCAGGAAATGCTGCTCTGCTAGTGTTGATAAGTAACGTATCAAGACATTTAGCCAGGATACCTCCGGGTTGATTCTGACCGGAGGGCCTGTTTTCTAATCTTTTAGCATGCAAATGCCATAATGGGCCACATAGGCCTATGCAGAGGTCTAGAATCACAAAACCATGCTATTCGATGGGCAAGGCATCCAGAAAGGCATTAAACTGCCACCGGCACCCGAACAATGCAGTTTTCCAGCTTTTCCCGCCAAAAATCTGCGGCTTTTCTGCTGTGATCTGTTACCGGAGCAATCTTAGCCCATGTCACTGCCATAGTAATGCTAATCTACTCCATTTTAACCAGTTTCCATGGTAGTTACTGGCCTGCAGCGTGTATTTCAAAGTTTACCTGCATTAAGTCAACCAATCAGAGCACAGCTTTCTATTTTCTCCCGGCCTTAATACTATAAGACCAATGTCGTCTGCTAGATATGTGCTTTCTGCATGCAGTTTAGCTTGCGGGATACTAATGTAGCATACAGCAGTGACTAGAATTAGAATATTTTGGCCTGTTGTGGCACCTAGACTACTGCATATCAGTTAAATGCCTGTTCTTGCACTTTTGCCACTGTTTATTGGGGTAAACGTGAAGCAAACATACACAAAAAGGTTGCTTTAAGGCTTTTTCTGTATTGCGGATCCATCAAGGAGCTTCAGAAGGCTTTGATTGGGTGACTAAAAAAAATAAAAAAAAAGTTTAACTTGAAAAGGTTTTGAACCCAGGACTTCTCAGTTGCTGGCCCGACGCCTTAACCACTACACCACAGAGGATTGTTGCTGACCTGTCACTCGGATTCCACATAATTTCAGACTCTGCTGGAATAAATGTCAACCATTTTTCGTACTGTGGCAGCTAAGCAGCGGGGGATGGGGGGGGGGGGGCGGTAGAGAGAATAGCACTTTACAACCTTTATTTATGAAGTTACCTGGTTTTACGTTCTGAAAATATGTTTTTTAGGTCGGAAGTACAACTTTTTTTTTTTCTGTTTTAGTTCTGTTTAACAAAAGATAATAAAAAATCTTTTTTGGCCAGAGAGGCCCCATTTAAGCATGTAACTCCCAAACGGAGCCTCCATTTGGGACTTCAGGGAGTTACGGGAGTTGACAGGAGTTACCAGGAGTTACGGGAGTTAGCAGGAGTTGTGGGATTTAGCGGGAGTTACCGGGAGTTATGGGAGTTGACAGGAGTTAAATGGGAGTTACGGGAGTAATGGGAGTTAGCGGGAGTTAGTGGGAGTTACGGGAGTTAGCAGGAGTTAGCTGGAGTTACGGGAGTTAGCGGGAGTTACGGGAGTTAAAGGGAGTTAGCGGGAGTTAGTGGGAGTTATGGGAGTTAGCGGGAGTTAGCAGGAGTTAGTGGGACATAGCGGGAGTTGCAGGACGTCAAGGAGTTCCGGGAGTTACATGCTTAAATGGGGCCTGTCAAAATGCATTAACTTCTTGTTTTTGAAAAAAATTTTAAAAAAAAAATTGCCCAAGTTAGGGTTAGGGTTTAGGGTTAGGGTTAGGGTTAGGGTTGGGGTTAGGGTTTCAGAAAATTCTTGCTTTTCAAATTTTTTAATTAAGTTTTCGGCACTTATTTAGCATAGAAAATACCTGAATTTTGAATATTTTGCCTTTCTACAGCTAGTTGACCACTGGAGTTTCAGCAGATACCTGTTTAGCATTTGAGGGGGGGGGGGGGGTGGCAACCATTGGATAATCACTGGTTTTCTGTAAGTGTAGAAGTAACATTAGTAACACTGGTAGCCAGCAACCACAGGGCGGTGACAAAACTTCACCACCCGTTTGCGGGCCAGTATTGGTGCAATGTAACTGTTGTGTGGTAGAGGGACATGTGCCCGAACGCTGGAAATCTTTCAGTGCCACTTTCGGGCCCCTGACCTAATTTGCCGTGACGGGGGTAATTTTTCTCAAAAATGCGAAAACGGAGGTTTTTGGCACTTTTCGGGCTGAGAAATGATGCGATTTTCATCATTTTTGCAGGAAATGCTGCTCTGCTAGTGTTGATAAGTAACGTATCAAGACATTTAGCCAGGATACCTCCGGGTTGATTCTGACCGGAGGGCCTGTTTTCTAATCTTTTAGCATGCAAATGCCATAATGGGCCACATAGGCCTATGCAGAGGTCTAGAATCACAAAACCATGCTATTCGATGGGCAAGGCATCCAGAAAGGCATTAAACTGCCACCGGCACCCGAACAATGCAGTTTTCCAGCTTTTCCCGCCAAAAATCTGCGGCTTTTCTGCTGTGATCTGTTACCGGAGCAATCTTAGCCCATGTCACTGCCATAGTAATGCTAATCTACTCCATTTTAACCAGTTTCCATGGTAGTTACTGGCCTGCAGCGTGTATTTCAAAGTTTACCTGCATTAAGTCAACCAATCAGAGCACAGCTTTCTATTTTCTCCCGGCCTTAATACTATAAGACCAATGTCGTCTGCTAGATATGTGCTTTCTGCATGCAGTTTAGCTTGCGGGATACTAATGTAGCATACAGCAGTGACTAGAATTAGAATATTTTGGCCTGTTGTGGCACCTAGACTACTGCATATCAGTTAAATGCCTGTTCTTGCACTTTTGCCACTGTTTATTGGGGTAAACGTGAAGCAAACATACACAAAAAGGTTGCTTTAAGGCTTTTTCTGTATTGCGGATCCATCAAGGAGCTTCAGAAGGCTTTGATTGGGTGACTAAAAAAAATGTTAACTTGAAAAGGTTTTGAACCCAGGACGTCTCAGTTGCTGGCCCAACGCCTTAACCACTACACCACAGAGGATTGTTGCTGACATGTCACTCGGATTCCACATAATTTCAGACTCTGCTGGAATAAATGTCAACCATTTTTCGTACTGTGGCAGCTAAGCAGCGGGGGATGGGGGGGGGGGGGCGGTAGAGAGAATAGCACTTTACAACCTTTATTTATGAAGTTACCTGGTTTTACGTTCTGAAAATATGTTTTTTAGGTCGGAAGTACAACTTTTTTTTTTTCTGTTTTAGTTCTGTTTAACAAAAGATAATAAAAAATCTTTTTTGGCCAGAGAGGCCCCATTTAAGCATGTAACTCCCAAACGGAGCCTCCATTTGGGACTTCAGGGAGTTACGGGAGTTGACAGGAGTTACCAGGAGTTACGGGAGTTAGCAGGAGTTGTGGGATTTAGCGGGAGTTACCGGGAGTTATGGGAGTTGACAGGAGTTAAATGGGAGTTACGGGAGTAATGGGAGTTAGCGGGAGTTAGTGGGAGTTACGGGAGTTAGCAGGAGTTAGCTGGAGTTACGGGAGTTAGCGGGAGTTACGGGAGTTAAAGGGAGTTAGCGGGAGTTAGTGGGAGTTATGGGAGTTAGCGGGAGTTAGCAGGAGTTAGTGGGACATAGCGGGAGTTGCAGGACGTCAAGGAGTTCCGGGAGTTACATGCTTAAATGGGGCCTGTCAAAATGCATTAACTTCTTGTTTTTGAAAAAAATTTTAAAAAAAAAATTGCCCAAGTTAGGGTTAGGGTTTAGGGTTAGGGTTAGGGTTAGGGTTGGGGTTAGGGTTTCAGAAAATTCTTGCTTTTCAAATTTTTTAATTAAGTTTTCGGCACTTATTTAGCATAGAAAATACCTGAATTTTGAATATTTTGCCTTTCTACAGCTAGTTGACCACTGGAGTTTCAGCAGATACCTGTTTAGCATTTGAGGGGGGGGGGGGGGTGGCAACCATTGGATAATCACTGGTTTTCTGTAAGTGTAGAAGTAACATTAGTAACACTGGTAGCCAGCAACCACAGGGCGGTGACAAAACTTCACCACCCGTTTGCGGGCCAGTATTGGTGCAATGTAACTGTTGTGTGGTAGAGGGACATGTGCCCGAACGCTGGAAATCTTTCAGTGCCACTTTCGGGCCCCTGACCTAATTTGCCGTGACGGGGGTAATTTTTCTCAAAAATGCGAAAACGGAGGTTTTTGGCACTTTTCGGGCTGAGAAATGATGCGATTTTCATCATTTTTGCAGGAAATGCTGCTCTGCTAGTGTTGATAAGTAACGTATCAAGACATTTAGCCAGGATACCTCCGGGTTGATTCTGACCGGAGGGCCTGTTTTCTAATCTTTTAGCATGCAAATGCCATAATGGGCCACATAGGCCTATGCAGAGGTCTAGAATCACAAAACCATGCTATTCGATGGGCAAGGCATCCAGAAAGGCATTAAACTGCCACCGGCACCCGAACAATGCAGTTTTCCAGCTTTTCCCGCCAAAAATCTGCGGCTTTTCTGCTGTGATCTGTTACCGGAGCAATCTTAGCCCATGTCACTGCCATAGTAATGCTAATCTACTCCATTTTAACCAGTTTCCATGGTAGTTACTGGCCTGCAGCGTGTATTTCAAAGTTTACCTGCATTAAGTCAACCAATCAGAGCACAGCTTTCTATTTTCTCCCGGCCTTAATACTATAAGACCAATGTCGTCTGCTAGATATGTGCTTTCTGCATGCAGTTTAGCTTGCGGGATACTAATGTAGCATACAGCAGTGACTAGAATTAGAATATTTTGGCCTGTTGTGGCACCTAGACTACTGCATATCAGTTAAATGCCTGTTCTTGCACTTTTGCCACTGTTTATTGGGGTAAACGTGAAGCAAACATACACAAAAAGGTTGCTTTAAGGCTTTTTCTGTATTGCGGATCCATCAAGGAGCTTCAGAAGGCTTTGATTGGGTGACTAAAAAAAATAAAAAAAAAGTTTAACTTGAAAAGGTTTTGAACCCAGGACTTCTCAGTTGCTGGCCCGACGCCTTAACCACTACACCACAGAGGATTGTTGCTGACCTGTCACTCGGATTCCACATAATTTCAGACTCTGCTGGAATAAATGTCAACCATTTTTCGTACTGTGGCAGCTAAGCAGCGGGGGATGGGGGGGGGGGGCGGTAGAGAGAATAGCACTTTACAACCTTTATTTATGAAGTTACCTGGTTTTACGTTCTGAAAATATGTTTTTTAGGTCGGAAGTACAACTTTTTTTTTTTCTGTTTTAGTTCTGTTTAACAAAAGATAATAAAAAATCTTTTTTGGCCAGAGAGGCCCCATTTAAGCATGTAACTCCCAAACGGAGCCTCCATTTGGGACTTCAGGGAGTTACGGGAGTTGACAGGAGTTACCAGGAGTTACGGGAGTTAGCAGGAGTTGTGGGATTTAGCGTGAGTTACCGGGAGTTATGGGAGTTGACAGGAGTTAAATGGGAGTTACGGGAGTAATGGGAGTTAGCGGGAGTTAGTGGGAGTTACGGGAGTTAGCAGGAGTTAGCTGGAGTTACGGGAGTTAGCGGGAGTTACGGGAGTTAAAGGGAGTTAGCGGGAGTTAGTGGGAGTTATGGGAGTTAGCGGGAGTTAGCAGGAGTTAGTGGGACATAGCGGGAGTTGCAGGACGTCAAGGAGTTCCGGGAGTTACATGCTTAAATGGGGCCTGTCAAAATGCATTAACTTCTTGTTTTTGAAAAAAATTTTAAAAAAAAAATTGCCCAAGTTAGGGTTAGGGTTTAGGGTTAGGGTTAGGGTTAGGGTTGGGGTTAGGGTTTCAGAAAATTCTTGCTTTTCAAATTTTTTAATTAAGTTTTCGGCACTTATTTAGCATAGAAAATACCTGAATTTTGAATATTTTGCCTTTCTACAGCTAGTTGACCACTGGAGTTTCAGCAGATACCTGTTTAGCATTTGTGGGGGGGGGGGGGGGGGTGGCAACCATTGGATAATCACTGGTTTTCTGTAAGTGTAGAAGTAACATTAGTAACACTGGTAGCCAGCAACCACAGGGCGGTGACAAAACTTCACCACCCGTTTGCGGGCCAGTATTGGTGCAATGTAACTGTTGTGTGGTAGAGGGACATGTGCCCGAACGCTGGAAATCTTTCAGTGCCACTTTCGGGCCCCTGACCTAATTTGCCGTGACGGGGGTAATTTTTCTCAAAAATGCGAAAACGGAGGTTTTTGGCACTTTTCGGGCTGAGAAATGATGCGATTTTCATCATTTTTGCAGGAAATGCTGCTCTGCTAGTGTTGATAAGTAACGTATCAAGACATTTAGCCAGGATACCTCCGGGTTGATTCTGACCGGAGGGCCTGTTTTCTAATCTTTTAGCATGCAAATGCCATAATGGGCCACATAGGCCTATGCAGAGGTCTAGAATCACAAAACCATGCTATTCGATGGGCAAGGCATCCAGAAAGGCATTAAACTGCCACCGGCACCCGAACAATGCAGTTTTCCAGCTTTTCCCGCCAAAAATCTGCGGCTTTTCTGCTGTGATCTGTTACCGGAGCAATCTTAGCCCATGTCACTGCCATAGTAATGCTAATCTACTCCATTTTAACCAGTTTCCATGGTAGTTACTGGCCTGCAGCGTGTATTTCAAAGTTTACCTGCATTAAGTCAACCAATCAGAGCACAGCTTTCTATTTTCTCCCGGCCTTAATACTATAAGACCAATGTCGTCTGCTAGATATGTGCTTTCTGCATGCAGTTTAGCTTGCGGGATACTAATGTAGCATACAGCAGTGACTAGAATTAGAATATTTTGGCCTGTTGTGGCACCTAGACTACTGCATATCAGTTAAATGCCTGTTCTTGCACTTTTGCCACTGTTTATTGGGGTAAACGTGAAGCAAACATACACAAAAAGGTTGCTTTAAGGCTTTTTCTGTATTGCGGATCCATCAAGGAGCTTCAGAAGGCTTTGATTGGGTGACTAAAAAAAATTAAAAAAAAGTTTAACTTGAAAAGGTTTTGAACCCAGGACTTCTCAGTTGCTGGCCCGACGCCTTAACCACTACACCACAGAGGATTGTTGCTGACCTGTCACTCGGATTCCACATAATTTCAGACTCTGCTGGAATAAATGTCAACCATTTTTCGTACTGTGGCAGCTAAGCAGCGGGGGATGGGGGGGGGGGGCGGTAGAGAGAATAGCACTTTACAACCTTTATTTATGAAGTTACCTGGTTTTACGTTCTGAAAATATGTTTTTTAGGTCGGAAGTACAACTTTTTTTTTTTCTGTTTTAGTTCTGTTTAACAAAAGATAATAAAAAATCTTTTTTGGCCAGAGAGGCCCCATTTAAGCATGTAACTCCCAAACGGAGCCTCCATTTGGGACTTCAGGGAGTTACGGGAGTTGACAGGAGTTACCAGGAGTTACGGGAGTTAGCAGGAGTTGTGGGATTTAGCGGGAGTTACCGGGAGTTATGGGAGTTGACAGGAGTTAAATGGGAGTTACGGGAGTAATGGGAGTTAGCGGGAGTTAGTGGGAGTTACGGGAGTTAGCAGGAGTTAGCTGGAGTTACGGGAGTTAGCGGGAGTTACGGGAGTTAAAGGGAGTTAGCGGGAGTTAGTGGGAGTTATGGGAGTTAGCGGGAGTTAGCAGGAGTTAGTGGGACATAGCGGGAGTTGCAGGACGTCAAGGAGTTCCGGGAGTTACATGCTTAAATGGGGCCTGTCAAAATGCATTAACTTCTTGTTTTTGAAAAAAATTTAAAAAAAAAAATTGCCCAAGTTAGGGTTAGGGTTTAGGGTTAGGGTTAGGGTTAGGGTTGGGGTTAGGGTTTCAGAAAATTCTTGCTTTTCAAATTTTTTAATTAAGTTTTCGGCACTTATTTAGCATAGAAAATACCTGAATTTTGAATATTTTGCCTTTCTACAGCTAGTTGACCACTGGAGTTTCAGCAGATACCTGTTTAGCATTTGAGGGGGGGGGGGGGGTGGCAACCATTGGATAATCACTGGTTTTCTGTAAGTGTAGAAGTAACATTAGTAACACTGGTAGCCAGCAACCACAGGGCGGTGACAAAACTTCACCACCCGTTTGCGGGCCAGTATTGGTGCAATGTAACTGTTGTGTGGTAGAGGGACATGTGCCCGAACGCTGGAAATCTTTCAGTGCCACTTTCGGGCCCCTGACCTAATTTGCCGTGACGGGGGTAATTTTTCTCAAAAATGCGAAAACGGAGGTTTTTGGCACTTTTCGGGCTGAGAAATGATGCGATTTTCATCATTTTTGCAGGAAATGCTGCTCTGCTAGTGTTGATAAGTAACGTATCAAGACATTTAGCCAGGATACCTCCGGGTTGATTCTGACCGGAGGGCCTGTTTTCTAATCTTTTAGCATGCAAATGCCATAATGGGCCACATAGGCCTATGCAGAGGTCTAGAATCACAAAACCATGCTATTCGATGGGCAAGGCATCCAGAAAGGCATTAAACTGCCACCGGCACCCGAACAATGCAGTTTTCCAGCTTTTCCCGCCAAAAATCTGCGGCTTTTCTGCTGTGATCTGTTACCGGAGCAATCTTAGCCCATGTCACTGCCATAGTAATGCTAATCTACTCCATTTTAACCAGTTTCCATGGTAGTTACTGGCCTGCAGCGTGTATTTCAAAGTTTACCTGCATTAAGTCAACCAATCAGAGCACAGCTTTCTATTTTCTCCCGGCCTTAATACTATAAGACCAATGTCGTCTGCTAGATATGTGCTTTCTGCATGCAGTTTAGCTTGCGGGATACTAATGTAGCATACAGCAGTGACTAGAATTAGAATATTTTGGCCTGTTGTGGCACCTAGACTACTGCATATCAGTTAAATGCCTGTTCTTGCACTTTTGCCACTGTTTATTGGGGTAAACGTGAAGCAAACATACACAAAAAGGTTGCTTTAAGGCTTTTTCTGTATTGCGGATCCATCAAGGAGCTTCAGAAGGCTTTGATTGGGTGACTAAAAAAAATTAAAAAAAAGTTTAACTTGAAAAGGTTTTGAACCCAGGACTTCTCAGTTGCTGGCCCGACGCCTTAACCACTACACCACAGAGGATTGTTGCTGACCTGTCACTCGGATTCCACATAATTTCAGACTCTGCTGGAATAAATGTCAACCATTTTTCGTACTGTGGCAGCTAAGCAGCGGGGGATGGGGGGGGGGGGGCGGTAGAGAGAATAGCACTTTACAACCTTTATTTATGAAGTTACCTGGTTTTACGTTCTGAAAATATGTTTTTTTAGGTCGGAAGTACAACTTTTTTTTTTCTGTTTTAGTTCTGTTTAACAAAAGATAATAAAAAATCTTTTTTGGCCAGAGAGGCCCCATTTAAGCATGTAACTCCCAAACGGAGCCTCCATTTGGGACTTCAGGGAGTTACGGGAGTTGACAGGAGTTACCAGGAGTTACGGGAGTTAGCAGGAGTTGTGGGATTTAGCGGGAGTTACCGGGAGTTATGGGAGTTGACAGGAGTTAAATGGGAGTTACGGGAGTAATGGGAGTTAGCGGGAGTTAGTGGGAGTTACGGGAGTTAGCAGGAGTTAGCTGGAGTTACGGGAGTTAGCGGGAGTTACGGGAGTTAAAGGGAGTTAGCGGGAGTTAGTGGGAGTTATGGGAGTTAGCGGGAGTTAGCAGGAGTTAGTGGGACATAGCGGGAGTTGCAGGACGTCAAGGAGTTCCGGGAGTTACATGCTTAAATGGGGCCTGTCAAAATGCATTAACTTCTTGTTTTTGAAAAAAATTTTAAAAAAAAAATTGCCCAAGTTAGGGTTAGGGTTTAGGGTTAGGGTTAGGGTTAGGGTTGGGGTTAGGGTTTCAGAAAATTCTTGCTTTTCAAATTTTTTAATTAAGTTTTCGGCACTTATTTAGCATAGAAAATACCTGAATTTTGAATATTTTGCCTTTCTACAGCTAGTTGACCACTGGAGTTTCAGCAGATACCTGTTTAGCATTTGAGGGGGGGGGGGGTGGCAACCATTGGATAATCACTGGTTTTCTGTAAGTGTAGAAGTAACATTAGTAACACTGGTAGCCAGCAACCACAGGGCGGTGACAAAACTTCACCACCCGTTTGCGGGCCAGTATTGGTGCAATGTAACTGTTGTGTGGTAGAGGGACATGTGCCCGAACGCTGGAAATCTTTCAGTGCCACTTTCGGGCCCCTGACCTAATTTGCCGTGACGGGGGTAATTTTTCTCAAAAATGCGAAAACGGAGGTTTTTGGCACTTTTCGGGCTGAGAAATGATGCGATTTTCATCATTTTTGCAGGAAATGCTGCTCTGCTAGTGTTGATAAGTAACGTATCAAGACATTTAGCCAGGATACCTCCGGGTTGATTCTGACCGGAGGGCCTGTTTTCTAATCTTTTAGCATGCAAATGCCATAATGGGCCACATAGGCCTATGCAGAGGTCTAGAATCACAAAACCATGCTATTCGATGGGCAAGGCATCCAGAAAGGCATTAAACTGCCACCGGCACCCGAACAATGCAGTTTTCCAGCTTTTCCCGCCAAAAATCTGCGGCTTTTCTGCTGTGATCTGTTACCGGAGCAATCTTAGCCCATGTCACTGCCATAGTAATGCTAATCTACTCCATTTTAACCAGTTTCCATGGTAGTTACTGGCCTGCAGCGTGTATTTCAAAGTTTACCTGCATTAAGTCAACCAATCAGAGCACAGCTTTCTATTTTCTCCCGGCCTTAATACTATAAGACCAATGTCGTCTGCTAGATATGTGCTTTCTGCATGCAGTTTAGCTTGCGGGATACTAATGTAGCATACAGCAGTGACTAGAATTAGAATATTTTGGCCTGTTGTGGCACCTAGACTACTGCATATCAGTTAAATGCCTGTTCTTGCACTTTTGCCACTGTTTATTGGGGTAAACGTGAAGCAAACATACACAAAAAGGTTGCTTTAAGGCTTTTTCTGTATTGCGGATCCATCAAGGAGCTTCAGAAGGCTTTGATTGGGTGACTAAAAAAAATAAAAAAAAAGTTTAACTTGAAAAGGTTTTGAACCCAGGACTTCTCAGTTGCTGGCCCGACGCCTTAACCACTACACCACAGAGGATTGTTGCTGACCTGTCACTCGGATTCCACATAATTTCAGACTCTGCTGGAATAAATGTCAACCATTTTTCGTACTGTGGCAGCTAAGCAGCGGGGGATGGGGGGGGGGGGGGCGGTAGAGAGAATAGCACTTTACAACCTTTATTTATGAAGTTACCTGGTTTTACGTTCTGAAAATATGTTTTTTAGGTCGGAAGTACAACTTTTTTTTTTTCTGTTTTAGTTCTGTTTAACAAAAGATAATAAAAAATCTTTTTTGGCCAGAGAGGCCCCATTTAAGCATGTAACTCCCAAACGGAGCCTCCATTTGGGACTTCAGGGAGTTACGGGAGTTGACAGGAGTTACCAGGAGTTACGGGAGTTAGCAGGAGTTGTGGGATTTAGCGGGAGTTACCGGGAGTTATGGGAGTTGACAGGAGTTAAATGGGAGTTACGGGAGTAATGGGAGTTAGCGGGAGTTAGTGGGAGTTACGGGAGTTAGCAGGAGTTAGCTGGAGTTACGGGAGTTAGCGGGAGTTACGGGAGTTAAAGGGAGTTAGCGGGAGTTAGTGGGAGTTATGGGAGTTAGCGGGAGTTAGCAGGAGTTAGTGGGACATAGCGGGAGTTGCAGGACGTCAAGGAGTTCCGGGAGTTACATGCTTAAATGGGGCCTGTCAAAATGCATTAACTTCTTGTTTTTGAAAAAAATTTTAAAAAAAAAATTGCCCAAGTTAGGGTTAGGGTTTAGGGTTAGGGTTAGGGTTAGGGTTGGGGTTAGGGTTTCAGAAAATTCTTGCTTTTCAAATTTTTTAATTAAGTTTTCGGCACTTATTTAGCATAGAAAATACCTGAATTTTGAATATTTTGCCTTTCTACAGCTAGTTGACCACTGGAGTTTCAGCAGATACCTGTTTAGCATTTGAGGGGGGGGGGGGGTGGCAACCATTGGATAATCACTGGTTTTCTGTAAGTGTAGAAGTAACATTAGTAACACTGGTAGCCAGCAACCACAGGGCGGTGACAAAACTTCACCACCCGTTTGCGGGCCAGTATTGGTGCAATGTAACTGTTGTGTGGTAGAGGGACATGTGCCCGAACGCTGGAAATCTTTCAGTGCCACTTTCGGGCCCCTGACCTAATTTGCCGTGACGGGGGTAATTTTTCTCAAAAATGCGAAAACGGAGGTTTTTGGCACTTTTCGGGCTGAGAAATGATGCGATTTTCATCATTTTTGCAGGAAATGCTGCTCTGCTAGTGTTGATAAGTAACGTATCAAGACATTTAGCCAGGATACCTCCGGGTTGATTCTGACCGGAGGGCCTGTTTTCTAATCTTTTAGCATGCAAATGCCATAATGGGCCACATAGGCCTATGCAGAGGTCTAGAATCACAAAACCATGCTATTCGATGGGCAAGGCATCCAGAAAGGCATTAAACTGCCACCGGCACCCGAACAATGCAGTTTTCCAGCTTTTCCCGCCAAAAATCTGCGGCTTTTCTGCTGTGATCTGTTACCGGAGCAATCTTAGCCCATGTCACTGCCATAGTAATGCTAATCTACTCCATTTTAACCAGTTTCCATGGTAGTTACTGGCCTGCAGCGTGTATTTCAAAGTTTACCTGCATTAAGTCAACCAATCAGAGCACAGCTTTCTATTTTCTCCCGGCCTTAATACTATAAGACCAATGTCGTCTGCTAGATATGTGCTTTCTGCATGCAGTTTAGCTTGCGGGATACTAATGTAGCATACAGCAGTGACTAGAATTAGAATATTTTGGCCTGTTGTGGCACCTAGACTACTGCATATCAGTTAAATGCCTGTTCTTGCACTTTTGCCACTGTTTATTGGGGTAAACGTGAAGCAAACATACACAAAAAGGTTGCTTTAAGGCTTTTTCTGTATTGCGGATCCATCAAGGAGCTTCAGAAGGCTTTGATTGGGTGACTAAAAAAAATAAAAAAAAAGTTTAACTTGAAAAGGTTTTGAACCCAGGACTTCTCAGTTGCTGGCCCGACGCCTTAACCACTACACCACAGAGGATTGTTGCTGACCTGTCACTCGGATTCCACATAATTTCAGACTCTGCTGGAATAAATGTCAACCATTTTTCGTACTGTGGCAGCTAAGCAGCGGGGGATGGGGGGGGGGGGGCGGTAGAGAGAATAGCACTTTACAACCTTTATTTATGAAGTTACCTGGTTTTACGTTCTGAAAATATGTTTTTTTAGGTCGGAAGTACAACTTTTTTTTTTCTGTTTTAGTTCTGTTTAACAAAAGATAATAAAAAATCTTTTTTGGCCAGAGAGGCCCCATTTAAGCATGTAACTCCCAAACGGAGCCTCCATTTGGGACTTCAGGGAGTTACGGGAGTTGACAGGAGTTACCAGGAGTTACGGGAGTTAGCAGGAGTTGTGGGATTTAGCGGGAGTTACCGGGAGTTATGGGAGTTGACAGGAGTTAAATGGGAGTTACGGGAGTAATGGGAGTTAGCGGGAGTTAGTGGGAGTTACGGGAGTTAGCAGGAGTTAGCTGGAGTTACGGGAGTTAGCGGGAGTTACGGGAGTTAAAGGGAGTTAGCGGGAGTTAGTGGGAGTTATGGGAGTTAGCGGGAGTTAGCAGGAGTTAGTGGGACATAGCGGGAGTTGCAGGACGTCAAGGAGTTCCGGGAGTTACATGCTTAAATGGGGCCTATTCAACAATGCATGCGCTGGATGGCACATTCAACAATGCGCTGGATGGCACATTCCAGCACTGGTCCGTCACTGGGACGACCAGCAAGAGCCAGCAAGCAGCTGTGATCGGTCCTGTCTCACTGAATTGAAAGCGAGTGCCCCCCTCAAACTGGGTCAAGTGACTTCATAAGTGGGCGTGGCACATTGCAAAGCATTGCATGCAACCATAAACGCATACAGGACGACGAACTCCTATAGGTGGCGCTAGCAGACTTGCGTTTTTTTGCAGCGCCACTGCGGGGGTGACAGAAAGAGCATGCTGCTCAGCTGCACAGTGCAGAGGCAGCAATGTGGATTGACATTGCTTGGCCTGTACAGCTCTGTCATGCTCTGTGACATCGTAGATTGCAATTATTTATGGCATAAAGACTTTGTATACACCATGCACAGGTGCTAATTGCTATTTAGTGCTGATTCAGGCCTTGATTGGGCATTTAGCAATCGTGGTTTCCCACATCAATAGCACTGTCAAATCCAATTGAGTTGCATTAACTAAAAGCTGACAGGGCCTACTACATCATTACAGTTTGCATGTTTAGCTTAAACCCCTTATATTTTGTGTAAAAATTAACTAAATTTAATTCATTTACACTATAAATAGTTCTCATTATAATTTATGAATAATTAAATTAAGGGTTTTAAACATGTCAAGTGGCGCTAGGCCTATAGTTAAATGTGACACATTCTGTAAAATTATATATTGAAGATTTTTGTGTTCTGATAAAGCAGGCTTTGATAATTCAGAATTAATTACTAATATTTATAGACCTAAGTGAAATAGTTTATGCATACAAAATGAAATAAAATAGGCCTATGGAAGCATGATGAGGTTCTGTAGATGCAGATGATATAGATAGATAGACACATAGATAGATAAATAGATAGATAGGCCTAGATAGATAGAATCTGATTAGATCTATATATAGATTGATAGAAAAAAGAGTTAGATAAATAGATAGATCAATAGTATTGGCACCAATAAATAAATAGATAGATCACTGCACAGGTCGCATAACAGGACAAATATCTCAATGGAGCTAAGGAAAATCTCGTTGAAATATCATTGGAAGGAGAGATCGATGATTCACTGCTTTTTCAAAATACAGCTCAGAATTTTCCTCACACAGTAAAGGATTTAGAGCCTTCAATTGATCATTATCCAGAATTTACGACAGGAATTGGTGGTTTGTCCAAAGGGATAGGCCTACTAACTTTTCTCATGCATTTGAAGAGGGGCAGTGGTGCATCCGGGGGGGGGGGGGAGGTAGAATAAATTACTAATATTTATGGCTCCCCTGGACCAACAGGATAAATAGTATCCAAAGCAAAACATGTGATTCATGGGACTGCGGAGGCCAAAAGACGTCGGGGCATGGGGGGGGGGGGATTCGAAAATGACGGAATTTCTTAGCAGGTTTTTACAAGTGTGTATTCATGAAACTATAATGGAGGTAGGTAATCAATTCTGAACGCTCCCAGAATGAAGTAGCCACATTGATATTTTGTACATGTAGCCACAGTCTTTTTTGAAAAATCCAAAATCTCATGCAGTCATGCCACAAATTATAACATGCATCCAAATACAATTTTCCTTTGCCTTTGAAGGTTGGCAGTGATGGAAATGGAAGGGAGGGGTCCACATCGGCGTACCAGCGGGGGTGGGGTAGGGGGGGGGGGCGGTCGTCCCCCAAAAGTTTGGGAAACAGTGAGATTCGGGCAAAAAAGCTAAAAAAATTCGGGCAGATGGTTAAATAAGAACTATTGAAAATTAATGATTTCCAGGCAATTTCATTGGAAATGGTATTAAATTTAAATCTTTAGATCCGAGCAAATGTCGCTCGCCCCCCAAAAAATTGCGCGTCCGATACGCCTATGGGAGGGGAGCTTGGGGGAGCTGAACTCCCTTCATCAAAAACCTGGGGGGAGCTCTGCCCTGCTACTCCTCCCCCAATGAACATTGTTGTCTTTGGTGAAAGAAAAAAATTCACCTTTTCTGTCCTCCAGGTATTTTGAGCCAAAATTACACTATGGTGGCATGTTTTTTCTCTTTTAAAAAATTGGACGGTCAGACATCTTTGCACGGGCGACACATGCACCCCTTGAAGGCTACTGATTTAGGTGCCCCCTTTATGAAAATCAAGGACTAACCGATGAAGGGGAGGGGGGGGGTAGTTGTACACTGTTCCCCCCCCCCCACATGTATCTATGCAATGAAATCAGTCACCACTTCCCGTCTGATAGTGGCATCCCTATTGAGAGGGAGGGGGACACAATCCCCTCATATTGGGCCTGTGCCCCCCTTATGAAAATTTTGACAACTTAAGGTCAAAATATATAGAGGGGTCTCCCTCCTGCTCCAGTAGGCCTAACAGCACTGCTGTCCGAAGGCCATTTATTAAGTATCAAAGCGATGGGGAATTGGCCCACCAGACCCTGTAAACCCTCTTTGAGCAAAATCCGAACCACTGAAATTTGCATAAAAATGCTCTGGCTGTCTGAGGATCCCCTGATGCATTAAATTTCAATTAATCAGATATCATAAAGTCAACACAATACAAAAATGATTATTTACTTTTGATTTATTAAAACAAACATCAATCTTTCACTACAATTAAATGAACAATGCAGGACACAATTATAAAAACATAGGCTGCGTTTCAGCATACTCTCAGCTTTCACCAGCTATTCTTCCACGGGTGAATCTGTGTTTTATAAGCAAGAAGTTTCCCCATGCATCTCAATTAGAAATGGTAATGTATGGAAATCATGTAATATACACTCCCCATGGTATTTCCGGTCACATTTAATAGCATAGCATAACATTAGAAAAGAGAATGATGACAAAATGGGTATTTTCATATTTTTGTGCATCTTAAACTTGCTACATCAACACAATAATTAGCATAAAACTATGTATGGCATAAAAGTTACTTCATAATATCGTTTACTGTAATTTTAGTTAAAGTTTACCAATTTATTCATTAATTTGTGAGAAATAAAAATTCCAGAAAAATGTTAGAAATT
The DNA here is from genome assembly GCA_026936325.1 of Platynereis dumerilii. Classification (NCBI taxonomy): domain Eukaryota; kingdom Metazoa; phylum Annelida; class Polychaeta; order Phyllodocida; family Nereididae; genus Platynereis; species Platynereis dumerilii. Next base: position 34,941,289 of record JAPTHN010000010.1, read on the forward strand.
CTAAAAATTTTTCAGATTTTAATCAAAATTTCTTAAGATTGGCCCTCCAAACGAGTTAAGTCGTTTAAAGAACTATAATTTAGACATCCAACTCCAAAATTTACGGAAGCATTGAGCATTGAAAAAATAAGATTTTTCCACATTTTTGCTGAATTTTCTGTTATCGATTTTGTAAGCTTATAGTACTACTACTTCGACTCCCAAAAGGCACATCTAGGTTATTTAACACATTATATGGTATATTTTCATAACTAGCTTTAACCGTTTCCAAGTTCTGCCCCAGAAACCAAATTTTATTTTTATTTTATTTTGCAAAAACTACAGGTCTTCATGTCAAGCTAATATGAAGCCTAATCGCTAATGGCCCAAATATGCTACCACACCCACTCATGAGCCAAATATCATAAATTAACATGCAATACTTTCAGCATTGCAGCCCAAAAAGCTGCATGACCCCGCTCATCCGCAGCGCCGCCTGCCCACCGGACAAAATTTTCCCCTTACTAACTACAATACCCGAGAACAATATACATTGCCGAGGGTAAAAATAGATAAGCCATTTCTCATTTTTTGTTATCATGCACTGACATGCAGCTGAAGGCAAATCACTGCCACAATAGAACAGTCAACCAAGTCTTAGTCACAATCAGAACGTTTTGATTGGAAAATATTTTTAAAGAATTGTTTCTTTACTCCAGATATCAACATTCCACAAAATTTGAACACAATCTGTTGTATCCATAGAGCAATGGATGCATGCTATTACATGTGTACCATCTTCAAAATGTCATGTTGTGTCAACGCTCAGGTGACTTTGCTAGATGCAGGAGAATGTGTACCATCCTGAGCCTCAAGTAAGGCGGTGCAATACAGACAACTAATATAATATATATGGCATTAAGAATTGATTATCACTGGTAATTAACTTGATCAATATAGAATATAAGTTCAAATTAAACAATAGCAAAAACTCTCTGGTAGCTATTTAAGCTTTTCATAACCACTCAATTGGTTCTGTTTACCAGTCTTGATACCTCATGGTACATGTAGTTCACTTATTTTCCATATATAAAGTAACAGACAGAGACCTGGCAAAAAGCAAACAATTGTGAATTTTTTGTGCTTAATTACTGATTTTCAGAGTTTCATGACAGTCTTAGGGACCATTGAGAATTTATGACTGGGGGGGGGGAGGTGGAAGTTTGCTGGAACTTCCTGTCAAAAATTGATACCCCCCCCTTGAGTTTCATGCGGATTTTTAGTACCCCACCCTTAGGTTTCACATGTATTTTTAGTACCCCCCTCCCCTCGACATACAAAGCAATACACACATATATACTGTTATACACGGCCACGCTGTACGTACAGATTCGCGTCATTTCGCGGACTTTTGCACGTAAAAAAGTCCAAATAAAATGAGTTTATGCGTGTTTTTTATCATTTTTTCTTTGTTAAAATTTCTTATCCCCCTTGGAAGTGTTGTGAAAAATTAATACCCCCCTTGAAACACGTGTGAAAAGTTAGTACCCCCTCGGCCAGAACTCCCACCCCCCCCAGTCATCAATTCTGAACGGTCCCTTAAATGATAATTAATCTGATATTTAGAATTTACTAGAAATGCTGATTGTCAAATTCAAGAATGTATGACATCACAGGTGCTTAAAACCAGAATTTGTTAGAGCGGGTGTTGAAAAAACGTTGACTGGTCAGTTTCACATTCAAAGTGCATACTTGTGCTGTTCGGCCCGAAAGTAGCATGAGTCACAATTGATGTTCACGACAAAAAGTTATTAGGCCTTCACCTTCAAGCGGAACTTGTTTCTCATCCAGACTGACAAGCCAGTCTGCAGTGCAATATGGGCTGGCATTAAGAACCAGGAGTTCAAAATGAATACTTGTCATTCGAAACGGGAATGAACTGAAACTAAGGTCACTTAGGTCAGTTCTTGTACTGCCAATCAGCTCTGCGTTTGGCCAGCAGTGAATTGTCCAGCTCAGTTTTTCTCAAAATTGCAAATGTGTTTAAGCCCGGCTGTGTGTACAGTCCGCAGTCTACCTGTAAAAATAAAAAAAAATAAAAAAATGAATTATGAAACAATTCACTTCAAATCTTAAAGCAGAGTATATCATATTCCAAGTCTTATTTGCTGAATAGGCCTATCCTAAATTCCTAATCTGCAACTGTACATTGTTTCATTTGCCTATCATGGTCATGGGTTATTAATTCATCATGCTAGTATGATGCTACAATGTAACATAGTAATTATCTCATTAGTTTCTAAAACTGTTTAAATCCATGATTTAATAGCACGGATCCAATAGAATTACGACAAGGTAAGCTTTTAAAAATGGTTAAAAAATAAGACATACCAATGTTAATAAAGCAATTTCACACCATGTATTTTCAATTGGAAATTGCTAATAGTTGGCCCATGACAGCCTCCCCAACACTGAAAATTCCAGTTTCCCACTCTCCCGTCTGGCCCTCCTCCAGGGAAATTGAGATCTATAAATTGCATGGCATCATATGTTGGGCCTAATTGAATATTTAAAAGAAACTCAATAAATAAATGAATAATACAAGTTTAGCACACCTGTAGGCTATAGCACATAGTTCATGCATGGCTGATATATACTAGCTGGCATGTCATGAGACTAATAGCCACTGATGACAGCAAAGGTGTAAATGGTAATATCAGTGTCACCTGGGCCTTAAGTTATAGGCCTAATTTATTTTGGTCATTTGTCCATGGGCAAGGCACCCCATAGAAACCCATGGAGGCTGGCCATGATAGACAATGTGTTGATGTTCTTGTAGGACCCACAAAAGATGTGGTACCCAATTAACCAGCAAGCAGCTTACTACAATGGAGTTATGAACTGTCAAAATGTCAACAGTGGCCCAATGACACTGGTGTAATCGGCCTGAATTGCAATTGACAGGCAGCAAGATACACCCAAATTGCAACTACTGTTCACTTTCATCAGAAACAATAGCATTCCAACACATTCACAGCAATTACTCACCTTTAAACAACCATTCAAGCTGATTCATGCAGCAATATGCACTGTTCTGCTGTTGTTTACATGCTGCGTTGTCATCCCCGCAAGCGGCGCCACTAGTCAGTATAGACTGTTATAACGTCATGACGTGGAGTACGTTGTCCTGGTTCAGTTTATGATGCGACGACGCAGTGCAAATAAGCTCAAATACAATTAAATAATATGACTTTTAAAACATTTCGACCGTTAGGCTATTTGACAAAATAAAGAAAGCGTGAGTTTGACATCGTATTTAGGGTAGGCCTATGTAACCATAGGTCTAAGCCAAAATAACCATCGTTTGCCGTCGTGTTATGTGCTTTTACAGTGCGCTCGCCTGCTTCTGCTATAACATTGTTTGCAGCGGGCTCATCTGCGCATGCGCATGGATCCGTTTTTGCCGATGCCAGTCATCAATTTTCAATTTTACAAGTGAGCAATGAGGGATTTAGAAGATTTAAGTGCATTATCCTGATGGGTGAGCCATAAGATTGCAGACAGGGTATCTAATTGAGTTGTGTAATCACCTGGGGGTGCAACTTTGGTTTGTAACTGTGTCGTTTAAATGTTTTTGTCAACACAGCAAATTTCACTGACACTTCCCAAACACTGCTAGTTGCCATGGAAACCATGGACGACGACAATAGGTTCTCTTGGGCTAACGCCCGAGAACACAAAAAAGGAAAGAGAATAATATTATTGTCAGGCAATTTGACTAAGTACAACAAAATTTCCCTCGAATTGTCACGAATCAAGTAACTATTTCCACACAAGAAATTGGGACCTTTCTTCAAAGATTTCTAGTGAGATTTAGAGATTTCCAGGCAATGACATGCCCGAATGCCCTACTTTTTCCAGCCATGTACATGATCTCTGGTGATTTAGGTATGTAGCATTCTCCTTAGCCATTCTCTATATCCTAATATTGTTTATATCCTAATATTGCTTGTATCACAGCTATTGCACCTCGTCTCGATCTCTTGATATGAAATTTGTCGATCTCTAGGTTTCAATATGCATCATCCATATGCAGTGAGCAAACTCTGAATTATAAATGAGTGATATGATAGGATCCCCATTTGCTTTTGCAAAAACATTTGAGGTCCCTTGACTCATGGCTTGAGTATACACTATGTAAAGTAACTCATTGGTAAACCACTGTGTTACATGATGTATTAAATAAATGTTAAATCTATGTTATGATGGTTTTATCCGTCTCCATGCTGCTATGTGTTAGGGATTTCTAAATGCTCGGACTGTGTGGACAGCTGTCTCTCATTTGGGTAATCACAGTTGTGGAGATTGAGGAGTATTAGTGCGACACCAATTTGGAGGGTTTGATAATGAGATGTCTAACTGACTTAGACCTAAAAAAACTAAACATTAAAATAGCAATTATTGCAAAATAGACCATGTAGACTGAAGAATAGTTTGTTGATTTAATACACTATTTGCAGGCGGGTGCAAACATGCAAAACTCTCCGTTAGCGACCAGCGTTTCACAGCTTAAAAGTGTCATTGCGAGGTCTAATAACAAATAATTGGTAGTGTTCGATTCACCACAGATTAGCAGACTAGTAATCATTTATCTGGCATACTTGAGGTTTTGAATTAGAATTGTAAATTAAGTGAGTGCGCGTTGTCATCTTTAGCATCCAACTAAGTTAATATTTTAGTACTTAGGCCACACATAATTGATTCTTAGCTTCGCGGACCCGCCGACACAATAGATTTCCTGCCGATGGAAAAAAAAAATTTTTTTGACATTATAAAAAATTTTTTTTTTGTCCTACCGACCGACCCTAGAAAAAGTGCCTTGAGAGGAATCCGACAAGCTAAAGATCAATTATGTGTGGCCTTATCTCTCTTATTCTTCACAATTTATAAAATCTAGTTGGTGGAATTATGAACATGATCAATAAGTTTATTTTCTGAAAACCACATCAGTTTTGTTATCTTATCATAGTCTATCTATAGTGATTAGTGGCTGTTCCATTTTGATTTTCCAGCTTTCAATTTTAAGTCTATTAATAAATGTTCAGTAGTGTCCTACAGGTAGTATGGCGGATGATAATATTTTGCTATTTCATTCTTTATATGTAGTTCACACTTGTAAGATATTTTTTTTTTTAGGTTAAACTCATTTATTATGTACTTGACAATAAACTTAACTCTAAAGTACTTATATAATCTCTCTGGACTGATATATTTTATAATCTCTCTGGACTGATATATTTCATCCTTTCACCATGGCATTGATAGAGTCTAAAGAAATAATTTCATTTCTTCCTCAGCAAATTAATCGATTAAGCCTATACCAGGTTGATTACTCTTATTAAATTGTTCTGTGGACAGTTCGATTTATAATTGTATGCTATCATTATTCAGCAACTGCTTGAGTGAGCTGAGACGTACTGACTGTTATGTAATAAACTACAGAAAATGAAAGTTAATTTTACATCCGAAGTGAATGAAAATTTATAGATGTGAAAAAACTCATCTGAAATTTTTTTTAAACATTATCTTCCTAGCTTTAATAATAATGTATCGTTGATTTGTACCTTTGAAGATGATGTGTATTATTAGCTTAGTTAAATATAATATGGTGCATCCCAGTATTGATAGTAGGAAGTATGTTAATGTACAAAATTAGTTATTGTTAACTTGTGACAGTATTCATTACTATTCAATGCTCTCGTGGAATCCGGTTCACGTAATTTTAAAATTTAATTAAGGATTTATTATTTGATTTGTACTTGTAGAATTAATTTCATGTCCTGTTCCTGTATCAACACTGATCAATGGCTCCAATCAGATATTTTGTCATAAAACGTTAATATAATGTCAATGTTGGCTCTTGATATTCACTGTTTTATGAATATTATTACTAAATCATGTTAATAGATGAATTTTATATGCCTCAGTGAAGTTAAATCGGAATTTGACTGTTTGATTTCTGAAACTTGTGAAAGACAGTGCTGAGTTAAATAAGTAGCGAAATAAGCTTGTGGTAGGCAAGTCAGTAGCAGTGTTTTGTATATCAGTTGTATGTTGATTTCTTTGTATGAAACAAAGAACCTGTAAGTCTTCAAAATGTGGTCAGAGAGCACAACTATTTCAACCACTCTCTTAACTTGCTCTAAGCAGTAAAGGCTCACAGTCTCGGCTTACTACTTCAGACTCAACTGGAGCAGTGGAGCTCTTCCTGAATTATTGAGGGCCGTTGCTGCCATTTAAGCTTGTATAACAATTGAATTCCCTTGTGTCCCCTTAACTGCTTAAGTGGTTTGGAACTGTAAACTATTTACCCTCTTTTTCCCATGCTTTTGTCCTTTAACTTTTGTCCTTTAACTTTTTTCTTCGTACAAACTTACAAAAAGTGACAAAATTGTTTCTAGCATCTACAGATCTAGGAGCCATCTACTAGTGGGTACTATGAACTGAAAATGCTGTGGAGTTATTTCAATGTTAGGTTAACCTTTGAAGTAGTCTTGACTTCTCAAGTCTTTAGAATAGTCTAAACACTTTCTTGATAGATTTATTAAAGGTTACAAATAGAATGGCACCATTCTCAATTTCAATGACTGTCACTATTTTGTTTTGATAATCAATCATACTCTGTACTCTGTTAAACATGTTAAATAGTGAATTTGTTATGTTGTAAACATTACGAATAGTAAAATTGTAACAATTAATGATGTACAAAAATTCAATTGATTGTATTGGGTAAAAATTTAGCTGATGTGTTCAGGACGATAAAGAATATATCAAAAGATGTGCGTGGTATAACATAAGGGAGCAATATATCATAGCAATTCCTTATTGCTCTGTCAATATTGTTAGATTATATTTACTCTATCTGTTGTTGTTTTTCAACAATGACATAAATGATTGATTATAGTTGTGTAGTATATTATTTGACAGTGTGAAGTGCTGCACATGTGCTAACTGCTTCTATCATTGTGGTCCTGCATTTATATGATTTATGTTTGTTTGGGTAATGCTCGCTATTGCCCAGCCAGTCAGCCAGTATAAACATTTGATCATCTCACTATGATGATGTCTGTCTCACTAAGTGGCAAAATTGATCGCTAATATGTGCAAAATAGATTGCTAGCATTAGAAAGGTTATTTTGAATAATGTTTCGATTTTTATAAAAATTAGGACGTAAAAGAAGACCTAAGCATTGTTTGAAAAAAAAAAGCCTTAAAAGCATTTATTTAATCTTAAACTCCAGTTAAAGTTTCTCCTTCAAAATTCTGATTGGGTGATAGGCATAACAAGTTAAGTCCAGAGACAATGGCTTTCATATGATTTAAACTATCTAAAAATTATATTGGTCATATATTTTCGAGTGTAAGTTGAGTAATTTCATGTAAAAATTTCAACTACAAATCAACTCTGTCTCCTTTAAATGTAAACCTCGTCATGTGGATCATGTTATTAACATGTAAGGTAAACAAACCAGCTGTCAGTCATGATATTTGGTCGGATGTTTTAAGATTTTTCAAGGGAAGTTTCATTATTTACAGTTTGTATACAGAGTGTGATAAGTTCACGAATACATGTCAACAAATATTTTCTCCCTCTTCTCACTCCTGTTCTTTGTTAGAACATTTGTTATTCAATATTCTTGCTTCCTACAATTGTCAATAATCAATATTTAGGTGCTTGTTATAGTATTGATTTCTAATTCATACCCTCCGAAAGGTTTTAGATAATTAGGTCGATATTTCCAATTGTTAACCCTTTACTGTTACTAGTGTGTTTGTCTGATTGGTTTAATTGCATCAAATAGGGTGCTGTGTCGTGGTCATTGATTTTCTATTGATTTCATTGTGTCCAGTCCATTAAAGAACCTTTAAGATACACTAAATGTGCCATTGAATCCTCTTGAAGTGAGTTTCTTGTCTTGATTACGATTTACATCCTTTATCATGTTTATTAACGCACCAGAATGGAAACTATTGGAAAGATTTCATGTATTTAGATTGGTCAAATACCAAGTCAGTAGTGGTCCAAGTTGATGTTAGTATAGTCTCTTTTGTAACTTTTAATAGTTTCTAGTGTTACACTGGACTATGGGCAAGTTGTAGATAAACAGACGGCAGGAGAAAGACATAATGGAGTTATTCTTACAGGCAGATAGACCAGTATTTGTGTGTAATACTTGCACTAGCTCCAAGTTTGGAGTAGAAAAATAGAGAAACATTGACAAACAGTCAAAATTATTTTGGGCTGGCTCTAAATCTCACCTGAGTATCGATCAGATTCCGATCAGCCTCGTCAATATTCCATTAATGCAATGGGCCAATTCCTCAACATGGTGATTTGGCCATTCAAGGTTCCCACAGATGTGGCAATCCAATGGTAAACAAGTCAATCAGCTGATGGATGGATGCTAAATATAAGCTCAAAAGAAACAAGCAAACTTAGTGGAGTGCCTGGAGTCACCTTTTCTGATGTAATGTTCAAAAGTAGATGAAGTGTTTAATTGATTGCCCTTTGACTTCACTTGATACCAGCAAATGCTTGGTCTGGAGGGCACCAATATTATTTCAGATGATAGAATTCATCTTAGTCTTTTTATTCTGTTGTTGATTTGTTTTAGGTTTTTTTTGTTTTGACAAATGTGTCATATGTGATTTATTTTGTTAACAAAAAAAATTATTACCGGTAATAATTTATGTTTTTTTCAACATCTCAAATTTGTTTTATCAGAAATTTCATAGGCCTAAATAATCATTTTTACCTAAAATATGATGAGCACTGATGCATGCATATGGGCCTAGTTTAGTCACTTTTAAAATTGATTTAAATTAGTCAATTCCTTGTACTAACAAAATTCGATGGGAAATGTACATACGGTAATATACATTTCATCCAAATTTCCAGTGATCTATGTTTTGAAATTTGCTAAACTTTTTCTTGGAAAATCTCATTTTCGAATATTGACATTGATTTGGAAATTACTATTTTTGTCATCGGAAAATCTCTGTATTGATTCACTTTAATGCCTGCTGAAGCTGTGTTTTATTGTACCTAAAGTAAACTATATTTTCAAGTTGTAAAGACTGTAATACTGTGTGCATTATGTGGCAAACTTGACACATTAAAAATTGCTTATAAATACGACACCAGTGACCATGCATTCAGTGTACACTACAGTGCATAGTAATCACTTGAATAATGAGATAATTACAGCATTATTATAACATGTATAAAGTTCCATACTCTGTGTGGGCTAATGTATAACTAACTATATTGTATTATAGAGGTCATTATGCTCCGATGTAATGTAATATCATAATATAAGTACAATTATGGTTAATTTGGCTATTATTATACAAATGAATTGCACTTTAGGTCCAGGATAAACATAGTGATAAACATGTGTATAATTAGTATATTATTTGGAAATGTACAGTGCTCTCTGGATTGTGAAATCTCCCATGTAAGACCACCCTGTCACATAAAACCACCCTTTGATATGAGACTGCAAGTATTGTATGAAGGAGGGAGGTAGCTCAGTTGGTAGCACTTTGGGCTTTGACTTGCATCTTCTAAGTAAAACTCAGGTTTGATTCAAGTTGTGGCTGAAACTATATTGGCTCTAACCCATCAGTCATTTAGGCCTTATTAATTTGGGTCTACTACCAGACTATGAACCATATGTATACTTTAGGTAAATAAATTTTATGAATCTGAATTTGACAACAGTTTCACTTCTTCACTCCTCGTCTAATCATGCGGCTGTGTCCTCTGTCTGTCCTAAATAGCTTGCCATTGTTAAGTTATAGATATGATAAATACAGGACATAAAGCCTCAATCATCCATCATCTATTGATTATTTTAAAAAGAGCACTTCTCGATCTACCAAGGGCAGTCTCACAAAATGGGGACTGCTGTATTAAGTACTACACCATTTTTAATGGAGGTGTGTTAACACACCGCCATTTATGTAGTTGGGTGAGAAAGGGGGCTAAGAGAGTGGGTGAGAGAGGCAAACTTTAGGCGGGAAATTCAAAATAGAAGATGAAAATCTGAAATAACTCTTTGTATGTTTTAAATTTTCTCCAAATTGCTAAATTCAGCATAACTAGAGATGCAGGCCTGTTATATGAGCTTATTTGTGTTGACCTGAAGTAATTCTAAGTACTCCTTTTATCAGTTTTTTTGTTTGGTGTTTGCTTGTTTGCTGTTTACATGTTTGCCTTCCACCATTTTGAAAATAATGTGTATTGTGTTTTGGGTATGCAAATGAGCTGGCCACCATTTTGAAAATTATTTGTATTGTGTTTGGTGTATGCAAATGAGCTGACCTGGTGACATTAAGATGTGTATTGGTTGGTTTTCTGACCTGGAAATTGATGTCATCATAATAATAGGTCACAAGAGATGAGTTTCAGTAGTTATATGAATCTACAACTAGGGCTATTTCAGTCAGATATATGGATGGGTAAATTGACAGATAGATAGATAGATAGATAGATAGATAGACAGATAGATAGATAGATAGATAGATAGATAGATAGATAGATAGATATAGATAGATAGATAGATAGATAGATATAGATAGAATTGCATGAATTATTTGGATAGATTATATAAATCAAATAGATAGAATTCACAGACTAGTAAGATTACACAGATCTATCAAAAGGGTTTAGTAAGCCACGCAATAGGTTGCAATTTGGTACTTGAAATAATCTATTTCATGATCCAAAATTTCTGGGTAGGGTCAGCTAAGTTGTAGCACACTGGGCTGCAGTCTCACTGTCTGGGAAATCACTGTCATATGAAGACAATTGCAATTTCAGCTAAGTCCTGGCCCTGACAGGAACCCGAAGGCTCCAGAGAAAGTAGGCAACTGTCATCAGCTGCTGATGACTTTGCACTACTTCACAAAATTGGATAGAATAAGTCCCGCTACTGTCATGCTGCTGTGTGATGAGGATAGCTGCACAGAGATCAGACTTACTTCTGATACCCAGCTGACCAACCCCGCAGGCCCGCCCACTCAATCATCTTTTCCTAATTATGTAATGGATAGATTTGCCAAAATTTATAGAATAGTTGATACTGTGATATGACGTTATGCCAAGTTTGGAAGTGATAGAAGCAGCAGTTACTTTTTAAAGAGCCTGTCAAAGATGATTTTGAGCATTGCCAAAGTCATGACTGGGCCATGACACTTTGAGAGGGTCATGGGAGGGTGATGACAGTGCTAAGGTGAGTGTCATGTGGGGCTGAAGACATTGCTCGTCTTGGCCTGATTAACCCTCTCGCTGGGTCACCCAGGACAGCAGTTTCAATCGTCCTTTGCCTCATTGCTATCTCTTCCTCATGTCCTAATTAGCTTACAATATAAATAAATACAGGGTGTATAGCCCCAATCATCTGTCCATCTTTCCAAAATATCCATGCCAATCCGACATGACATTTCACCTCATTTCAGCTCTTTTCAAAGTCTGGATTGATAGATTTTATTGATCCAGTTGGTCAATTTGACAGTCTATAAATATAAGTTAGCTGGCAGTGGTAGGAGGATTGACAGGTGTATAGACATGTTAGTGAATAAGTAAGATCTTTATTGACATGATAGTAGGGAACTAAGCAGGTCTTAAGATACATATAGGGAGTTTCCGTGGCAGCTGGGTGGCCAAGAGTTGTCAGTCCAAAATCCTGATATTCTTTGCATGCCTCAGTTCAAACCTGGGGCAGCATATTTAGAATATTTTCAGTGGAATTTCAAGATCAAAATCCCAGATGGGTATCATTCAGATGAGATGTTAAATTGGTGCCTCTTTGATCTTTTTCAAATAGGGTTAATGTGCAACATGTAGAGGACTCGTGTTCTATCTCCCATTGATGAACCACTGTAAGCAACCACTGCTCTTAAAGGGCAGCACTTGTGCATATCAGTCATATCTATCTGCTAATCTATCTATATCTATCTATCTGTCTATATATCTAATTATCTATGTCTATATATATCGGAATAGTTTTAGCAGCACAGGACAAATCATCTGCTGGATTCATGGTGTGTGAACTTAAGACACAACACCACCTCCATTTTGAACCCCTGGGTTCTTGTGATCATTAATATTTGTATCGAAAGTTTCCAGTGGTTATATTTACAACTTCCTAGTTGCAGTTTCATCAAAATGCATTCAAAAGAAGACCTGGTAGAAAGTGAACACAAAATTTAGTACCAGCTACCTCTTCCTGTTTGAATTAAATAGGTTGAATTTTATTGAAAGGTGATATTCGTTAGGAATTTTAGAAGAACATCGTTTTTGTCTCTTGGAAATTCAAATTTGAGAGAACTTAGTACCATAACAATGCATGATGAGATCCCATGCTCAGACTTAAGAATTAAAGATTTATGTTATGTAATTGTTTAATGTTTAACTTAGCGGTCTAACGCATCATGTGTAAGTGAATGAACACGTGATGGATGGTATCTGCATGGTTTTTCAGTTTTTTAAAACGGTCACAAAAAATAATTTCTGAGAATTGGGTGGCTTGCAATTCCAATATTCATGCACGCGTGTGATTTTCTTTGAGGTTCTGCATTGCATCAAATTAACTTGTTCATGAACACAAGTCGGAAGGAAGCTGTGTCCTCTGTTACCATGATATGTGGTTGATTTGCAAAATATGACTTCCATACTCTATCGATCAAACCTAAGTATCCCAAGGACTCGGGAACTATTAATCTAAGGACCGCTTCATAGCAAAAAGGGACGAGCGTACTGCATATTGCGCAGAGATCAATGAATGGCTCTGCTCTTTTTCAAAATAAAATTTGCATTGGTATTGTCTTGATGCTACTGATCTGAATCTTAGCCAGCTCGTATGTCCTGCTGCTAGAAGCAGACATAATGATGACATGATAAAGTTGTGAGTACGCAACAATTGTTCTTTGAATCTGTGTTGGGTCACCAACCCACTTCAGCATGGGCACTTGAATACAAGGATCTGCTAATTTATCCACATCTATTGTTCTATATCATTATCTTAATGGCATTTCTCTTGTCTTTCCAGATTGGTCTATTGAGTGACATTAACTTACACGAGCATCCGGGACTTCTCCAATTGTTGGGCGAAGATGAAACTTTGGAAGATTTCAGAAAGTTGTCTCCGGAACAGGTGCTCATCCGATGGGTCAACTTCCATCTGGCAAGGTGAGAAAATAGAGAAAATGTTCTTATTTTATCCTGTATATTCCTATGAGTTTTATGGTCGGAAATGGTTGCTGAAAACCAAGCTTTGAGAATTGACTTCTAGGTCTAATGCTGAGATAATGATTTGGAAATGTATTTGACAAAAAGAGAAAAATGTTGCTGTATTTTACACACCTGCAATGGAACAATTAAAAAGGTGGCACTCTGTTATACATTAACAAAGCATTGCCGCTAAAATTTTACAGAAATCTCTTAAGTTTGGGTAAATATTATTTTTCTGCAGATCAAACTGCGGCAGACAGATCTCCAACTTCCAGGGAGACATCAAGGACTCAGTGGCTTACATTCATCTGTTGCACCAAATCGCCCCCAGAGACTCCGGGGTGAACACCACCTCTGAACATGTAAGTACATGCACAATAACTTTGGCAATTACAGGCTTACACAATAAATTGAAATGAAAAGTCTGTACAGATCTGTTACCATTCTTATAAATTTACTTCTGCATTTCTGCAGAAATCTGAGACAGTATACATGTATAGAGAAGGCAAAAATCTCTAACTTTTCACTTCAATTTTTTCTGCGCATTGATCGCTGTTATTTGGGTTTAGAGGAATATCCTTTGACTTAGATGTTTTACGAACATAATTGTAGACCCATAATGCCGGTTGGAAGTGTATACATTGTCAGTCTTCAATTGCTGTCCATGTTAAAAATTTCAAGTAAATTGGAATAGTAAAATAACTGAAATATATTCCGTTAAATCATGTTCATATCCTTCCAGGAAATGGATGAACTCAAACGTGCTGAACTCATGTTGCAAGAAGCGGACAAGATCGGCTGCCGAGCTTTCGTTTCTCCGAAAGATGTGGTGTCTGGAAACTACAAGCTCAACTTGGCTTATGTGGCTAACTTGTTCAACATGTACCCCGCTCTGGAGGAGCCAGAAGATTTCAATATGGAAGAGATTGTGGAAGAATCCAGGGAAGAGAAGAGTAAGTTGGAAAAATATTGTGTTACAGTTGTGAAAAAATGTTGGCAATTTTGTTGAAACCGAGCTTGTAGGATGGGAGCTTGTCCGATGGTTTGATTGTCTTTCAATTGTAAAGACATCATGTTTGGCTCTGTGGATTGGAAGATGGTTCTTCAAGGGTCTCATGCAGATTTAATGCGAAATGACAATAGCTACAAAATTTATACTGTGATAAAAAACGATGACATCTGATGTACGCTGGTTTCAGTATGGCAATGTTTTCTTGTTTAATTGGAATGTATTATATAACACATTTAGCATGTGGTTGCCATTGAAAAGTCAACCTATGAAACTGTACAGCAAGAATGTGGTTGGCCATTGAAAGAAAATACTGAATAGGTCTTCAGTTACAAATCTTACAATGTCGGAATTGTCTATGCCTGGTGATTGCTTACATCAATGATCTATAATTCTCATTCCAATCTTTTGCAGCATACAGAAACTGGATGAACAGCATGGGAGTGTCCCCATACGTGAATCATCTCTACAACGATTTATCCGATGGTCTGATTATCTTCCAACTGTACGACATCATCAAGCCAGGGTGTGTGGATTGGAAGAAGGTCGTCGAGAAGTTCAACAAGATGAGAATGTTGATGGAGAAGATTGGTAAGGACTCTATCAATAAATTATCGTAATTGGATTCTAAATCTTTCACCATGTGCCAGTGCTTCTTGTAGCCCTAAACTTGTAATAGTTGAAAGCTGGGAATGCCAAGATGACTTAGTGAGTACATTTTTAGACTGATAGTGAAAAAAAAAGCTTGGGTATGGCTGTTTGACAATCTGCCGAATAAGCTTCTTTCCAAATAAGCTTGTTTTCATTTATATTTCACCAGATGGCAGTATCATGGGAGAATGAAGCAGTGCTGCCCTCTTTGGAAGAGTTTTTGTCCAATAAGGACATCTATCCACTTGCTTTTGTATTCTAGTATCTTTTCATGAGAATTGCAAAATCCGTAGGTCAGGCAGTTTTATAATAAGACCAAATGGGTATGGTGGTATTTTGAGATGTACTCCACGAGTTGAAGATATCCTGAGTCCTCTGTACCCGCGAGTGCGTCAGCACGAGTGGGTACAGAGGACTCAGGATATCTTCACGAGTGGGAGTACATCTCAAAATACCACCATACAGCCATTTGGTCTTATTTATACCCCATTATGCAATCCCAAAGAGAGCTAAACTTCACTCAGATGATCAATACTCAACAGTCGCCTCAGCCAATCAGAGCACAGATAGCAGCTCAACTGATGATGTCACAATGTTGTGATGTCACCATGGACATGACGTCACAATGGCAAACAATGCAATGACATCATCGACAATGATCAAACCATGTGGTATACAACAAACCATTGAGTATACAACGCAATACCACATGGGATATATCCACTGCTTTTTCATGTGGTATTATAAACATTATGGGGTATAAAAATATTCCTTAAAGAGATAAAATGATGCTTGATTCTGGAATTTCTCACATTCAGTTTATAAAAGCATCATGTGAAGTGTAGTCTTGAGTTTGTTGTTATGTAAACATATAACATTACTTTATTTATTGTTACAGGAAACTGCAATTATGCTGTTGAACTTGGAAAAGAGTGTAAATTTTCCTTAGTTGGAATTGATGGCAAAGATATCTACGATGGAAACCCCACATTGACAATGGGTAAGTTCAAATTGCCTGAAATTTCTTTTTTCTGAACGCTATTAAAGATCTGGCTGTTTAAAAACTGAATGGGGCGCATGAGTAAGGTTCTTACCTATGCGATGATAATTAATGCAGCATTGGCCATTTTTGGTGAATGTTTCCCCTTGTACTGAAGAACTTCTTCATATATATAGGACTTCAGCCTCTTTTTTCTCTGATGAATGTTTCCCATGTATGTTCATCTTTCAGTTCTGAAACAATTAAATAGTCTTGAAGTCACATTGTTAATTCTTCGTTGCTGTGTCACCTGTTCTGATTAGCCCACTGAGTTCATAGGCCTTAATGCAGAAAATTCAGCATGCATCCATATATCTGTAATAACATTGCCAATTACATTTATATCATAATTTGTTTCTTCTTTTTTCAGCCCTGGTGTGGCAGTTGATGAAAGCGTACACTCTTAGCATTTTGACAAACCTCACTGGTGCCAATCATCCGATCGTAGACAAGGAAATTATTGCCTGGGTCAATGAAAAGGTATGTTCAATTATGCCAGATTTGAAGATTGAGAGTGCACAACGCCTTGGACTGTTGGACATACCGTGTACATTTGTCACCCTCCCCATCTCTAAATTTGGAACTTCAGAGGCATAATCTGGTTTTCCCAATTGCAAAGAATTTGAAGTGTTTGAAGATCACGCTTGCTAAGCTTTATAACGTAGTAAACGGTAAACCACATGATATGTATAAACCAATTTAATTCATTTTTGGATGAAATTTGATATCCACAGCTCCAAAAACACCTTTAAGATTCATTATTACAATTAGCCCAACTAGGTAGGCGTAATCCTGAATATTACCATTTGATTGACCTAACTTACCCGGTACCCTAATTACCCTCAAAAGATTTGAATGTAATCAAATGAAACATCTGGTCACAAAAAAGTAAAACTTCTTGAAGGTAAATTTGCCAAGTGTATCAGTAACCTCAAATGTACAATAAGGAAAGGAAATAATAACCTTATGGTGAATAAAATTGTTTGAATTTTGGTGTGGCATGAAATAATCTTTTACTTTCAATTTTCAGCTAAAAGGAGCCCAAAAGAGCAGTATGATCTCCAGCTTCAATGACCAGAGCATTTCAAATGCCAGGTGTGTGGTCGACTTGATTGACGCTATTCGCCCTGGAAAAGTCAGTTATAATCTATTGAAGGATGGAAATAGTGAACAGGTCAGTAAATTAAACTTGCTAACAGGTTGATAATTTAGCAGAATTTTTGCTTAACTCTTTAATACATGCACTTGCAAATTTGTTTAACTTCAGATAAAAATGTGGCATTCTGAGCCTTCAAGTTAGAACAAAAGTTCATCATAATTATGTATGATGTACATGTAATCTGAACAAACTGAACTCGTAATCCTCACAATTTCATGGTCATGCAAAATATCTACCCTATTTTGGGTTGCTTTCAACTCAACAATATGAAATTAATTTATTTGTATCTTTCCGAATGTCGCTCAGATATCTATTCGGTTTTCTCAAGAGTACCCAAGTGATAACTTAACACTTCGTGGTACCAGAGGTACAATAAATTCACATGGTCTGTTATTGTTTTGCAGGAAAAGATAGACAATGCCAAATACGCCATCTCGTTGGCGAGAAAAGTCGGAGCTCGAGTGTACGCCTTGCCCGAAGACATCGTGGAAGTGAAACCAAAAATGGTCATGACAGTTTTTGCTTGTTTGATGACCATCGACTTCCAGCCAAAACAAGTTCAGACATCTCCTTAGAAAGAATCAAACGAATACGCAAAGACTTTATAATGTACAGATTCCATGTGTGATGTTTCACTAATCGGGAAAATTTAATCAGCAAATAAAAACAATGAAAGAGACATATAAGACATATACAAGTGAGGCCTAGGGGCGGTAACATTGAGACGTGAATACTTTTCTCACATCACTTCCATTCGCATAGAATTTTGCATGGTGAGCTTTATAAATATCTTGTGATGTGTACGGCAGTTTTCAAGGTGACAAGTAACTATCGTCTATTATTGATTTTGGAAACCTGTATAATACCAGTGATTTGTCAAATATCGAATACATACATCTGGTAAATGTATCAGATAATATTGGAATATGTATCATAATGTGCCAGATATCAATGTTGGTCATATATTTGCAGTAATCATTTTCGTATCGCAATAACCCTGTCATTTCATATTTGTAATTGATGTAATTGTCAAGATAAAAATGACGATCGTTGCATTCATTCATTCATGATTGTGTTATATTAAGGTGGCATAGGTATATATATTATGATGTATGCAAATATATTCGGTACTTAACATCATGAAAGACTCGCTTGATTATAGGGTCATTTTATTTGCTGGCTGCAGCTGATTTGTTCATTGCGTTGATTTGCTAATTGCTCTAAAATGCATTTGTTGTGAATCAAGTTTGTTAGAAGGGCCAAAATTGTTTGAAAATTTAATTAAATTCATTTTCATTCTAAAATTGTGTCATTCCCAGGGGAATTTACAAAATTTCAGGTTATAAACTAGATTACATTCCAATAATTTTTGCATTCCTGAAAATGTACCAATTTGTAGCATTTTGTTTTGATTATAATTCTGTTACACTTGAAGATTGTTTTGGCATAATGAAGTCATGAAAGACAGCACAATTGTTTGTTAATATTGCTATTGTCAATATTTCTGTTTTCAAAAAAAGTACGGTAAATATTTAATTTCAGTGCTTGTTACTTTTGTGAAATATCTAAAAATATATTTACATAAACTGTGTAAGAAGACTTCTGATTGATGTTTACTTGAATGGTGTATTAAGTTAGGTGCACAATAATAACAAAAGTTGTTTATATTTCTTGCCAAATTATAATTGGTTCGGCATCTTTATTTTCTTGAAGATTTCTTGAAGGTTAAAAAGTGAAGATTCGTGAATTTAACCTCTGCATTTCTATCAGATTTTCAGAATTTCTGATTTTCACATCTCATAATGAAAACTTACTGATTTCTATTATCCAAGTTCACGAAACAAGTCAGTGTAGGGTTGTGCAAAAGTGTAAATTATTTGTTTGCTTGCCTTTATAGATAACGTGGGTTAATACTAGAAGTGTGAATGTTAAAGTTATATTAATTACATGGAGCCAGCTAGTAACTAGGCTTTCGATGAGACAGATAGTTGCTAAGGCCATACCTTCTTATTCTCTGTTTCACAGACCCTTCTCTATGTCCAGCTCCATTCTGGGGTACTGACAAATCTCTCTAACTTTGTATTAAAAACATTGGCCTGCTTTAGATGTTCTCTGTTAGGCATCTCGGTATAAAGGCATGTCTAGTGTATGCTGTGATTTAGATTTATTCATAAAATTCATAGTAAATAGATTCTGTTATTTGAAAGATGGCTTAAAAATTATGGACATACAAACTTATGAGGACATTTACTATTGTGTAGGTAAGGTCTAAAATTTCGGCATCCTATGTGTTGTATTCTTTTTTTTTTCACTTGGTGAAGAAACTTAAAGCAATTTTTTTGGTAAGCAATTGAGCTCGACTATACATATTATAATTTAACTGATGGAACATAACTACTCTCATAATTATTCAAAAATTTTCTATCTGTGGTATCAAATCTGCATATTGTGATATAGAGATTAGGGGTGTAAGATTTATAAAACTAATTTATAAAATGACTAAAATGTCGCAGAATAGATAATTACATAAATTTATTAAAATGCATAATGTTGTGATATAGGTTTAAGACCTAGTTCTAACAAGAGATAATATTTAACTAATTAGATGTCTACTTACACATATTGATATTAAGTCATTTTGCGGGCCGGACAAGGAAACTTGTGGTGTCTATACAGTAGTAGACCGCAACTGAAATACTTTTTGTGTCAAATTTTAAGTTTTCGTTCAACTCCTTTAAGCCATGGTCAAATGCTTTCGTTTCGAGTGTGTTATGTGTTGCTACTAGTTGTTGAATCAGTTATTTAAACTGGCAATTCTGTTACGATGTATCAATATTATGTTGTTAATTTTTTACATGCTATTATATGACATTGATTGTTTATTATTATCAATATTATATTAATTATTATATACAATTATATTAATATATTTTGTATACATAAATATTATTATATTATTTAAAATCATTATATTGCTAATCCATATTGGTTCATTATCATTAGTTAATCAAACAATATACTGTTATCTGCGTTGAATAAGTGACTTAATATCTATAATACATTCTATACATTATATTAACATCGTAAGATATGAAAGATGTTGTATGCTTCTCTTCTTGACCTTTTGTTTATATTCAGTACATATGCAGTGAATGTACTGGCTCCGTCTGTTGATTGTTTGCTATACATGTGCTTTTTTATTACACTTTGTAGATCTTTATTTTTATAAATAATATATTTTATTTTTTAATTTATTCAGCCTAACGATCGAGCGTACGATTACAAACCTATTTCATACTATTTCATAGTATATGTATGATAATTGTGTCCTTGGAAAAGGTGCCTATTAAAGAAAAAAATTCTCCACTGAATTCTGAGTTTGTTTCCAAGAAAATTAATACTACTTTATAGTATTGCCATGCTTATTCAATGATGATTCCATACTGTTGATAAGCACCCTCTATGGAGAGGATACCGGTAGAAAGTGTAAAAGTGGAAGGTTGAGTGACAGATGATTGTCAAAATATTGTGCACAGAAAGCACACTGTATGGCGGCTGGAAGTAGCATGTGTATTGGCAGAAATGTCTTACCCCGTTGAAGTTATCATTCCATTTGATTTGTGGAGTAAAGCATCCAGCGGTGGCGAGCTGGGAGTACACAATCTGCAGGGATTTTAAAGAAGTGCAGAATCTGTAGGAAATTTGCAGTACTACACAATGTGCAGAAAACTTATCAAAAGTATATAATCTGCAAGAACTTAGCAGAAGTGCAGAATCTAGAGGGGCTTTGCAGTGGTACACAATCTGCAGGAACTGTGCAGCATACACAATGTATGTGCATACAACCTCCTAAAGGTACATATTAAATCTGTATGAACTTCACATTAGTACATTATCTGCATGAACTTCACAGAGGTACACAATCTGCCCGAACTTTGCAGAAGTACGCGATCTGCAATAACTTTGCGGAATCACACAATCTGCAGCAACTTTGCAGAAGTATACAATCTGCAGGAACTTTGCAGAAGTACACAATCTGCAGCAGCTTTGCAGAAGTACACAATCTGCAGCAACTTTGCAGAAATATACAATACATGTAGCAACTTTGCAGAAGTACACAATCTGCAGCAACTTTGCAGAAGTATACAATGTAGCAACTTTGCAGAAGTACACAATCTGCAGCAACTTTGCAGAAGTACACAATCTGCAGCAACTTCACAGAATAAACAATCTATAGGAACTTCGCAGAGTACCTAATCTGCAGCAACTTTGCAGAAGTACACAATCTGCAGCAACTTTGCAGAAGTACACAATCTGCAGCAACTTTGCAGAAGTACACAATCTGCAGCAACTTTGCAAAAGTACACAATCTGCAGGAACTTTGCTGCAGTGCAGATTCTGCAGTCTGCACGGACTTGCCGTAAGAATTCCTGCACACACAGATAATTCCTGAAGTGCAGAACTCTTTGCAGAATTTTGAACAAATTCTTTTACAGAGATTCACTGTTCGTTGATTCAGTGTCACTACTTGTGCAACCTCAAAATAAAAATCTCAGAACTATACACTTGATCTGAAGAGGCCTGCAAAATGCTGACCAGTACAGTAGGAAATGTTATCAGAACTGATTGTGCAATTGTGCAACCTTAAATGGGTCACTAAGCCAAACCAAATGTCACATGTATTCATCCAAATGTCACATGTCAATGTGTACATATGTTTATGTTTGTAAATAGTTTTTGTTAATCCTTATTGAACTCATTAACTATTCACCTGTACAACAATGAGGATTACTGATCATGCAGCGGATCACTTTTGACCAATCATCTTAAAGTATAACTTCACAAGTTACATAACAGATAACAATTAGTGATATTTACCAGTATAGGGAGGCAACCTGGCAGCTGTGTGTGTCACAGTTGTGCATTGGAGATCATTCTTGGAAGCTGGAGGATCCAGAGGAACAGATTCTGAAAAATGGCAAGCCAACCAGAAACTGACTTCATCCCAGGTGAGTTTATTTAACACAGAACATCAATTTTGTCCTTGTCTTAATTAAATCTGCTTGAGGGCAAACAGCAGACATTAGATAAGACCAGTTACCTGACTGCACTCAGTGCACTGGTATTTTAACAATAGGAGTCCAATCAATTAAGACCTTGTTTATAAATGCAGTTTGCTATCATGGACGATATATATAGAGAGAATGTGCAACCCTGATAGATCTATCTGTCTAAATTTACAAATGATTAATTTCAGACACACCACTAGAATGTATTGTGGACAGACTTCAAAGATGTGTTTCTCTGGCAAAGGACACAGAAGCAGATTCAGCATTGCAGAATGCACTCAAACATGTTTTTGATTTGGCAAAAGGTAAGACCTTTGAATGAATGAATTGAGAATGCCAGTTTTTTAAATCAATCTAAGGGGGCAACCATTTTATAATCAGGGGGGCTTGAAGTTTTCCTCGACAGAAAATTATTCATTTCACGGTAACAGTGGCAGTAATTATTAATTTAAAGCGCGCGAAGTCTCCAAATATTCATTCTAAATTAAGAAATCTTTGTTAAGAAACCCCGGATATTAAATGGTCGTCCCCTTACACCCATAACCCCATTATAGCACAGATTATGATGCAATATTAAATTAAATATTATAGAGTTGCGAAAGGACAAATACGGTACATCAAAATTACACTGTGCTTTTGTCTCAATTAGTCCTGCAAAGTGACTTATGTTTTCATTCACGTGTCTGTATGTGTTCTTGTCCGTCTGACGGTTGATGACCTACATTATCTATAAATGAATCATGTATATATAGACATCACAATCCTTGGCATTTTGCAATAAAGGCCTATGTACTTGTAACATATATGAATTTTATTTTCAAAATATAAAAATTAATATTCATTAATTAGGCCTTGATCCCTACCTGGCTGCAATGGCGTCTCCTGCGAGTGCTCCTTTAAGAGACCTGCATCAGCGAACCATCGTAGAACCTTGGGTCAAGAACCACGTGGAAGGGAAGACCAAGTTCAGACTCACAAAGGAGATGGTGACAGGGCATGTGGAAGGTAATCCTGAAACTATAATTTAACACACTATTTTATCAATTATGTTTATTTTGGAAGGTTTTTTAGCAGTTGTTTTTTTTTCATGTGAAAAGGATTTTTACGAACATTTCTGGAAAGTAAATATTGCAAAATCCTACCCACATAAAGGCACTCATAGTTAATTTGTTGCCTGAAACTATTTCTTAATGAATGAACATCAGGCATTTTTCATAAAGATTAGGATCTGAACAAACATAACATATATATGGTACCATTAATTACGTGGGTCAATCATTAGAAACTTGAAATTTCACTTCTGGTGACCCTGACATTTATTACTTTTTCACACCAGGGGGCTCTTCATGGTATACATCACTCCTTTTTCCTTTGACATTTCTTTTTCAATAAATTTTTAATTTCTTACTGACAATAACAATAAAGTGTATTTCTGCCATGGAAGGCGCCCCTTTAAAACAAATGTGAAATTTATTTCCTGACAATAAAATCAAAATTTGTTCCATTGAAGGTGCGACTTTGAAAGCCCTTGTGCAAATGACAGGGGCCCGTCGCGTCCTTGAGATTGGAATGTTCACAGGATATGGTGCCCTTGCCATGGCAGAAGGGTTGCCGAAGGACGGAAAGGTCATTGCCTGTGAGATTGAACCTTACCTGAAGACATTCGCTTGGGAAAGCTTCAAGAAATCTCCACATGCTGATAAAATTGATGTCAGGATAGGTAAGGTTTTACAATTTTTAGTATTTTGATGATCATGCCAAAAAGGCCGCAAAGATCTAAATTCACAAAATTTTCTTCCCCAAACAATTGCTTTTCCAACATTTTTGTAGTGGGGTCTCTGGCCTATGTTGTTTGGGGCTACTAATTAAAGAATCTGCGCAAAAAGGTTTTCATATCATATAATGATTAGAAATGTTTGTTTTACAGGTCCAGCTCTAGAGACCATCAAAAAACTTGCGGACGAGAAGTGTCAATTTGATATGGTGTTCATTGATGCTGACAAAACTGGTTACATGGACTATTACAAGGTAACTCCGTATTCGACAGGAGAATATTTACCTTCATCAAATATATTTCCGAACATATTAGAATTGAAATCTGAGATGCTGGTTGAACAAACATGAGCGGTATTAAAAAAGGTAGAAATCCAAAGATGTCAGCCAGGAATTCCTCAGCATACCGAATTTTCCCCAAAAGAAGTTTAAAAAAAAAGGGGGGTTTCTTTTCTTTTAAAGCATTAAATTTTATTTGAGTCTTGTTCAGACTGGCTTCATAAGCCAAATTAGACAGATAATCTAGAGATAAAACAAAGAGTTCCTCATGCAAGCCTTAATTGGTTGGCATTTTTTAGATCTGCCTTCTATTGCTTTAAATGTCTCAAAACAATGTAGGGCTACCATCAATAATATCTCAGGAAATATTCATTATTTCCACAAAAACCACCAAAATAAATGCAGTGTACAGTGATACTTGTGTTGCAAGACCCGCTATTGTAAGACCAACTTGCCTTATGTGACCGCCTTCCTCCCTCACTTATAAGTAGCATTTTTTAAGCATTTCGCACCCAAACGAGAGAACGCACCCCCACAAGAGTCTGACCGCTTCATGATGGCAGAGGGGAGGTCTTATAACACAGGGACCACTGTATTCTGAAACAGCAAATAAATAAATTTCTTCCACTTTCAGACGATCATGGACAGACACCTTCTTGCTCAGAATGGCACTATTTGTGTGGACAACGCCTTACTCAAGGGAATGGTTTATTTGGACAAGTCTTTGCAGAATGAGAGCGGTCGTGCCATTGCTGAATTCAATGAATTTGTGCGAAAAGATGACAGAGTTGAGCACGTGAGTAGTAATAGACATTGTTATTACACAATCTCATCAAACAAAGCCTTTAAGCCCCTGTAATGGAAAATTGCTAGATTTAGTCAATACATTTTTGAAATTGTTTATGTCATTCAAGGTGATGCTTCCCACAAGAGATGGAATACTACTAGTCCGACACAAAGACCAAAGACCGACAGAAATTAGTCAAGGGCAACAAAATGGTTCTCCAGTAGATGATGTAATTACAGGTGAAGTTCCAAAAATTGTAGTCCCATAAACGACAAACAGTCTAATTAATGTGTCACCTTTTGTTTTTGAACAGATCAAAGAAGTTTATATTGTTTCATTGTTGAACCAAATAATACAAATGCCAAACAACCAATGTTTGTCATTTAAAATTATTAAATAATAATTGTTGTGTATGTCCTAAAAGTATAAATTAACAAGTATTGAGATATGGCTAGGTTCTTAAAAATACCACCAGATTTAATAAAAACAGATCATTTACTGTGGGTTCTCCACCATATAGTATTCTGTACCCAAGCTAAGTTGCCTAACTAAATGCAATCAGTCCATGCATACATGCAGCATCATCCTTGAAATCAGGTTGTCTTAGAACACCCTGTTTATAGTTATATACTACATGAAGTGTTTTTTGAAGTTTATCCCTTCTCCAGTGTGATAAATACAATTCACAGCATTTCAGATGAGATCACTGATGAAAGTGAAATATGTTTTTGACGATAATACATCTGAGCGAATAAAATATATGTTTTAATAATGTATTGATGATGAGCGCTATTTGTAAATAAAATATTATGAATCTGAATCTAATAAACTGTGCTGCAAACGTATAAATGTTAAATAGAGCTGCTTGATGCCATTAAGTAACTTTCAAAATATTTAGGCCTACACCACAGTGTAAATATGCCAATGCATTGCTATAAATTCCCTACGTTACAGGTCTAGACAACAAATCCATTCTACAAAGATTCCGATTGGATGGTAAGGTTGCCTTGGTAACAGGGGGAGGACAAGGAATTGGAAGGGCGTTCGCACACACCCTGGGAGAAGCAGGAGCAAGGGTCGCCATCTGTGACCTGGAGAAGTCAAGGGCAGAAAAGGTCGTGGCTGAATTATTGCACAAAGGAATAGACTCCATAGCTATTGAATGTGACGTCAGTAAACAGGATGATGTCACCAAGATGGTTGACAGAATTGTGGACAAGTGGGGAGGACTGCACATAGCTTGTAATAATGCAGGCAAGTGGAAAAACTTATAAGAGATAGGCCCATGAATGTTATTTCGTATTCATAAAAAATTCATACAAGGGTATTTTATTTGGAAAATGGGTCAACCTTTATAAGACTTATTTGCAGACCAGAAAAAGATGAATAATATTGTAGCTATTACCATAACCATGATTTAATCAATTATCTGTCATCATATTATATTATATATTATATTATATATATATATATTTATGTTCTATAATTCTGACACAATCATCCAATCATTCTTTGCACAGGAATAAATCTCAACTCAGCCAGTGAAGACACGCCAATGGAAGAATGGGACAAAACTATGGATGTCAATTTACGAGGTGTCTTCCTGTGCTGCCAAGCGGAGGCCAAAGTCATGTTCAAGCAAAGTAAGAATTACACCAAAAATTTCACATTACATTTATGAAAAGACTACCTAGATTTGTGATTTTCTTTACGTTTTGAGCTGATTATTGAAAACAGATTGGGTGATCATCAGGACTGAAAACCAAAAAACACACCTAATACCATTGTACCAAACCTAAAGCAACGGAAGTGTTTTTAAAGTGATTCTTCTGTCATATTTGTGTTATTTGTTCAATTTCCTATAATCTAGAGCAAGGCAGAATCATCAACACAGCCTCAATGTCAACCTTAATTGTGCCTCATCCCCAGAAACAATTGGCTTACAATGTGTCAAAGGCCGGAGTCGTCAATCTCACCAGGACCCTGGGAGCAGAATGGGCTGACAGAGGAATCAGGGTCAATGCCAT